>CM076572.1:67572230-67854730 GCA_034641835.2 Pinus albicaulis | reverse complement strand
CAAACATCCACTATCAAAGTTCATACAAAATACATACAGAATACTCGAGCTAGTGAGTCCTTTGGAAAATCTGGAACCTTTTGTTAGTGTTTTCTTCCTGTTTTTATAACCTCTGATTCCTATGCGCAAGAAGATATTTCTAGAAAATATCTTCCCCGCATGCTTGTATGTTTCTTTAGGTCTAAATCAAAAACAAAAATGACGATGAGGTAGAACTGCCTCTCATCATCTTACAACGCAGGCCTAAAGCCATTTTTAACTGAAATGTCAACAATTTACTAATCTGAAAGTAAAAACTGCAGAAGTGAACTAAAGATTTCTCCCGAAATGACAAAGTGAAAAGAACATAAGGTAAAAGGTCATGCAGGCCCAGTCATGAATGATCATTGTTGTTTGATGAGGCGGAGCCCCTGCTGCTGCTGGCGAAGGCAATACCATTAGTCGTGGGAGAGATGGCCTTATGTGCTGGAGAATGCGGTACTGCAAGTAGTGGAAGAGTTGGCCTTCTGTGCTGGAGGGTCTTATAGAATGTCCAATGGTCATGATCCATTGATTGAGACGTGAAACTGACCCTTATTATCGATTTTTCTTTGCTTTATTGGGCGTCGAGGATCACCATCCTCAGCCTCAAGCTGTTGTGATTGGCTACGAGATGGCCTGTGTACTTAAAATGCCATGAAAACTTGCACAGACAGCAAACCAGTTAAATAAATCCCGCAATGAGGGGTATACTGCTTCAGAAGGCTCGGGTGAAGGTGGAGGAGCAGTGCGGAGGCAATGAATGCAGCGGAGGCATTTCCATGGCGAAAACATGGTTTGAATCCAATCTGGCGTGAAACTGTGCAAAAGGCGGTTTTGCGGAAAATCGGGGTGGTTTTCGCGTGGGAGCTGAGCGGTAAGTGGTATCGGGCTGGGGGCACGTGATACGTGTTAGGGGGCGACGCGTGTCCTAAGAAAACCGCCCATTTCGCATCGGAGTTGCATGTTGGGGAGCTGCTGTGAAATAGATGTGAAAAAGAGCGGGATCCGTCCGATCTAGGCAATCTAGATCAACGGCTGCAGATGAACGCGACGGACGCACTTGCGCGGTCGGGTGGGACCAGTGATGATGTCAGCAAAGATGTCGCGTAGTGGGGTGATCAAGTTTTGGGTTATAAAAGCGAGAGTGATGTGGGTCGTTGGATGAGGGAGATCAACGGTCCAGATCAGAGCGGTGGAGTGCAATATTGGATGAGTGATCGAGAAAGTAGCGAAGGAGCGATGGAGCGAGGACCATCGGATCATGAGGACATCAACGGTGGAGATCAACTGCGGGGGATCTTGGGGGTACGGATCAACTTCTTCGCCTGTGCCTCCGCATAAAATTTCAGCCATTGATCTAAGATCTTCCGCAGTTAACCAGGTTAACTGCGGAGGCACTCAAGGTGTTAACTTGTGCGCTGAGAGTGCCTGCGGGTAGAGCGGAAGACTGGCTGTGACCGTTGGATCGGGCTTGATCAAATAGCGGAGATAAATTGGAGAAAAGTGAGCGGGGTGAAAGGCAAAGGTGTGCTGGCCATTGGATCAGGATGATCAACGGTTGAAATCTCATTGGGGAATGGTAGGCAAAAGGGGTTTGAACAGGCGGATGGAGACAGTGTGAAGGCGCGATGACCGTCGGATCTGGAGGATCGACAGTCCAGATCATATCGCGGCTTCACATAAGTGAATGAATGAGGCAGAGGACAGCAAAACAGTGAGACAACGCCAACCGTTGGATCAGGATGATCCACGGTTGGGATTCCATCGCGAGGGACGAGAAATGGAGATGAGGGAGGCCCGATAGCCGTTGAATCAATTACAATCAATGGCTTAGATTATATCGGAGGATCGGCATATCGGCAGCGAAATATAGACTGTAAATGGAGTACAGCGAAGTGCGATGGATGGGCAAAGCGCGACGAGCGATGACTGTTGGATCTGCGGAGATCAACGGTCAGGGTTTCGCACATCGACGGAAAATGAGTTCAATGAATAAGGAATGTTAGGTGGCAATGAGCGATGTGCGATAGCCGAAGAGGGCTTAAGGACTTTTAGCCGTCGGTCATAGAGTGGGGTCATATGAGAAATGGGGGCTAAGAGCTTAAGCCGAAAGGCACTTAGAGGCCCGATATGTTAAAATGAGTGCTTTTAAAGATAAAAGGTGGTTTTTTAGCCTTTTCAAGGGTTCTGATAGGTGAAAAAGGGGCTTTGACAATCCATGTAGTCCTTTTTGTGTTTGCTTTACAGTATAAGGCTCCTTATCATTAGACATCCCGGCTCGGTGAGGGATGTCATAACAACATTGCCTCCACTTAGGGATGACCCGTTTGTCCTCGAACGTGTCGAGAACTCTACAGACCATCTGTTAGCCTTCTTCTTACGAACACCGTCTCCTTGATGCCTTCTCTTCTTCCTTCATGACAACTCAAAACAACAATCATCATCATAATAAAAGTAACTGAATAATGTACAATATCATACAGCAGACCTTTCGGCCTGAATCAATACTGGAAAAATGGTTTTAAGAACTGCCCATTCACAGGGGCTTCGAGCAGATCACCCTGCAAATTTTCCACTCTAAGTGTTGTTTCCTCCCTCTTCAGCAATTTTGAAAGGTCCGAACCATAGAGGATCGAACTTTCCATGCTTTCCTTTCTCAGCCCTTCTTATATCCCATCTTAGCACCAGATCTCCGACCTGCATCTCTTTATCTTTAGCATGCTGATCGACCAGGTCTTTCATTTTCTCTCGGTACTCAGTCAACCTCTGATTTACTTGAGTTCAAGTCTCTTCCAGCTCTACTAACTGATTTATTCTTCTGGTAAGATCGTTTGGTTCCTCTTGACAATCCTGCATGAACCTAGCGACATGTAAGGCCAATTGCATCAGGAAAACTGCTGCTCTACCATAGACCAATTCATATGGGGATTTTCCTGTTGACCTCTTACTAGTGATTCTATTTTCCCATAGCACAAAATTGAGTTGAGAATCCCAGTTCTTCTGGTTTTCATTTATGGCCTTTTTCAATGCCCTTACTTCATTATCCTTCTTCAGCATCTCAGTTATGTATCAGACTATCTCTGCATAGTTCGGTATGAATCTTCTCAAGAAGTTGATGCGTCCAAGAAAAACTTGGACCTCTTTCTTGTTTCTGGGCAAGGATATACCATTTATGACTTCTACCCTTTTCGGGTCAATTTTTGCCCCTACCTTTGTCACAATGTGCCCCAACAGTTTACCCTCTTCATCTTCAAACACCTGCCAGTGTTTGACATTGTCAGGGATGGAAGGACGGTAATGAACCTCTATATCGTACCTCGGGAGGGGATTCTGAGGTGGCCGAAAAGTGCTTGCGGCTACTGCAAGAGAGTCTGCCATTCTGTTTTGGTCTCTTGGCATGAATTGAATATTAAATGCTGAGAAGAAATTCTCTACCAAGTCCCATACCTCATTTATGTAAGCCCTCAGTCGTGGGTACTTAGCTTGACATTGATTTCTTACTTGTCTCACCACCAGTTCTGAATCTCCCAAAACCTTCAAGCTCTGAATATTCATATTCTTTGTTGTTTGTAGACCTAGAAGCAAGGCTTCGTATTTGGCCACATTGTTCGTGGCTTCATATTCTGATTTGAAAGATAATGGGACCAGTTGTCTAGTAGGGGAGATAAGGAGAATCCCAGCTCCATTCCCTTCCTTTGAGTTGGCTCCGTCAAAGTGCAAGGTCCAAATCCCACCTTCTTCATTACTTGAAGACTGCTCGGTCTTTACTTGACAGAAATATGGTTCCCACAAGTAATCTTGGTCTTCTTCAAGCATTAGACAAGAAAACTCACCCTCTTTGTTGTACACCGGTGAATTTACTGAATTATCGGCTTTAGTGACCATCTTCACAAACCTTGTTTCCCGGTATAATCTTCTTTCTTGGCCTCCAAACATAGGGATGGTCGCATAGGTTAGGTCTAGATTTATAGATCCTCCGATTTTTGTACCGCATGATCTTGATAACAGCATCCCAAACCGTTCTGGGATGTCGGCCACTACTATGTCCATTACCACGCTCTTAGCTGGGATTTGGGCTAAATTTACCACCAAATCCTTGATCATCCCCAAACATTTGACTCTTTTAGAATCAAAGGAGTAGAGATCTTTATATGGGCGAGTGATCTGCAACCCCAATTTCTCCATCGCCGACAGAGGTAACAGGTTATGGGACGCCCCGAAATCTAGCATACAGTTGTGCAACAACAAATCATGAATTACTAAAGAGACATAGAAAGGAGGAGTTGAAGCATCTAACTCCTCAACATGAGGACCGAACATTACCATAGGCCTTTCTTCCCGGAGGTTTAAACTATCTGGTATTGGGGCTGCTCCTTGAGGAAGCATGAAAGAAGACACCTGAGACTGATAGACTGGCTATTTCAGGAGTTCAATTAGGGGGACTAGGATTTTAACTTTTTCCAGTTCTTTTTGAAGATTAAAAGTAGAGGGATACCTTTATATGGTATTTTCCTTTGGTTCATTTATCATGGCTGGAGGTTTTTCTTCCCTCGGAATAGGTTTAACATTTATATTTGGATTAGAGGCCAACTTAGAAGAGGAAGGAATGGAGTCATTAGAATGTAAAGGTTCAGTTATAGGTCTCTTACCTTTATCTCCGACTTTATGAACAACTATCTCCTTCTGAGGCATCTCTTCTTCTTGTTCTTGTGTGCGCGTCCTCTTCCTAGAGGACCTGAGATCGTATTTTCTATTGAGTTGTGCCTGCATGAAGCCCACAAATTGCTTGCAGTAATCATCAATCTCTGGATCTTCAGTAGCACTGGTTTTTTCTTCTTCTTCTTGCAAGGAAAGCTCCACTTCTTCACTTTCTTGCAAAGAAGACTCAACTTCGTCGTTGTCTGAGTAAGCAAGATATTGATCTTCTTGCCCATCGGGAATGTCTTTGGCAGGGCCATCCATCTTCCCTTCCAGATACAGCGGGGGCTATATGTGATCTTGCTGCTCCTTCCACTCTCTCTACAATATTTGAAGAGGAGGCTTTCTATATTGTGAGTTAAATCCTTTGCTTGGATTAGTTTGGAATGGCTTAGAGGGTGAGTTCTTTGCCTCGATCTCAAGCTTCACCAGCTTGTTTGAAATTTTCTTGATCATTTTACTCATCTGCTCTATTTTGTAACTGCTACCTCTCTATCTTGACCGAAGGTAGATGCTTCTTCTTTCCCTCTTCGTCTAGCATCATGGTCTGACCTACCTTTTGATTTACCCGTAAAAGCGAAGTTGGCTTCCACTTCCAATGCGTCAGTCTGGGCTTCATCCAAAGTAGCAGACTTCCTTTCTCTTAAAGAGAATCTGAATTCTGACTCAAAGGCTGCTACAAACACAACTTTAGCAGCGATTTGGTGAGGCTTCATTTCGGCTGGGAGACTTGTATATAATTTATTAAACCTCTTGATGAATTCGGACACATCTTCATTATGCCTCTTTCTAAGTGCGTTGAATTCTGTAAAACAGTATCCATGGTCCTTCTTCTCTCCCCATTTCTTGGTAAAGGCATTTTCCATTTCCTCCCAGTTATTAATGGAGCAGTCCCCTAGGGTCTTGAACCATTTTCTGGCCTCTCCATCTAGAGACTGGACAAACAATCTCAACACCGCATCCAGATGTTCAACATTGAAATTTTTTGCGAAGGAGCATAAAACTTCCAGGTGTTTCTAAGCTCTAATATCATCTTCTCCATTGAAACGAGGTAGGATCTTTAAGTAATCCTGAGGCATGTTGTTCAGGATCTGAGGCAATGCTAGGGGGGGCATATTTGTTTAGTAGGAAGCCAGGAACAACCAACGGAGGTTGTGGAGGTGGCGAGAGAGTTTGATTTGTAATAGGAGGTGGTGGAAGAGAAGTATGTATGACAATTGGGATATACTGAAAAACGGCTTGATGGCTTGATTGAACTGCTGGAATATGAGAAGTGGAAACCTCTGTGAATTCTTTAACCTCTTCGGTTTCGAGAGTGGGATACAGAAAGAAGCTCGTGGTGTCTACAGACTCAGCCTCATATTTTACTTCAATATTTTCAAGGGAGGAGCTGCTAGAAGTATAATAAAGGGTACTTACGATAGAATCAGGACCTTGATCTTGAGCTAACTGAGAGGAGGATGGAGAGTCTTCCATGGAGAATCTGGGAATATCTGTATAAGCTGTTTGTCTTTCTCTCCAACTTTTCTTGTGCAAAATCTTCTCTGGATCAGACACTGAAGGTGTTCTCAACTGGGATGTATCTGACCTCAGGTGTGGCTTTTGGGAAGCCAGGACTACAAATAGATTTATCCTTTGAATGACAGTGGAGTCGCCAAGGTGAGGGATCTACAACTCCCAACCCTTCCTTATCACCTATTCTGAAGGGTGGATGATATTTGTCGAGGCCCAGGGATTTAGTTCTTTAAATTATTTCCCCTGCAACAACGCCAGAAAGATGTTGTAGCTCCTAAAGACAACCTTGAGTTGTATAAAGACCAGTGCCTAGGACATCTTAAATGCAAGGAGCATATGACTCAATTGACTGCAGTTGGAAATGTTTGGCTCTCATGCAACTATCACTCAAATGAATGGTTTTAATAAGGTGGAACCAAGACCCCAAAGTTAAACACAACAACTAGGAAAACTGCAGAAACTGAGTACAAACTGCAATAAGTAAATGCATTAGACAACTCTAAAACAGAATGTTGTAAAAGGGGGCCGACTTCTAAAATGAATACACAGTTATCAAGTTATATGTAAGCGATGACTATGGCAGAAGATGGAGTAAGATATCAACTATAACTGGGCTTATTCAAGGATAATAATCCATATATACTGGACTTATTCAAATATAAGAATCCATATATCTGGGCTCGTTCAAAGATAAGAATCCATTGTAGTTAATATCAGAAGAACGTCAGAAGAGATAGAAAATGAACAATGTATGAGGCCTGGGCCATATTTAAAGTGCTATGGATGTATAAAACATGAGTATCTGCTATGATAAATTCACGTCCAAACATGGGAGCACTCGCATTCCAAAACCTGTAGATACGAGAAGTATGGAGAAATACAAAACAAACACTTATATTAAAAGACATAGAGAGAGAGAGAGTTACAAACTATGAATCATCCCGAGCGGAATCCCCAATTCCAGCAAAACTTCTTGTTACTGAATCCCTACGGGAACTTCAAACATCCACTATCAAAGTTCATACAAAATACATACAGAATACTTGAGCTAGTGAGTCCTTCAGAAAATCTGGAACCTTTTGTCAATGTTTTCTTCCTGTTTTTATAACCTCTGATTCCTATCTGCGAGAAGATATTTTGGGAAAATATCTTCCGCGCGTGCTTGTATGCTGCTTCAGGTCTAAATAAAAAACAAAAATGATGATGAGGTAGAACTGCCTCTCATCATCTTACAACACAGGCCTAAAGCCGTTTCTAACTGAAATGTCAACAATTTACTAATCTGAAAATAAAAACTGCAGGAGTGAACTAAAGATTTCACCCGAAATGACAAAGTGAAAAGAACATGAGGTAAAAGGCCACGCGGGCCCAATCATGAATGATCATTGTTGTTTGATGAGGCGGAGCCCCTGCTGCTACTGGCAAAGGCAGTACCATTAGTCGTGGGAGAGCTGGCCTTCTGTGCTGGAGAATGCGGTACTGCTAGTAGTGGAAGAGTTGGCCTTCTACGCTGGAGGGTCTTATAGAATGGCCAATGATCATGCTCAATTGACTGAGACGTTAAAATTACCCTTATTATCCCTTTTTCTTTGCTTTCTTGGGCGTGGAGGATCGTCATCCTTAGCCTCAAGCCGCTGTGATTGGCTATGAGACAGCCTGTGTACTTAAAATTCCATGAAAACCTGCACAGACAGCAAACCAGTTAAAGAAATCCTGCGATGAGGGGTAGACTGCTTCAGAAGGCTTAGGTGAAGGTGAAGGATCATTGCGGAGGCATTTCCATGGGGAAAACATGGTTTGAATCCAATTTGGCGTGAAATTGTGTGAAAGTCATTTTTGCGGAAAATCAGGGTGGTTTTCGTGTGGGAGCTGATTGGTAAGCGGTATCGGGCTGGGGGTACGCGATACGTGTTAGGGAGCGACTCATGTCCTAAGAAAACTGCCCATTTCGCGTCAGAGATGCGCGTTGGGGAGTTGCTGTGAAATGGATGCGAAAATGAGCGAGAGCCGTCCGATCTGGGCAATCCAGGTCAACAGCTGCAGATGAACGCGATGGACGCACTTGCGTGGTTGGGTGGGACCGGCAATTATGTCAACAAAGATGTCACGTAGCAGGGTGATCAAGTTCGGGGTTATAAAAGCGAGAGTGATGTGGGCTGTTGGATGAGGGAGATCAACGGTCCAGATCAGAGCAGGGGAGTGCAATATTGGATGAGTGATCGGGAAAGTAGCGAAGGAGCGATAGAACCAGGATCGTCGGATCATGAGGACATCAACGGTGGAGATCAACTACGGGGGCGCTTGGGGGTACGAATCAAATTCTTGGCATGTGCCTCGGCATAAAATTTTAGCCGTTGATCTAAGATCTTCCGCAGTCAACTAGGTCAACTGTGGAGACACTCAAGGTGTTAACTCATGCGCTGAGAGTGCCTGCGGGTAGAGCGGAAGACTGGTGGTGACCATTGGATCGGGCTCGATCAAATAGAGGAGATAAATTAGAGAAAAATGAGTAGGGTGAAAGGCAAAGGTGCGTTGGTTGTTGGATCAGGATGATCAACGGTTGAAATCTCATAGGGGAATGGTAGGTAGAAGGGGTTTGAACGAGAGGATGGAGACAGTGCAAAGGCGCGATGGCCATCGGATCTGGAGGATCGACGGTCTAGATCATATCACGACTTTGCATAAATGAATGAATGAGGCGGAGGACAGCGAAATAGTGAGACAGCGCCAATCGTTGGATCAGGAGGATCCACGGTTGGGATTCCATCGCAAGGGACGACAAATGGAGTTGAGGGAGGCCCGATATCCGTTGATCGTAGATAGTCGTTGAATCGATTGCGATCAACGGCTTAGATTATATCGGCAGATCGACATATCGGCGGCGAAATATAGACTGTAAATGGAGTACAACGAAGTGCGATGTGCGATGGATGGACAAAGCGCGACGAGCGATGACCGTTGGATCTGCGGAGATCAACGGTCTGGATTGTGTCGGGGTTTCGCATATCGGCGAAAAAGGAGTTCAATGAATAAGGAATGTTAGATGGCGAGGAGCGATGTGCGATAGCCGAAGAGGGCTTAAGGACTTTTAGCCGTCGGTCATAGAGTGGGGTCATATGAGAAATGGTGGCTAAGAGCTTAAGCCGAAAGGCGCTTAGAGGCCTGATATGTTAAAATGAGCGCTTTTAAAGCTAAAAGGTGGTTTTTTAGCCTTTTTAAGGGTTCCGATAGGTGAAAAAGGGGCTTTCACAGTCCATGCAGTCCTTGTTGTGTTTGCTTTGTAGTATAAGGCTCCTTATCATTAGACATCCCAGCTCAGTGAGGGATGTCATAACAACATAACCTATGGCAGTAAGTATCCATCTATGTTGAGAAGATGAGGGTGGATGTATTTCACCGATAAAATATAAGCCCCACTGCAGGAAAGGAGCTTCAACTGAAATGGGTTGTAATGTTAAAGGAAGGAGCTTATGTTTACCTTGGAAAAGATGGCACTCATGGCAGCTCATGACCGTCTTGTACAGATATGCAAAAAAAGTAGGTCGATAGTAACCCGCTCTCAGTACTTTGTTGGTCGTAGTCTTCCTGTACAAATGACCTCCACAATTTCCCTTGTGGAAATATTTCATCACTTCTCTGGATTCATCTTCCACCAAACAATTGAGTAATACTCCTCATGGATCCTTCCAGTAGAGTGCACTATCAAGTATGCAGTATTTTGAAGCCTTAAGTTCTAAGGACCTTGCCTTACTCTTTGTCATGTCCGGAGGAGGATCTAAATGTTGTAAAGCATAAATTATATCATCATACCGCGCAGAGGATGAAAAGAGATCTAATACCTGAACTAAACTTACACTTTCTTTTTCATCGGACAGTGATGATATGAGATTGATGTCAAGTGCATATAAATTAGACTCAACCATGAGCTTGGCTAAGCCTTGCCATTTGATCAGCTTGGTCATCTTGATATCAATGTCATACTCTAAAAGTTTTGTTATACACCTACCTCTTCTTCCTTCTGGATCTGTTTGCATAAGTACTTCTTTAACTATTGCAATTGGGACATATGCTAAATTATGAGAGTGCAGAATGTAAACACGGAAGTCTTTGAGTTCTTTGACGAATGCCAATGCTTGTTTCTCAATTATGTTGTATCGGAGAGCTACATCTCTTATTGTGCGACTTAAGAATGCTATCAGTAGCTCTGTATCATCTTTTTTCTACATAAGCACCACTGCCAAAGTATGCTCAAAAGCAAAAGAAAATATAATGAAATCTAATGAATAATCAGGGCTTGTCAACGTTGGAGCTATAGTCAAAGAAAATTTCACCGAGCTGAATGACTTACGAGCACTTCAGACCATCTAACATTATTTTATTTCTTCAGCATGTTAGTTAATTCTCTAAGGTGTTCTGCTAGGTTGGGAATGAACCTACGTAGGAAATTCATCCTACTGTTGAAGGCTTGAATTTCCTTCTTGTTTCTAGGGAAATCTATTTGTTGTATTGATTCAACTCTAGCAGGGTCTATCCAGATCCCATATTTTGAAATGATGTGACCCAACAGCTTACCTTCTTCCATAGCAAATAGGAACTTCTTAGGACTTAGGAAAATCCCAAACTTTCTACATCGCTGGAAAAAAAATCCTCAAATGGTGTAAATTTTCTTCATCTGAATTTGAAAAGACATTCATATCATCTAAACAAACAAAAAGGAAGACATCTTTTTTACTACCAAAATCTATGTCCATGGCACGCTGGAAAGTGGCCCCAACATTCTTCAAACCCAATGGCATTTTGGCATATTTAAAGGTACCCCATGGTGTAGTGAATGTTTTCTTATCCTGATCGTCTTCATGTATAAGGATCTGATTGTAGCCTGAGTAACCATCCAATAATGACATCCTGATGGCTTCTACAACTCGCTGAAGTATGTGATCCATCTTGGGTAGCGGGTAATTGTATTTCAATGATACTTTGTTTAGATTTCTGAAATATATACAAAGTCGAATCTCACCGGTCTTCTTCCGCACTGTAACCAAATTGGAGATCCAATCTAAAAATCTGACTGGAACAATGATGTCTACCTTATAAATCTTGTTTACCTCCTTCTCAATGGATGGAAACAACTTCAGGGTTATTCTCCTGAGCTTATGTCTAAGGGCTTCTGAATTGGCTTGATTGGGATTGTGTGTTGAATGATATCTTGATTATACACCTTTAGATCTGAGTAATCCCAAGAAAATACGTCAGAAAAATAAGTAAACAAATCAATATATTTATGATTTACCTCTGATAGCAAGGACTTTGAGAGTTTGATGAACTTCGGCTGATTGGCTGTTCCAATATTAACATCTTCTACTCCTTTTTCTGTGGGAACCAAAGTTGGTTTTCTCGCCACATCATCTTCATCAAATAACTCTACCAAAGGTATGAGACCTTTCAGAATGTTATTGTCCTTAAGCCGAAGAATGTCAATCTGATCTGCTTCAATAACTTGATCATCCCTGTCATACACTTCGTCCATAGAACAGTTTTCAAACTCACCTTCACTCTTAAGGAAATTGTTCACTTGTTTATCATCCTAGAAAACTTGCCAAAATTTCAAGTTATTCAGAATGGCGGGCCTGTGCTTTATATGGATCTCAAAAATTTTATTAGAAAACATTGTAGATCTAAAATCACTCGTAGCAGTAGCTAATGAATCAGCCATCGAGTTTTGCAATATCGGCACTACCTTAAGTGTATATTCTGGAAAATTTCTCAAAATGTAAAGTGTTGCATTCCTATATTGCCTCATCCTTGGGTGATTAGCTTGATACTCACCTTTGATTTGCTTTATCACCAGCTCTGAATCACCGTAGACTAAAATTTTCCTAGCTCCCAATTTCTTCAGAATTTTCGAACCCGTAATGAGCGCTTCATATTCAGCCTCATTATTCGTACAATCAAACACTAGTTTGTAGAAACACAATCTTACATTATTTGGGACCTTGTTTTTCTGTTGACATGGGTTGCGGATCCATAAGCCAATGTCAACTTCGTCTTTTCCAACGGAACCATCAAAGTCCATACTCCAAAGACCATCTTCTTCTTCTTCAAGGTGCTGAAAATCTTGATTCTGGTTTGACACTATTTGGTGATCTGATTATTTATGTTGCTTTGAACTTTCATCTACCTTCTCTGATGGTTGTTTGGATATAGTAGGAAGATTCTCTTTCTCTTTCTCTAACACTGTTCTAATGCAATATGAAACTTCAGGAACACCTCTGTTTCTACTAATTGACAATCTACATCATTTAATCCGGAATCATTGTATAATATAAAGGACTCTAAGTATGTATGTACAACGTCGATAGGATGATTACTAGGCCTTTCCTTATTTGTGATCATGTATTTCATTTTGGTCTCATGTTATAGCTTTCTCATTTGACCGAAGACAAGGAGAGTAACATAAGAAAAGTCTAATTGCAATGTACCTCTCAATTTGGCCCCCCAGGATCTCGATGACAGCATACCGAAACGTGGTGGAATGTCAACAACTACCACGTCCATAAGGACATTTTTGGATGGGATCTGCTCTAGGGAGACAACTAGATCCTTGATTAGACCCAAACAACTGACACGACCAGAATCGAAAAAATATAGATCATGATATGGGCTGGTAATGTCAAGGCCAAGCTTCTCCATGATGGCTTTGGGCATGAGGTTGTGGGAATCCATGGAGTCTAACATAATATTATGAAGAAAGCATTGATGGACTTTAAGACTCGGGTAAAACGATGGGACTTCACTATCTTCAGACTGGCCATCAATGGCGGGACCAAATATTAACTTGAGCTGATCATCCTCTACATTAACCATGTTGGATAAATGGTCAAATTTCAAGGTTTTGGCTACATGGGATTTGTACTTATCCATTTTGACAAATTCGGTAAGAGGAATAAACACTTTTAATTTAGAAATTTCAGACTCAAAATTAAAAGGCATAGTTTTGTCTACCTCTTTTATGATAACATCCCTTTTCTCAACATGATCTCTCGGTGCAACTTCTTTTCTTGGAACATCTCTTCCTTTGACAGGGGCACTTGTAGTAGGCCAATTACTTATGTTTTGATTCAGAGCTACAATCTCTTTACCCTTATTCTGAACTTGTTTCGGTGGTGCTTCTTTCTGCTGAACTGTTTTCTTCGGAGGTGGAGTTATTGGAACATCCCAACTTCTTAGGGAGTACTGCCTTTGCTGAGAACTCAATGCATTCAGGTACCCTCTTTGATGATCATCACATTCTACTTCTAACTCAAGAACATTTGCCATTATGAAATTTTTGTCATTAGGTGAACTTGTTTTCTCCACATATTCTTCATCCTCAGTGAGAAAATGGGTTGACCATCGGCTGTGAAAAGAAGGTTCTCTTGTACCGGTGGTTCTTCCTCTTCATCACTCTGAGCATAATTCTATTGAAGTGGTGTTCTGATTTGTTGTTGATGTTGTGTTTCGGGAGCTCTTTGTTCTCTCTGCTTTATCTGGAATTGAGGCTATTGGTGGCCTCGGAAGTTCAGATTTCTAATTTGTTGCTCAGTCTATCTATCTAAAATAGACATCCTATCAACCATTCTCTCCATGGTTTTCAGCAAGGCATCAAATTTAGTATCAGATGAAGTGGAGGTTTCCTCTTTGATAGTCACTTTGCATCCACTTTTAAGTTTGGCCTTCTTAATTAATAGATTTTCTCCAACACTCGCTAATTTTTTTATCATATCTTCAAGGGTGGCGGGATTTATTTCTCTCAATGAGTAGGCCATATCTGGGTCAAAATCATCGGGATATCGTAGAAGATCTAAACCAGGAGGTAGTTTAATTTCATTAGGAATGGAATTATAAATTCTGAGATATCGGGAATTGTAATAAGGCACTGATTCATTGGGATTTTGTTTCAAGGAATCATATTCAGCGAGGATCTGTAAAGGGTTTTTCTTTTCATCCCACCTGGCTAAGAAAGCATCATTCAATTCAATGGGAGTCCTAATTGAATTTTCTGCTAGGGTGCAAAACCAAACTTTAACTTCACCTGAAAAATTTGTGCGATGATTTTCATCTTAGCATCATCTGCATCTAACTCCTCAAGATATATGAAGGTTGTGATTTTATCTATGTGCTGACGAGTAGTGATTTCATAATCTTCATCGAAGAGGGGAAGCCTTTGACCATATCCTTGAGGTGGATCAACAAGATTACCAGGGAGAACTAAAGGTCCAAAACGAGCCATAATTCCTGTTGAATGTGGTGGAGGGGGTGGAACAAAGGATGGATTGGTCTGAGGAGGTCCTTGAGGGGGAAATTGTGATGATGATGGAATGGATGATGAAATAGTGACTATTTGGGAAACTTCAGGGATATGAGGGGTTTCTTGCTGGTATTAAATATAGGCTTTTTTCAGCAGTGTAACTTATTGTATTGGCTAAATTTTCTAGTTTGTAATATTGTCTCCAAATCTTAACATCAATCTCGTTTGCAACTTCAACTAATGATGGATTCAACTCTAATATCCAAGGTTCAGGGAATACTGTATTCAAATTAGTCTCGGATTTGGTTATGAACAATGATAACTCAATTTTGGTATCAAAGAGTAAATTTTGTATGGCTACCAAATCAGAAGGTAATGAGAAAGATCTTACCAAATTTTTAGGAGGATATTCCGAAGAGCTCGAGGGCGGCTCAGATCTTTTCCTTCTTACGATTCTTTCAGGGTCTTCGATGGGAGATAATGGATCTGGATCAGGATTAGACATGGTATACCTCCTTCGAGAAGCCAGATCTACTTTTGAGGAACTGCAATTATGAAATCAACCTTAAGAAACTCAATCCCATCATCCAAGGGATCAGTTCCAACTGTTCTTTGTCGTACACCCAGGGAAAATTTTGTTTCTTCGTTCCCCAGCAATGGCGTCAAAATGTTATCACTTCGCCATATTCCCAAGGCTAAAGAAGGAATCCCAATAGAGGTAACCACAAACCAAGCTTTTGACTTGATAGCTAGCCCTATCAAGCTGGAGAGGGCTCTCTCCAAAAGGGTCACAGCCATGAGAGCTGGATCAATTAGGGTTTTTAGACTAGATATAGAGTGTATGGGGTTGCTTTGAATTGATTTGGTTAGGTAAATCACTAGATGAAGGAAAGAGGTCAAGGAAAACTAGGTGAGGGAAAAGGAGTAGGGTTGCAGGGATCAATGGGGTAAGGTTGGTACAATGTTTATCACTTTAAGAGAATTGTTATGGAATGGTTTAGAAACTGTAAGAAGGTTGAGAAAAGCATAAGAGATGTATTTTTATCAGACAGAAGAAGATGAACATAATATGATCAGTTACCCAAAACAGAGCATGTGCGAGCATGTATTCTGGATTTCAAACTTGTAAAAGATCATAACATAGACATGAAATTGATATGAACAATACATTCAAACATACGTTACTTAAGAAAAAAACAATGATAGACATTCAATGCCACAAGTATCCCATAAATGTAGCTGCAACTCCTCTTTATTAATGACCAGACTGAGTACAAAGTTTCCTTTATCAACGATCAATACATCAATTGATTCCAACTATTCCAACCAGTATTACATTGAATTTCTGCAATTTATAGACAAATTTATAAAATCTGAGGCAAATCTAAGATCCATAATTATTTCTAACAGCAAATCTAATTCCTAACCTCTAGGAACATAAAACTGTTTATTTGTTTTTAAAATAAATTGAACTGCTTGCCCAAGTCTCCAAATTCATGATCTAGAAGAATTGGGAGAAACCTCCCTTACGGATCTGCAACTTGAGAACAGGGATAAATGTTGATAATTTGTTTTATTATGCTGATTGTTGAGTTGAATCGACCCTTTTTCCTACGTTGCGCTGTTGATAATGTGATGTTGTCGGCCTTTATTTTGATCTTTAATTCTATATTTGGTGGAGTTTTTAATTGAAAACCCTTTTCCTTTATTATGAGCAAAAATATCCCTTTGAACTGGCAAAAAACCTTTTGGATAGATTTAACATAGATGATTAGATTTGGCAATTCCCAAACGACATTCTATTAACAAACCTTTTGGATAGATTTGGTAAATATAAGGCGTGGAGTAGGGGCTAGCGGAGTATAGTGGCGGAAAGGCAGAAGTATTAAACACAAGGCATAGAAGAATATCGCAATCGCAAGAGCTGGAGTGGATAGAAATGGTCTTGACACATAAAATTTGCGATATGCGGAAAGGCAGGTGACATGAGCAGGTAATGGTGAGCCAATTGCAAATCGGCAGAGGGAGCTTATCGGCGATCACAAATTTTAAGATTTAACTGCGATGTCTTAACACTAAACTAATAAATCGCCGATTGCGATATGCGATAAACTATGGGAGTGACGTGGTGGTAGGGTGGTAAGGGTCCCACATAATATCGCATCGGCGTTTTGGAGCGATAACATATGAATGTTATAACAAAAAATTGTGATGGCCGATATGTGATGGGCGATGGAGGAGGCAGTGACATGGCGGTAGGGTGGTAAGAGTTCCACATAATATCGCATCGGCGTTTTAGTGCAATAACATATGAATGTTATAACAAAACATTGCGACGGTCGATATACGAAAAGGGAATAAGGGGTCCTGCCAAAGGTTTTTAAGCGGCATTTTGCTATTTTTATAAAATACATTGCACTTTCAGCCAACTATGCAACGTCACTTGGAAAACACACAATGACCAAGCCAAACGCGCCCTCTGACCATGTTTTGCACAATTTCACCTTAAAACTCAAAAATTTCTCCTTTATTGAGTTTGCTTGAGGCTGTAGGAAGCAAATGAACTTTGATTTGAAGTGTTAAGGGCTTTTATACTTAAGTGGATTTGATTTATGCTTTGAAAACCCACTTTACTTATGTTTCTATTTTCACTTTTGAATTTTCACACTAATGCTCTTTGACTTCTGACTTTTTGTTTTGCGGGTTGATTAGTATATGGAGTTTTTCTATTCTCTCTTTCATTTTGGCATGAGTATCCCGAGTTGGCAGCTTGGGAGTGAAAATATTACATATAGAAAACATAAAATTACACAGGAAATTAAAAATAAATTACATCTTTGATTTCATATCAAAATGGCATTTTGATATGAAATTCATATAAAATCAAAATTACAACTTAAAAAATATAGTATTTACATGTTGATGATCTTCTGAAGATGGAAATAGAATGCCATTTAGTCACTCTCATCTATTTACTAACTTTATTGGGATGGAATAATGTATTTTTGGACCTTGAAAGACAAAACCCTAATGACCTACTGAGACTTTGAATAACGTGACTTCCATGGTTGAATTTAATTGAGACAAGACATGGTGAAATGAGCTTTTCATAGATGTTATTATGCTCAAGAAGACATGAAGATGAGTCAGCAAATGTGATTTTTCGAGGGAGAGTGAAGTTTTATTGAGGAAGGCTACCATCAGTGAAACAATTTTTAGCATGACCTAATGGAATGATATAAAAATTTCGGAGTGAGACACCTAAAATGAAAATGAAAGAAATGATATTGATCATTGATGGAAAAATGCATATCCTGACACTAGCAGAGTCAAATATGTGGATTGTATTCTTTTGCTACTCAGATCAATAAAGCTACCAAGCTTTGGAGCAGGGCCCAAAGACGTAACCCGTGAGGGGTGAACTCTGATATCACTTTTTTTTTTATCTGCGTGTTTTTAATACTGAGTTTTCATATGAGTTTGTTCACTTTTATGTTCATTTGAAAACTTAACCACTCATCTTTGAAGAGTTTGCAAACTAATTTTACATTTAAAGAGCCAAGTTCATCAGACTTACAAAGTGTCAGTGGACGATCGTTTTCCATTTTGAAATCACTTATGGACGTCATCCAACAAAGGCTTAATTTTTCATGTTGATAAAAATGCTTCATGTGTAAATAATTATCAATATCCTATATGTTTATTTTTATTTTTATTTTAAATTGCGATATATTTTGAAATAAAAATTATATTTTCAAATTTTAAATCATACTAAATTGATATCAATGTTTATTTTGAACAATTTGTAGCTTCATAGTTAATATGTTAATACTTCAAATTCATCACACCTCAAAGCAAATTAGAGAACTAGAAATATATTTTTGGAGATTGAAAGCAATTAAGGATGTGAATAATTAAGTCACCTTCATGATAGTGCACCACTATTGATGTCTCTCTCTTACTCTTATTTACAAGTCCTAGAAAAATGTCCCATAAGGCTATTATTCGTTATGCTTAACTAGTAATATATTCCACTAATATCTAAGTTTTCAGCTTTGAGTCTATGCTTGCACATATTTGTCGATGTATATCTCCAATAGTTGGCTTCTTTCGATGTGATCACGATTATAATATGAAATTTTTTAACTTTAAGAATTAAAAATCTATTTTTTGCAATTTCTAACATGGAAAAAAGATTCCATCACTTTCATTTTTATATGGATTTCTCAACATAGTGCATCTTGAGTGGGCCTATTAGAGATCATCCATTGAGGACTTAAATATCCATGTTCATAAAATTACTTCAAGTGTGAATAATTATCAATATTTATAAATGTTTAAAACTATATATTGAAAAAATAGTCATGCATTTGAAATAAAAAATTATATTATCACAATTCCAAGGGTTCGCTCAATTGGTTGAGTCCCTCTCGTTAAAGCACATGTGTTATTGAGAGGTCATGGGTTCAATTTTGTCGACACTCTTGGGGTCAAGCTCCATGGTTGAGCCAACAAGAAGTAATTCCTTTGAGTAGATCCGCTTGGTACAAATATTATGTGGACGTAGCAATCACAAATCTTTGGGGTCCATGAACCACAGAAAAAATATATAATATCACACCAAATTGAAATTAATGCTTTCAAATTTAATGAATATCTAATGTTGATTTATGGATTTTTAAGCAAAAATAAGTTAAATCACATAATTCCCATTTTTTTCATTTAATGTTTCACTTATGGTTTTTAGTTAAAAGTAAGTTATTTTGGACAATTTTTAACTTTATAATTGATATGCTAATCTTTTAAATTCATCATACCTCATAGGAAACTAGAGAGCTAAGGAACACAACAACGTTTATGTAAAATTGTTGTAGAAGTTTAAAGTGTTTAAGAACATGAATAATTAAGCCATTTAAAAGATGTGCACCGCTACTTATGTCTCCCTCCTACTCTTATATGCAAGTTCTAAAAAATTGTTCCACAACACTATTATTGATTATCACTAAAATAGTAATATATACCATTATTATTGAAGTTTTCAACGTTGAGTCTATACTTGCACATATTTGTTTATGTATATCTCCAATGTTTTGATATCCCAAGTATGTTGTATTTTTGTAACCTTGGAAGCTTTTGATTTAATTGTCCATCAAATATGTTCTCTTCTTATAAATAATCTATGTTTCTTTCATAAATAAACATGGGAAATAGTAAAACAAATACATTAAAACTCTAAAGTTGTTATGAAGACACGCAAATTTATTTCATACTCTAAATAAAATTTGCATGTTAGTTGCTCATGATTCACACACATAAATAGATAAACATGAGAAATAGTCAAACAAATGCATTTAAAATCTAAAAATTGTTCTAAAGAGAAGGAAAATAACTTGTTTTGCTCTCATAGTAATTTATTCCATAATATAAATAACTTATTTGCATGTTAGTAGTTCTTTGCACACATTGTGCCTACATTAATGTCACTAATATGGAAACAAATTCTTAATATGTTTGTGCAAATCCACTTTTACTTAGAAAGTCAAAATTTAATTATTCCTCCGGATGCGGATGCCTTTGAGATCTGATGGGACATGGCACCCTACGCGACTCCCGAAGGAGTTCGCGTGGGGTGGCCATATGGCCCTCTGCACAGGATTGAATGCTGTCTTAAATTCGCCAACTAAAACAGTCTTTAATACCTCTACCTCGACGCCCATGCAAATTCATATGGCGGTTCACTTGGCAATGGATGTGGTTCTGGATAGTTCAGAAGGTGATATTTGCAGGGAAAGCTTCCCGCTTCCTCTTAACGGAGCCTGCCCTCCTGGATTTGATGAATCCAGCAAAAGAACGCATACTGGTCGACGTTGCGCCTTGCATGCTTGTTTTGAGCCGCTTCCCGGGTACCATTTCACCCAAAGTCGCTATTGTAGTTTCAACTCTTCTTATTGTGCTCAGGCGGCCCAGTTCAGTGGTTTATCTCCTCCGCACGGTGCTAGGTCGACTCCTTCGAGCAGTGTCTACTCCCCTCTCCGAGCCTCTGTGTCTCTAGTCTGCTACCCCCGCGGATTTGTTCACCCCATCGCCACAGCCTCCATGCCGCGCCTCCGCCACCGTATGTGGTGCCGGCGAGGCACTAGTCGAGGTCGTGGAGCTCGATTTCGCCCCTCTGCAAGTTTTGCCTTGGGGTCCTCTTCATCTGATGGGGCGTTGGACCAGTCTCAGGACGCGCAGAGGGTCAGACGACAAAGCCATCATGGTTATTTGGTTCGTTTTAAAAGGAATTCCCCTCCTCCTGCCCCTGCCCCCCTGCCCCCCCACCCCACCAATTGTGCAATCCCCCCTACTTCTCCTGAGCCTGTTTGCCTCCCTATCCGTCAAACCTCTCAGAGGGCTGATTTTCGTTTTGAGTGCTCTTCTAATCGCCCCATTATCACTGCCTTCGTCACTGTAACTATTCGTGAAGAGCGCCCCCTCCCTGCTCCGACCCCTGCATCCTCTTTGCCGCCCCCCTGGTCCCCAGCTCCCCCAGAAGCTCGGTTCAGCCTGCAGACTTCACTCAATCTTCTATGGAGGCGCTGCACAAGGTGGAGGCTAACATTGGCATAGAAGGCGATCCAAAAGGTGGCACAGATGATAGCAGCGATGATTATGGTTGCAGGATTGTGGAGGAATACCCGACTCAGGCTGATGAACCGTGATACTCACTGCTCACAAACTGTTCTGGTATTTTTGATCAATTACTATAGGAATTTTCTGTTCTCTTGCTTTAAAGCTCAGCTGGAAAGGCTGACTGCTTCTCTTTGTATCCCTTTCTCTGTTATTTTGTTAAGTATAAACTGCCGACCGGTTTCCCTTCCAAGGGCGGTCAAAATATTTTTTTTAAAAGGACTGGTTTCCCTACAAGGGCAGTCCAGACTCTCTTGGACAAGTATGGGTATTAAGCCCAGTGTTCAGGCTCTCACAGCTGACACTGTGGCAGTTTTGTATCAATAATCTTTATACATAATAGAATTAGTTTTACTTAGAAAAAAAAAATTTAATTATTCATTTTAAATTAAAAAAAATTCTAAACACTCTTTGAGACAATAATAAACAAATGAGTTGTTTTTAATTGTCACTCTTTGGAGTTTCAGATAGATTTATGATTGGAATTTGGCGGAAAATTTTGTGATGAAACCTTGATGACTACATATATGGATTCAACACTGTGAAAAACCCTTGGGGCACTTCGATTGTGCACAGTTCACCCATTAAACTTGTGATTTCAATGAATACCTGTCAGATTCTAAACAAATTAGATCAAAAAATAAACAGGAATTTTTTTAAAGAGTCACACTTAAAGACAACTCGATAAACAAAGTTTTACTGTTTTAAAATTCCATAGTCTTTTCTTGAACTTTTAAATTAACACTCAATTAAATTTATTTATATTTAAATAATGTTAAATTAATAATCAATAACAAATTCTTAAAATTTAATAAAACTATATTAAAATAAATAAATATTATTATGAATTTAACATGTCATATTAAGAAATTAAATTTGTACATAAATGATATTGTCAAATTTCAAAATAACCATAATATAAAGACTATATAAAAGCAATGCATCAAATATATAGTGAAAACGAGCTATCTACCAGATCTATCTTAACTCAACATCTACCCAGCATCGAGAGAGATCAAATCTCTTTTCACTCTAAACAAATGTTTATACCTCAAATGATTCAATTTCTCTCAACACTATATATATATATATATATATATATATATATAATTTTATTTGTGGCGAGAGGGCTCTCAAATAACCTATAATAATAATAATAATAAAAATAACACATGGTATTCATGTGGAATATAGCCTATTTAATAGGGGGGAATTAAACCAATCTAGATCCATCTTAATTTTGGATCTACCAAGGGCTGAGAGGAATCAATTCTCTTGAAATGCAAACCTTTTAGAGTGAAAATAGATTTGATCGCTCTTTGCTCCAAAATTAAGATGGATCTACTTTGGTTTATATTTTAAATTTTATATAATTTGGCTTAGTCAAAATGTTTAACAAGACAAGAAAAGATAGATCATTACAACATGTCTTCCATACTAGGTTGGGGAGCTCCTCTTAGCACAACTACCTCCTTACATGACATTTTTTCTCAACTATTCAAAATATATCCAATTAACTAATATTTTAAATAAATTTATTTGTATTTAATATATTTATTTAAATTTGGATAACCATATTTTTAAAATTCCAACAAAATTCAAAATTATTATAAAAACATATTTATTATAAATTAAACATCTCATAAGTGGAAATTAAATATGTTGTAAAGAAAATATCTTATTAAGTTAAATTGCATTTTATACCAGATTTTAAATAATGAAAATATAAAGATCATTTTAAAGCAATATGTAACATGTATAAAACAAGTGTTACATAATAGCTAGTACCTTAACTTAGTTTTAATAAAATCAAATAAAGATAAAAATAATGAATTCAAATTAATAGTAAAATTTAAAACCCAATCAATTAAAATTTTACTGATTTATAATTTTTGAATATAAAATAAGATAATAATGATAAAACAAATACATTAAAAAAAATTAATAAAAATAAAATGTTGTCCAATCATAACTATATTTAATTTAATAAAAATAAAAATAAAAAATGTAATGTTTAATATTTTATATTTACTTAAAATATTAAAATAAAAACACTATATGAACCCTAATTTGAAAATAAACTTTTTAAAATGTAGTATTTGTATTTAATTAAATAATATTATATATAATCCTTACTTTATTTGTGCTCACATTAAAAAAAAAAAGTTTAAAACTAAAACATATTTAGATAATCATTTGCCAATGTAGATTTATGTCATTCCAACGTCTCGAACATATTTAATCTATTCACATAATCACCGCGTACCTTGGTCTAAGAATTCGGGACAAGTTTAGCTATATTTCTCCATTGTAAAATATATTTTTAATAAAAAAATGTTAAATTTATATAAAGTAAAATCTATAAATTTTCAAAAACTCTTAGTTTATCTATATAAAAATAGAATTTATATGATAAAAATTTAAAAAATAATTCAAAAAATTTGATAAACACTTATACTATAATTATATAAAAATAATTTGAAAACGTAAGGTGCAGTGAAATGAAGTTTTGTTTGAGTTTAAGTTCAATTTTTTGTAACCTTCGCTGCGAGTTCAAACCTTACATCCGGTTGTCCTCTTAATGATGTTACGTATCCGAATCGAACCTTATATGAAATCAAACAATTTTAACTCGCACATTTTTTATTTTTTATTTTAATGGTGAATCGGTAATTTTTTAGATTAATTTAAGGAAGTTGTCTATCTAGGGTATAGAATAGTTTTTTGCCGGAATTCGGTAAAATAAAATTCAAAAAATCAGGTAGTTGCAGTGTTTAGAATTCATTTTTGACAGTGGAAATGGATTCAGCACTATCAAAAACCTTTAGGGCATCCAAAGTACTGAAGTTTAACAATTGAAAACAAGATCCTGATAAAATCTTTGCCGGATTTTTTCAAAATCTTTGCCGAATTCTGAACCATTTTGTTACTTTTTTAGACTACGGCTAATCTAAGGGAGATCTTAGGATCAATCCTCGTGGTCCACACATATTACAGAGTACAAAGTGGAAACTACAGAGTATGAAGAGGTTGTTGGGTTATATAGTGTGTATTACAAATTATGATATGAGGTATGGTTCAATAACATGTTCAAATTTAAGGTTAATAGTATTAAAGTTAAATATTAGTAACTTTTTTTATAAAAATAATTTGTAATGTTTTACTTTTTTAAATGGGAAATTGGGAAATTATTTAAACAGTTTGATCAAACTATTATATGCTTAGGGAAAAACTCATTACGTTATCCACTATTTCTTTACATAATATTTTTTTTTCTCAATTATCTCACATATATTTAATTAAATAATATTTTAATGCTTTGTCAATAGAGGTGTGTCATATTTAAGGGATTTTATTTGTGTTCATATGTTTTACGTATCAGAAGTATTTTGAGTCTATGAATTTGGGCTTTAGACGGTTAGATGAAGTGCAATTCTATTTAATTGTTCTGGGTTTTTCACCTCGTTGGTGATGTTGAGTGCTTTGGCCGTTGGAATTGCTCTTATCTTTTGTTTGGGTGTTTGGAGCTTTCATTGTTTGTTAGGGCTTTGGGGAATTTGGTGTGTCATGTCTCTGTGTTGTGGTGAATTTGGCAATTTACTGGAATTTGGTCCTCTAGTGTGTCGATTGGGGGATGATTTGGTAGTCTATAGGCCATGGTTTCAAGGATTGGTGTCTTGTCCTTTTTCTTGTTTCCCAAGTAGAGTTTTTCTTAGTGTTTGTCTCCATTGTTCCTTTGCCACTGTACTCATGCCTCCTTCCCAGAGAATGATAAGCAGGAGGGGTCGCCTAGGTAATGTCGAGTACAAACAAGTTCATCCTTTTGCCTATGACTTAGTTGCGGCTTTCTTTGATGTTGTTTCTTTAGAGGTGAGGAATGAAATCTTATTGTTGGAGTATAAAGAAGCAAGGGAATGCCCATATCACTCAAATTCGGAAGTGGTCGGGGAAGATATGAAACGGGTTCCTAATCCTGGAAGATTCAGGAAAATGTGGCTTCATTTCATGAACTATTTGGATTTACACCAACAAATGGATACATTATTGCGTCTAATTTTCAACGATAAGCGAGTAAAAAACTATAATGTATTCTCTTCATTGGAGGACATCAAACGTGTGCTCCAGATCCAAAGGTTTTGTTTAGATCATGTGGATTCTCGATTAGCCCAAGTGGAAAGCTTTTTGGTGTCGGATTCAACCTCTTGTGATCTCACTCATCCGCCTGATGATCCCATTGATCCGTTGGTTGACAATGCGCATTATCTAACTATAATTTCCTCTAATTAGAATTAGTGATGGTTGTTCTTAATTTTTTTTGTTACTATTTTGGCAATCATGTTCCAGGTTGTTGAAGTTTGCAACAAAAAACAATGAAGGAGGCATCCTGAAACATCATCCTTGTTCCTAGTTGGAAAATAATCACCTAAACTAGGTGGGGCCCACACAGACTATTTTTAGGTGTATGTCTATTTTTAGACATGGTGAGCATATTCTATATGTATCAGGAGGCTATTTGTGGATGGTTGGTCAAATGTGAAAAATAGATGAGATTATATTTTTAGAAGATTGGGCGAAGTCTATTTATAGATCGTTGATCTAAAAATAGATGCATGTCAGTTATTATTAGCTCTTAATAATAATCCGACAATAAACAACAACTTATTCTCTTGGAGCACTTTATTTCAGTGAACAGATTTGGAAAATTAGTGGGTTGAAGGAATTACGCAATTCCTAAGGGATTACTGGAGTTCATGCATGGAGGACTCAGTTAGAACTGAGGTGGCAAAGTTGTGACAGAGTTGGAAGAGTAGTTCATGGAGTTGTATTCAGTGTAACTCAGTTAGACTCGGTTGAGCTAGTTGTATCTAATCTAACTGAATGATACACTAGTGAGAGTGGAGTGAATTAATTAGTTAATTAATTCACAAATAATAACTCATTAATCAACTGAACAATACAATAGTTAACTATAGTGCATGTCAGATCCAGTGGAGACCTAGTGCAGAGATAGGTGAAAGGGTGAGATAGACTATCTGTTGTGACCATAGTGATGCATGGATCGCATCTAAATATACATTGGATTGCATCGAATTGGTCTTTGTAATCAGCTTGGATTGTGCAGTGGAGGCAGGCTAGCAGGAGGGCAGAGATCGGTGCATGGATTTGCATATTGCTTCTGATTAGTGTGTGACAATTGATTGTACTGAGAGCTTGATGTACTAAGATTTGTATGAGATTGTTACATGATCTCCATGATACATAATATATGATAGTTGGGGCTTTTAGCTTCAGGATTTCCCGTTAAACAACTGTGTTAGGTGTGTTTTTGTTGCTTCATGTGTTTTGCAATTGTTGATTGAATTTCCGCAAGAATTATAGTGGAAGGATTCTGTATTTAGCAAGAAGATAAATATTGTTAGATCAGGAGAGTCTAGATATATACATCTATATTGTATATAATTTCTACATGGTATCGGAGCTGTGTTATAGATTTTCTACATGGAATGAGAGCAGGAATGTTTGGGCGCACGATTTTGCAGAGAATATTTGAATTTTTTGGTGAAATATTTTCAGAAACAAATAGTATATTTGGATTCCTTGAAAAAAAATCGGTTGAATCGGAGCTTGGATGAGGGAGATATCGTCGATTTAAAATCAGCTCTTTTGTTAGAAAATTTTGCGGACGGCGGGACAATTACAATGTGCATGAGCCAAGAATCTACACACACTGAGGTACAATATGCATGCAAAGCTTTGAGGAGCAAAGCAGAGGTTAGTGACTTGGTGGTTGAGAGGGAGCCTCTCAACATGCATCATGAGAAGCAGTCTCAATAGGTTGTGGAGCAGCCACAATTGGAGATGCAGAAGAATCTTTATAGATTTGATGTAGATGGGATTTCTACGGAGATTCCTACTGTTGGGAAGTGCAAGAAAGACACGCAATTGAAGCTTGAGAGGGAGCAAGATTTGCATGCAAGTAAGAGTGAACCTCGGGATGTGGAGCAGCCACAAGATGAGGATCATGGAGTGGGAGCAACCACTCATGCAGATAAATTTCGTGCCAGATGGGCAGAGGGAGTGCATGCAGCTATACCACCAGGTGAGAGGTGGGGCGACATGCATGAGTAATCCCGAGAGGAGATTTCTGGGCAGGATTCATTAAGATGGTGTGGATCTCATGAATTGAACCTGGCTACGAGGTGCCCATAGAGCAACAGTAGCATGATCAGTTGGATTGATGCAGTGAGATCAAAGTGACAGTGTTGGATACTGGAGCGCGGTTCAGAGTTGACAGCAAGTGCAAAGTGCATGGGTGCAGAGTTCAACAGCGCAGTGGTTCTTGAAGACATGTGCAGTAATTAAGAAGAAGTCGAAGAATTTGATGATAGATGCATTAGACTGATTGAGTTGTTTGGAGCCTTTCAGTTTCAGAAGTGTTGCAGCAAGAGTTGCAGAGCAGATGCATGGAGTTGCAGGGGGCTTGCAAAGGTTGCAAGGCGAGTGCATGGAGTTGCATCTCGCATGCAAAGACAGTCCTTTCTTGTTGAGAGGGAGTGTTGAAGTTTGCAATAAGAAACAGTGAAGGAGGCATCCTAAAACATCATCCTTGATCGTAGTTGGAAAATAATCACCTAAACTAGGTGGGGCCCACACAAGCTATTTTTATGTGTATGTCTATTTTTAGACATGGTGAACATATTCTATATGTAGCAGGAGGCTATTTGTGGATGGTTGGTCAAATGTGAACAATAGATGAGATTATATTTTTAGAAGATTGGGCGAAGTCTATTTATAGATCGCTGATCTAAAAATAGATGCATGTCGGTTATTATTAGCTCTTAATAATAATCCGACAATAAACAACAACTTATTCTCTTGGAGCACTTTATTTCAGTGAACAGATTTGGCAAATTAGTGGGCTGAAGGAATTACGCAATTCCTAAGGGTTTACTGGAGTTCATGCATGGAGGACTTAGTTAGAACTGAAGTGGAAAAGTTTTGACAGAGTTGGAAGAGTAGTTCATGGAGTTGTATTCAGTTTAACTCATTTAGACTCAGTTGAGCTAGTTGTATCTAATCTAACTGAATGATACACTAGTGAGAGTGGAGTGAATTAATTAGTTAATTAATTCACAAATAATAACTCATTAATCAACTGAACAATACAACAGTTAACTACAGTGCATGTCACATCCAATGGAGACCCTGTGCAAAGATAGGTGAAAGGGTGAGATAGACTATCTGTTGTGACCATAGTGATGCATGGATTGCATCTACATATACATGGGAGTTGCCAATGATAATAACGCAGTCAAGGAGAGTGGGATTGCATCGAATTAGTCTTTGTAATCAACTTCGATTGTGAAGTGGAGGCAGGCTAGCAGGGGGCAGAGATTGGTGCATGGATTTGCAGATTGCTTCTGATTAGTGTGTGACGATTGATTGTACTGAGAGCTTGATGTACTAGGCTTTGTATGAGATTGTTACATGATCTCCATGATACATAATATACGATAGTTGGGGTTTTTAGCTTCAGGATTTCCCATTAAACAACTGTGTTATGTGTGTTTTTATTGCTTCATGTGTTTTGCAATTGTTGACTAAATTTCCGCAAGAATTATAGTGGAAGGATTCTATATTTAGCAAGAAGATAAATATTGTTAGATCATGAGAGTCTGGATATATACATGCATATTGTATATAATTTCTACACAGGTATGGTCTCTTCATGGCAGTGTCAACATATTTTGGCTCTTAAGCTCAATGCACTAGATTTTGTTTTATGTATACAAACTACATTATTATGGAGAAACTTGTATAGTCTCAATTTTCATTTTTATAATTACATAGTGTTGTAGATGGTTTTCTTGTTTTTCAAAAATGGGCTTGCTAGGTTTGAGGTGGTTTTTTGGCCTCTCTCGGTCTTATGTAGCTTTGGTGTGAGTAAGGATTTTAGTCTCATGTATGTTATGTGATTCCCATTTGGTTGTTTTTCTAGCCCAAATTTGTTTGGTGCATGTATGTCACTGCAACACTTCACATTATAATTTTGGTTTCCTTGTGGTATGTATCCTCGGACGATTTTAAATTTAGCCATGAGCGAGTATTGTTATGGTTATGTTTCAACGAGTGATGTTCTGTTTGCACATGTAGTATATGGACTAGTTAAGTTGTTCATGGTTGGCGTGAGTTTGGTTTCCCTTCTTTGCGTGATACAAATACTTATGATAAAACTCATGGCCTTGAAATTTTTCCAAAAAAGGTACTTTGGATGGGCATTTCTGTAATATTTCTATATGTCAAACGATCTGTAGAGAACATTTGAAGCTATGATGTACTGGAGATGCCTATGGTTCTTGGATTCGAGCGACTTGGTCAGAACTATCCTATTTCCGTACTGGTGATGTCTCAGATGGTTGGAAAATGGTTTATTGTATCTTGCTAGCTCGAGGAGTAGTTTATTGCTCAGTCTCTTTATTTGTGGCTATCGAGATTGTATGCCTATGTTTGTTAAGTTTGGAAGATCTGAATCTCGATATGATAGTTATCTAACTTGTTTTTGCTAATGAATATAAAATGTTGCAATTAAAAATAAATAAATAATATTTTAAATATATTATTTGTATTTAATATTCAATCAATATTTTAAATAATATATTTAATTATTGTGTTGAGATGTGCTTTTCGAATCAATATGGAAGAGATGTTGCAATGTCATGTCCTATCTTGTTATGTAAGCAATTTGATTCAGTGAAATTATAGAAAAATAAAAAATAAAATAAAATAATCAATAGTTAAATAAAGTCGAGGTAAAATAGTCAATTTATTGCTGACGATTTTTGGGCTCCACATTCTGAAAATCAATGGTTTTGCTAGTGATATTCTTTTTTGTAAGTTAAATGTTTTCCATTTAGAAAATATTATAGTGTTGATAACATTTTACAAAAGTGTACTAGCCTCATTCTCACCAAATTTGTTGGCCAGTATGAAATGACCCCAAGTGAAAAGAAAAAAAAAGAGGTTGCGTCACCCAAAAAACAATAACAATGTAGTTTCAGTGTACCATAGAGACAATCTAAACAAGAGAAAGCAAGGACCATTCTAAAACTCTTAAGAGGTTACAGGAGCAGGATTTTTCATGTTTGTGCCAAGGGGGGCTTGAAGCTTAAATTCACATTGGATGTGCTTTTCCATATGAGTTAGGCGAGTATCCATCCTATTAAGATTGTCGTGAATTCATAATTGGTTCCATTGGATGCCATTGAGAAAGGAACTTATATTGTTTCTATCCTCATATTTTTATTTCAAAATTTTCCCTAGAAGAATATTTAGTTCCCAGTGAAGAGTAACAATATGCAAGCATTGGTTTCTTTGACCCCTAATATGCCCTCAGTCAGGGAACCAGTGAGAAACTTCATCAATAAGGTACGATTCCAAGAAATTTTTTCTATCCCGACAAACCTGCCATTCTAGTCTGCCTAAGTACTAGGTGAGGTCACTACTTGGTAAGTAGCAGCCTCTTCCTGGGCTAGAGTCTTAGCACGAGACCTGCTAGTTTTCCCAGGACCCTCGACCCCAATATGCCTTCATCCCCATTGGCAAGGCATAATGAATTATGCTAACAACCAAACACAACAGGAACCCAAGTTGGCTGTAAAAACAAATTTTCAACTACCATAACAAAGATATTCATTCGGGTGTATTCAACAGAAAATGGAAACCGAAAAGAACAAGTTCCTCTCCCCCTTCACCGAACTAGAAGACCACAACGAGTTAGACTACATTAACATTGTAGTAAAACAAAAACGAGGAACAACATGAACACAAAAACAAGCCCCCAAAAATACAACATCGAGGAAATATTGTTGGGTGGCTCTCAACCTAAAAGAAGCCAAGTCCAAACATACGTGATTTCTTGAAAGCAAAATGGTCGAAATAAACCCACCATTCACCACTAGTGATTGCATAAAAGGGAAGGTTTTCAAAATTACCTTGACTTGACACAAAGGGAGAATTGAAGCAAGGTCAATCTGCAAGCTACACCCTAGGGTTTGCACTCCATATATACACCCTTATGGAGTAGAGATTTCCAAGGGAGTTTGAGCTAACCTCCAACCCAAAAGTCAACCATTCTTATTGTCCTCAAATGGTCTTTATTTGAAAACTTGAAGGTTTGATGAAATTTGCAAGTGAAATTTTATGTTTTTGTATGCAATTAGGTAAGTTGCAATAGCACATAAATTAAGTATTTAAACTCAGTTTTGTGGCATAAAACACAGACAATAATACCATAAACAGAAACACAAGACAACAAAATGATGAAGGAGTTCGCCCCTCTTGGGCTACATCTCCTTGTCCATCTTCCAATGTTGGGCCTATTTCATTATGTGCTCAAATATGTTTTACATGGATTTTTATTGCTCGGAATGCAAAAATAATGTCTGCAATGGCTCTACAATAGTCAAAAACCACTAGTTGGGTTCTTTCTACAATCAATTTGGTAAAAAACTGAAGAAGTTGTGCTCCCCTGAGGATTTGTTGCTAACTAATCTACAAACCGCACCCTCCTGCAAAGCATCCTACGATTTCTGCTATTTTCGGCACTGTTGGGCGACAAATTTGCCCGCACCAGCGAGATTCACCCAAGATTGGTTGCAAATTGTCACCTCATTTAATTGCCCACTGACCCCTATGAGCAGATAAAAATGGGCCAAGTGGTGGGTTTCTGTCGTAGATTTGGGGCCGATTAAAAAATCCTGCCAACAGTTTAACCAAGCCTAAATTGTGGTCGAGTGGCGGTAACTGTGGTTAGGTTTCCCAAACCAGTGCCAAAACTTAAAGCATAACCCACATTTAATTGTGGTCTAACCCGCTTGTGGGTTGGGTTAGACTTTGTGCCAATGTTTAAACCCAACCATGCTCCGGTGAATGTGGTAATACACGATGGTTCCGTCGGGGGTTTGCAATTTGCAATGGACTTTGGTAATGTTTATTTAAATCATGGCTTGGGGCCAGGGTTAACCCCGTGCCCTCGGCACCCTGACCTGTAGTCTTGCACGTTGGGGTGGATCGGGGGCCAGGGGTTAACCCCGACCCCGTCCCCCAACGTGCCACCAAATAAACTTTAAATAACAATCGCCGCCTATATAAGTTAAGTAACACCCATGACGGGGCAGTAAGACTCCACACTGCCTCACCGTAGATCGCATGTTCGAATCCAGTTAGTCCCGATCTGACCCATAAACATATTTTTTCTCCATAGTTAGGAGGCCATGTGGCAGCCATCCATTGGCCCACGCAGCTCTCCACCATTGGCTTGACCTTCAACCAATCAAAAACCATGAAAATTTGACCAATCAAAGGAGGACACTTGGCGAAAAACCATTGGCCAAGGAAAACACAATCATCCTATCCAGTCAACTTACAAACTGCACAGTCAACGTACATGCAACCCAACTGCAATTTTTTTAGTTTTTTAGGAAAATGGTCAGAACACGATATCAGGATCATATGATATCGGTTTTGAGAAATTCGATTTGCATTGGATTTAGGGAGATGAGATCTTCATTTTAGCATCAGTTTAGAGCACTTTTGAACACTTCGAATTTTGAGCACTTTACTAATTCACTAGATAATTCCACCCAACTTGAAGCTTTTGGACCTCTAAAAGATCAATTTTAGTCAACAAACAAATGATGGTACAGTTCCCTCACCCTTACAATCTCAATCCATTTGGATTTTCTTGGATTTGTCCCTTTGAGTCCCACACAAAGATACTCTACGTTCCCTTGTTTTGAAGTCCTCATTTTCCTGTCAAGGATAATGTCTTGCTGCAATTCTTCAAGATATTTAGGAGATAAATCTTCAATTGAAGGAATCTGAACATTCTCTCCTTGATCTTCAATAAAATGAGGATCGTACAATCTTAAATTCTCGACATTAACAACTGCATATATTTGCATATATGAAGGCAAATCCAACCTGAAGGCATTATTACCAATCTTTTGCAAAATCCTGAATAGACCATATCGAATCGGTTTCATTTTTTTATTTCTCCTTGGAGTCTTTCTTTGCTAATGTGAAGCCAAACTTCATCTCCCACTTGGAAACTATGATCCACACGATGCTTATCATGTCTTGTCTTGTACTTGACTTGACTCTTTTCCAACTGTTCTTGAATTGTTTGATGCACCAATTGAACTTGTTCAATCAATCTTTTGGCACTTATCTATGTCACTATGTCCATCAATAGCAACATACTTCCCAAAGATAAAATCTAAAGGAGATTTTGGTAAGTATCCCAAGCATGCCTCAAATGGTGATGTTTGAATCGATGAATGCTTGGCCTGGTTGAAAGCATGTTGAATATAGTGCAAATTTTCATCCCACAACTTAGGATGCTTGCTGCAATAACCATGAAGAATATGTATAATCATTTTGTTCACCACTTTTGTTTGCCCATTTGTTTGCGGATGGAATGTTGTGCTCTTTTTCAATTTGGTGTCCATGACTCCCCACAAACTTGACCAAAATTTTCCAACAAAGCAAGAATCTAGATCACTAATAATGGATGTGGTCAACCCAAAATGTACCCATACATTCAGAAAGAACAATTACATAGTCTGTTCAGATGTAACCGACTTTTTACAAGGCATCAAAATACACATTTTTCTGAACCTATCCACAACTACATAAAGATAATCATGACCTCTCCTATACATAGGTATACCTCCTACAAAATCCATAGAAACACTTTCCCATGGACGGGAAGGTACAGGAAGTGGAGTACACAATCCCAACTTTCTATTGCTAGGCTTACTGATAGCACATAAAGAACATCCTCTTACAAATCGTGACACACTTTCAAGCATACGAGACCAGTAATAATACCTCTGTAACTGTGCCATTGTCTTACTTACACCGAAATGACCAGCAATAAAAGAAGTATGCACTTCCCTTATGATGTTGACTCTCTCTCCCTGTGGAATACATAGCTTGCCAAGATGATACAAGAAGTTGTCATGCACATGATAATCTAATTCCTTTACTTGGTTACCTTGACATAAAGTCGCATATACATCCTTAAAATCATTATCTAAAGCATATTTCTCAACATATCTCTCATGTATGACAAAATTATGCTTAAGAATAATGGATGCACTAATAATTGGTCTAGAAAGCATATCAACAACCTTGTTATAGATACCTTTCTTATACCTTATCACCAAGTGGAAATGTTGTAGAAAACCCATCCATCTGAAGTGCCTTGCTTGTTGTAGCTTTGTTTGTGATTGCAAGTATTGCAATGGTTGATGATTAGTGTGAATGATTGTTTCCTTACCCATCAAGCAATGTTTCCACTTTTTCACACTTTGCACCAATGCATACAATTCATTGTCATATGTAGGATAGTTAATCATTGCCCATTAAAAGTTTCATAATGAAAACAGATGGCCTTACCATGTTGCATCAAGATTGTGTCTATGACATAGTCACTTGCATCAATTTGTATCTCAAATGATTGTCTCAAGTCGGGAAGTGCAAGTATGGGTGTTGAACTGATTCTCTCTTTCAATGAATCAAATGTTTTTTGTTGTTTTCCTCCCCACTGAAAAACCTGCTTCACACTTGTCAATGCATGCAATGGAAGAAAAATTATAAATTAACTTTCTCAAATATTGGGCTACTCCCAAGAAACTTCTAACCTATATCACATTCTTAGGTTTTGGCCAATTAAAAATGACTTCGACCTTTGAGGTATCTATCTTCAACTCAACCCCTCCAACAATATGACCCAAGTAGACTAAAAAAGTTTTTCCAAATTCAAATTTCGACATCTTTAAAAACAACTTTCCTTATTTAAGACATCTAACACTTGCTTGACATGCATGACATGTTCTTCATGGGACTTGCTGAAAATTAATATCATATAAGTAGGCTACTACAAAATCATCTAGAAAAAGCCTTAAAACATCATTCATAACTCGCATGAATGTAGCAGGAGCATTACAAAGCCCAAAGGGCATAACCAACCACTCGAAAAAACCTTGCTTTGCTTTGAATGTTGTCTTCCATAAGTCTCCTTCAACAATCCTAATATGATGATAGCCACTCCCCAAGTCGAACTTTATGAAATAAACAAAATCTTTCAATTGATCAAGTAAATCATCAATTCTAGGAAGAGGGTAACAATTCTTTACTGTAATTTTTTTCAATGCTATGAATTCCACACACATGCATCATGTACCATCCTTATTTGTCACTAAAACAATAGGTGACCCGCACGGTGATGTGTTTGGTCGGATGACCCCTTCATTAAGCAACTCCTTTTTTTATTAATTTTTGCATTTCCATCACTGACATCTTGTACATGCCAATGTTTGGAAGAGGACAATCTTGCTGCAATTGGATCTCATGTTGGTTAACAACCTCAACCAAATCAAATTTTAACTTTGCATCACATCCTCGAAAGGCTTCATTCTCAACATCATTCTTGGGTTTGATCATCAAAAGTACAAAATTCTTTCTAGAATTGACAAGTCTCTTCATTTGTCCAACATTCACAAGAGATAGATTTAGTTTCTTGCGATGTGCTCTAATAATGCACTCAATACCATCTTTAAAAAATGATACTTGTTTTCATGGTGATGAAAGATCACTTTCCTATCATAAAGATATGGGCTTCCCAAAACAATACCACATATGTCTAATGGAACTATATCAAGGTCTACCTCATCAATGAAGTTTGTAGTAATTGCGAATTTTAGTTTACACTTTCTAGTCACTTGCAATTTTGCACTGTCACACACTCAACCTAAAGGATAAGGTTTAGGATGAGGAATGGTTTCCAAATTCAATTTCTTGACAATGTTTTATGAAATGAGGCTTGGGTGCGAGCCACTATCAATTAGAGTGTCTATTTTTTTAATGTTTTGAGATAACTCTAATATGGAAAAAATCTATTCTCTCCTCTTAATTTTGAGTTTCATTGAGGTTATTTGAAGAACTAGTACTTGCAATGGAGTCCTTACCTTTCAATCCTGTGGCTGTAATCTTTGTTTCATCTCCCGAATCAGATCCTAAATCATGTTGTGTAGTTGCAACTGTCTTTTGCTTTCCTTTGTTAAAATTTTTGGGTCTCATTTCTGGATGAAGTTTCCAACAATGGTCCTCATCGTGGCCTTCTTTTGAACAATGTTTACATGTGATTTTTTCTCCCTCTTTCTTGATGGAAACCTTTTATTTCCCTTTTCCTTTTCCCTTGAATTTTCACTTTCCTTTGTCTCCACCCTTAAATGGATTTTTGTGGCCCTCTTATGGAACATTCTTCCCTATTGTTTCTAGATGTGTTGCTTGTACACAAAGCCCATATAGATTTGTAGGGTTAAATACGAGAATGGTGTGCCTCAAGTAGCTATGTAAACCTCCAATGTATTTAAGTGTCTTGAGAGGATAAATCTACACCTAAAATCAATGTTCTCTTTCTAAACTCTTGGGTATAACTTTGCACACTTTGACCCTTTAATTGCTTAAAGTTTTTCTAATCCATTATAGCTTTCTGCATGTATGCTAAAGGATAAAATTGTCTTCTTAATGCAACCGCAAAATCATTCCAAGAAGTTATGATCTTACCTCTTTTCTCGAGATCCTCTTGAGTTTTGGCTCCCACCAAATGAGTGCTGCACTTTCCAACCTTAAAGAAGCAGTTGAATCTTGGTATCATCATCTTTTATCCTTTGTATCATGCAATACACTTCAAGCTGACGAACCCAACTATCTAATTTCTCAACATTTACCCCTCCATTATACATAGGTGATTCAAACTTTATGTCAAGTTTTAAAAATGGAGTTTTACCATGTCCCTTTGGAGAATGTGGAGGTGTTTGTGAAGGGGTTGATGTAGAAGATGATGATGGTGAAGATGAAGGTGAGGAGAAAGGTGGAGCTATAGATGGTTTATAACTATTTCCTCCATTCCCTTTTGGAGGTTTGTCTCCATTTCCTCCATTTCCCTTTGGAGGATTTGAGCTGTCACCATACAATCTTGAGTTCCTTTCTTCATAAAGAACTTTCACCATCTCAGTCATGTCAAAGAATGCTTTTCCGAAAGCCTTCTCATCTTCAGTGATATTGTCAGGCTCTCCTTCACGTGTCGTGACTAGTGAGGCATTTGGTGACACTTGAGGTGAAACCTGTGGTGAAGATCGTGGCAAATGTGCTCTCCTTGAACTAGCTTGAGGACTTGCTACCACAAGCTTTCCTTCTCTTTTTTTGAGCTTCAACTTTGTAAGCATAAAAAAACACTTGCAACAAAATTAAACCCTCAACACAACCAAAGAACCCAAGCTCTAATACTAAATTGATATGTATTTGAAAACTTGAAGGTTTGATGAAATTTGCAAGTGAAATTTATGTTTTTTAATGCAATTAGGTAAGTTGCAATAACACATAAATTAAATGTTTAAACTCAGTTTTGCAGCATAAAACAGAGACAATAATACCATAAACAAAAACATAAGACAACAAAATGGTGAAGGAGTTCACTCCTACTGCGCTACATCTCCAGGTCCAATTTTCAATGTTGGGCCCCTTTCATTATATGCTCAAAGATGAGTTTACATGGATTTGGAGTGCTCAGAATGCAAAAATAATGTCTCTAATGGCTCTAGAACAGTAAAAAACCCCTAGCAGGGCTCTTTTTGTACTCAATTTGGAAAAAAAATGAAGTTGTGCTCCCCTGAAGATTTTTTGTTAACTGATCTACAAACCGCACCCACCTGCAAAGCATCCTACAATTTCTGCCATTTTCGGCACCACTGGGCGAAAAATTCGCCCCGTGCCAATGAGATTCGTGTCGGATAAGGTGAAAATGATCGCCTCGTTTAATTTCCCACTGATCCCTGTGAGCGAATAAAAATGGGCCAAGTGGCACATTTTCCATCGTAGATCTGGGATTGGTTCAAAAATCCCGCTGACAGTTTAACCAAGTCTGAATTGTGGTCGAGTGGCGGTGACTATGGTTAGGTTTCCCAAAACCCGTGCCAAAACTTAAACCATAACCCACATTTAACTGTGGTCTAACCTGCCTGTGGGTTGGGTTAAACTCTACGCTAATGTTTAAACCCAACCATACTTCGGTGATTGTTTTAATACACGATGGTTCCGTTGGGGGTTTGAACTTTGCAATGGATTGTGACAATGTTTGTTTAAACTATGGCTTGGGGCCAGGGTTAACCTCGTGCCCTCGGTGCTCCGACCTGCGGTCTCGTGGGTTGAGGTGGACTAGGGGCCAGGGTTTAACTTGGACCTCGTCCCCCAACGTGCCACCAAATAAAATTTAAAAACAATTGCCACCTGTAGAGGTTAAGTAACACCCGTGGCAGAGAGGTAAGGCTTCGTGATGCTCCACCATAGGTCGCCTATTATAATCCGGTTAGGACCGGTTCGACCCATAAACATAATTTTGCTGCACAGTCAAGAGGCCACGTGGTAGCCAACCATTAGGCCACATGGTTCTCCACTATTGGTCCGACCTTCAACCAAACACAAACCATGAAAATTCGACCAATCAAAGGAGGACACTTTGTGAAAAACCATTGGCTAAGGAAAACACAATCAACCTGTCCAGCCACCCTGCTGAGTCAGTGTACAAACTTCACAATAAGCGTACTTGCAACCCAGCTGCAAAATTTTTGGTTGTTTAGGAAAACAATCAGAATGTGATATCGAGAGTATATGATATAATTTTTGAGTGATTTGAGTTGCGTTGGATTCTGATCCAGATGGATATTGGTGGCCACTCTTCTTCTTCTTTTTTTTTCTCCTTAATTGTAGCACAATTTACTATTTTTGGCAAATTTTTCGAGTTGTGTACTTCCAGAGCTGTTTTGAGGCCATAAACAACATTTTTTTTGGGGAAAACCAGGGCAAACATTTACATTTAACTAATGTTTTCCACTCATAAGTTGTATTCCTCATATAGATCTTTCTAACGAGGTATTGTGCGCGTCAAACGAATATCGTATGCCAAAGTTACGACCTTGGGAAGTTGATGTACCAATTCACCTAAACAGAGCCCATAGTTTTGACACTTCATCTCCTAGGGTTAGGTTTTTGGATGTTTAGGGTTTTCCATTGTTTCTGAATAATAAATAGGTCATTGAGCCTCATTGTAACACAGTTCAGAGGCATGTAGCCACCACATCTCTTCTCAAAGATAAACTACCATCGCCCAAGCTAGTTTATTTCCATTATGTTTGTAAGCATATTTCAGTTATGTGATATTAATGAAATTAAGTGTTATTTATGTTGCATCTGTGTATTTATGGTTATTGCTGTATTATGTTGTGTTCTTGTCTAAGTTTGGATCAGATTCATAGCGACAAGATCTTTGTTTTGGCACCAGTTTCAAGAACTTTTGAACACTTTCCTGATCCACTGGAAGCTTTTGGACCTCCAAAAGATCATTTTTAGTCAACAAACAAATGAGGGTATAGTTCTTTCACGCTTCCAATCTCAATCCATTTGGATTTGCTTGGATTTGTCCCTTTGAGCCCCACACGAAGATACTCTGCGTTTCTTCGTTTTGAAGTCCTTGTTTTCCTATCAAGGATAATGTTTTACTGCAATTCTTCAAGATATTCAAGAGAGAAATCTTCAATTGAAGGAATTTGAACATTCTCTCCTTGATCTTCAATTAAAGGAAGCTCATACAATCTCAAATTCTCAACATGAACAACTGCATAGATTTGCATATATGAAGGCAAATCCACCTTGGAGGCATTATTATCAATCTTTTCCAAAATCCTAAATGGACCATATTGAATTGGTTTCACTTTTTTACCTTCTTCTTGGAGTCTTTCTTTGCTAATGTGAAGCCAAACTTCATCTCCCACTTGGAAACTGTTATCCACACGATGCTAGGGGTGACGAGTGCCCTTTGTACTCCAATGCCACTCAATCTTCCATCTCCATTGAAGCTTTGCAAATTGTATTCTCATGAAAGAAAAAATACACACATATAAACTAGCTAGGATCCATCTTATCTCCAAAAATATAGAGAAATCAAATCTCTCAAAATACAAATCTCTTTAAAAATGAAAAAAAAAATATTTAAATAACATAGATTTAATGGGATACCCGAAGAAAATCAGAGTTGTTAGAATCCGTAGGGTTGGCAACTGTAATTTCATACGCTTTCGTTTGTGTCAATGTGACTATTCACCATTCAAGACCCGGCACACGCTACAAGTCAATTTGACCCGAATAATGAGAAAAAAATACTTGGATTTCATGTGACGCAATACCCCGATAAAATGAATGACTATGGAAGCAATGCCAACCATGTAGGGAAACAGGAATGCTCTACCCGCCACCCCCTTGCACAGTGGAAATTTCTAACGGGGATTGACCTCCGGGTTTTCTCAATGGGGCGCTAGAACAATCCGCGTCTGGTTTTGCTGATGAGCGCTTAGAAATGTGATACGCAGCGTGCATCATTGCAGCGAATAGTGAATCAGGGCCTACGGATCCATCAGATCACCGGTTTAAACCAATTCTGTGAAATTCCCCCGATGAAGCAGCCGAGATCTGTTTAGGTAATGGCGTCTTTACAGACCCTGGGAGACAGCACCCGCCTGGGCCGCCTCCTGGGAACCGCCCTCGAGAAGATTATTAAGAATGCCGCATGGCGAAAGCATTCCAGACTGGTAAACCATTGCAAAACTGTTCTAGACAAGCTTGCCACAATCACAATCTCAGACTCCGAAACCCCATCTCCGTCTCCTGAAACCCCTGGCGGCAGCAGCGCCTGCCTCTTCAGCGAACAGGTTTGTCTCAGTTCATCCGATGCAGAAATCCTGTTACAGCCCCTGGCAATGGCCTGCGAGACTGGATCCATCAAGGTAGTGGAGCCGGCCGTGAATTGTATCCAGAAATTGATCATATATTCTCATATTCGAGGCGAGGTCGATAACAAAGACAGGGGGAGCCTTATTCTGTTGCAATTGATGGAATTGGTCTGCAAATGTCATGAGCTGGAAGACGAGAACATGGAGCTTGCCGTGCTGAAAACTCTCCTTTCTGCGGTTACATCGGTCTCGCTGCAGATTCACGGCGATTGCCTTCTTCAGATCGTGAGGACCTGCTACAATATATTCTTAGGAAGCAAGAATGCTGTGAACCAGGCTACTGCCAAAGCTTCGCTGATACAAATGCTCATTATCGTGTTTCATAGGATGGAGGCAGATTCTTCTTCTGTTCCGCTGCAGCCTATTGTTGTGGCGGATCTCATGCAGCCTATTGATAAAACCCAAAATGATACGAATATGCTTCAATTTGTACAGAATTTTATCAGTAAGGTGATGCAGGATATCGAAGGGGTTTTGGGTCCTGCTTCGTCGTTGAAACCGATGGGGCATGATGGTGCATTTGATTCCGGCGACTCCGCTATTGACAGCATGGATTCCTCGGAACCAATGGATAAAGATATGCTGGATGCTAAGTACTGGGAAGTTAGTATTTTCAAGAATACGATTGAGGATAGGAAGGGTGAATTGGCAGATGCAGACTCAGAGAAAGATGCAGATGTAGAAGTTCAGATAAGTAATAAATTGCGGCGAGATGCATTTTTGGTCTTCGTGGCGATATGTAAGCTTTCAATGAAGACTCCATCGCAAGAAGGTTCGATTGATCCAGTAATGATGCGAGGGAAGATTCTGTCATTAGAGTTGCTGAAGGTATTACTTGAAAATGCAGGATCAGTTTTTCAAACAAGCCAGAGGTAACTTGAATCCCTATGATGTTGTATTTATGTATTCTTTTTGAAACAGTTAAATTGGCCATAAATTTACACGTTATCATGCCTTGGAATTATGTTTATGTAATTTGGAGTGAACTGAAGATCAACTATTTGTTGATCTGTGTCCTTAATCGAAATGCCAATTTGAGGTATTCCGCAAGGTACCCGCCTCCATGGTAGAACTTCAACCCAGGGAACTACATGTAGCAATGCTCAGGCACCATGGGGAGACTGAACGTCAGATTAGGGTACAGACAGATTACACGCAAAAAACCCATTGCCTGATCTTTTGTTGGCCCAAAATTGGACTACGGATTTATCCTCACAGGGTTCTCTACTCTGTTTTTACCTTTGACCAAAACAAAATTCAACATCTATGCTCCAGCCCTGATATTGAACTTTTGCCTGGCTTACTGAAATCAAAATACTCCTGTCTATTATTATTGTATCACATCATACATGATTTCATATACCAGTTTGAGTACACAAAAAAGTTCCTTCTTAATACTCGGCGTATCATACTATTGACATGCTTGCTATAAATTGAGTAAAACACCAAAAGCATCCGTAGAAATGTCATGATTATCTGCACCTGACACTGGCTGATAGTTGGTGGCTTGAAGAGTTAATTTTTGTAGCAGTTTCATTGCTCGATTCATCAAGGTGCTTGATTTTCATTTTGTGCAGTATGAATTCCGTCTGGATCAACTGGACTGCTATGCGATCCTCCAGATATCAGAGTTATTTGACAATCACAGTATAAGGATTCTGATCAGGGACTCTGTCTTCTCAGAGTTTTCCTTTACTGGATTGAGAGAGATTCCAAACTACCTTCCGTCACTTCTGACATGTAGCTTGTGACTTCTCCTGCCATGCCCACCATCCCATTCCTAACTGTCCACTCAAAGTTGATTTGAGCTTTGATCACCTTACTTTAGGCGGGTTATCCTGGAGATCCGTTAGGAAAATCCTGGAAGGCCCCTCTTCCTCTCCACCATCTATACTCTCTCATCGGAGCACCCTTCAGCCACCATTCTTCAGTTTTCCTCAAACTGGGGATGGGTGAGCGTGGTGATATTAATTTCACTATTAATCAAGATCTTATTTGTCTTTTTCTTTTTTGTGGGGTGGTTGTATCAATTTTTCATCTCATAGATTAGATATGTACTCAAAGAATGAAACCTACATCTACTAAATTGAAAACTTAGTATTCCCCTATGAAACTTCAAATCTGCATATGCTAAAATAACTGTACAGTAAAAGTGGGAGTGCAAACACTTATACAAGAAACTCAAAATAGCAGATAGCTGGTGCCTACATCTACAGAAGAGGGAAATTATGGAGAACAGCATGCCATAAATCGTAGCAGCAATCCAATATATGTACTATTTCTCAGAAAATAAAAGATACGACAGCTGAGTATCGCACCCAAGCTTCACACATGTTGCTGTCCCAGTAAACACTCAAGAAACACTAACTCAATCTCACATATTAGTAGTTGTACCATGTTTCTCTGAGTTGGTTCTCTAGTCACCATCAGATATCTAAGCTGCTATTGACTTGGCTGGATAGATGTACTTGGAGTAAGAGAGATACTCATGGATGGCGAGTGCTTATAAAGACTTCATTTTGAGTACACGCTTATCACCTTCTGAGTTGTGCCAAACAAGGCACATGTATCATGGAGCTTACAGCCTTACACTTGCTAAGTAAGGCGCAGTAGTCCAGGCACATTGTTTCCTGGCAGCATAGAGTCAGTTTCTGATTGCATTGATTAGGAGTGGGATGCACCTCTCATGGCTATTCTTAGCTTACATTTTGTAAACTCTCTTCTCTTCCAATGTATAAAGAGAGGAGGGTGTATTGTTAAAGAACAGAGTTAGTGGATGAGTGCTTGCTGTCAGCTGAGAGTCATTGTTTTTGTGTTGCTCTGACAGCAATTTGTGGCAGCCTGTGTGTTAGTAGCTGCTTGAATTACCGAGTAATATAGAGCTCATCTAATTGTTGATTGGAGGCTGTTCCTGCTGTCCCAATTTTCAGATTCCAGATTTTATGTAGAGTAGACTTTATCTATTGTTGTTTTGAATTAGTTCATAGAATGCAATGTCTGCGCTCCTAACTTTTTTCCTTACAGAATTTTAGTATATGCTAATCTACAGTTTTGATAGGCATAATCTAAAGTTCAGAGTTTTAGGACCCATAGGACTCATTATTTGAGTGTCAGATCTGAACCATGATTTAAAAATTGACACAGATTGCTAAGCTAATCTACCCTCTTCTCCTTTATAGACCATGGGAAGAGGGACTGACTCATCAAAAGAGTGCACTCTCATGGGAAAAGTGTCCTAGTAAGGAGTAGCACCCTCACTCCTCATGAGTAGTCCAAGTGCACCCAACTCCTACAGTGTAACTCCCAGTATTAAATGCGTCTCAAGCATGGGGATCTGTGCTCTCCTGGAATTGGAAATGCCCTCAAGCAATGTTCGACCAGGTTTCTGGGACCCCAGGGACATGGGAGTGGGGCATATGTAAAAGCATCCTCCATATTTTAGGGATGTTGAGTCTTCAACATAGGGGAACCTGCATGAAATACTAAAAATATAAAATTAAAATATACAAAATTTGAACATAAATGATAAATCATTGAAACTTTATAATCTTATGCATAAAAATACATTGTACTAATTAATATAACCTAAGTATGATTTATAAATCATTTGTAGACTATCACCATTGATTTTCTCATTATATTAGAAAATTCAAAAATCAGAAGATATGGTCTTTGTAGATCTAAATGTTAAGATAAGTTGATAACTCATACAAGTTTTTGACATACATCAAGTGATAAAGCAAAATTCAATCATACTGAAATGAAACTATGAGCGTTTAATTTGATATATCAGGATTCAAAATTTTAAATGTTCGAAGATTTAAAGAGTCAAGTCCCTAGTAATGTCTCCAACTTAACACTATCGTCATAGTGACAAATGGACCAGCTCCAGACGGATCCAAGCAGGGTGCCTCCTACTTGTAGATTGCTTCCACACTTTAGGCGAGCAGTTAGAGATCTATTTGGTGTTTTTTGATTTGACCTTGGATGGTAGGAGAGCAGGGCTTCGTGGCTTCTATGTCCCTGCCAGGATCATAAAGTTGGATTTCACTATCATACTTGAGGAATCTGACAGTCAGCCAGTGCCCTGGTTGACCCCCTAACTCTCGATCATTAGGCCTAGGAGACCTTGACATTATTGATACCATCCTCAGATCTTTCTCTCTGGACTAGCACTGAGATGTCTATTTTCCCAATCTTAGACTCTTGCTTTGTATCATCACACTTATGATATCGTGATATATATCTTTCGGTGTTGGGTAGATCTAGTGATTTGCTTAGTTAGATACTTATCTAGGCTACACTTTTTTTCTTTAGCTTTCTTTACATTGCTTTTAGCATTATCTAGGAGTTGCTTTTGCACCCCCACATGTTGTATTCACATTGGATGTACCTTTCAGTCCCATTGACCTATTTTTGTGGTCCTTATTTTATCTTATCTTGTCCAGCAATGTCTCTAACTTAACATTGTCCAGCAGCAATGTCTCCAACAACATTGTCTTCAGCATCCACTGTTCAGCACCCTCATTTGTTGAACAGTCAAACAACCATGGGTTGAAGGCTCGAGCCGAACACACAGCTACAGGATGAAAGCTCTGGCTAACACATAGCCCATGGGTTGAAACTTGCAGTTCTCTGCATGTTTGCAACTCACTTGAGTATGAGTTTAGGACCTAGGTCTCACATGGGTTGAGGTAAACCAGAAGCTGCTCACACAGCAGCAATCCCATACTATTTTCCTCCTCTCACACAGCTGTGACAGACAAAGGAAGAATTGTAGGTAGAGAAGAAGCAACTGGCAACAAAAGATGATCGTGACCAGAGGAGAGTTAGATGGCGACAACAACGAGAGTTAATGAATGAATATAAAGTGGAGTAGCTTAGGTTAAATTTTAACTTCATATAGTCATTTCATTTTTTTCTTTTTTGCTTTAAATTTTTTTGAATGACAATTGTTTGTCAAGAGATATGGGATTGTTTTATGTGGGGAGCGAACATTCCTCTTTTTGAAGGGGGCATTCTCTTATGAGTTTTCTTGCATTTCCCTCAAAAGGGAACATCCCCAACGGAGTACCCATGACTTGTGACCGCAGGGAGTGTGTGCCCTGAAGCATGTGCCCGACATAATTAATTCCTTGTAACCTTACAAACCAAAATATCAGAGAAGACCTATAAAGCAACATGCTTTTCCCTGAAGATCTCCTTCACGTGTGTGTCCTCTCTCTAGTGCTGTAATCTCTATTGCTATTAAACTTCCCAAGGCTGAAAGCAGAATGACTTGGAGTAACCAGATAATCTTACTCCCACTTTGCGAGAAAGGTATTCTCCAACAACCCAAGCTTTACCATCAACATCTCAAACTTCCCATTAGCTAGGGGCTTTGTCAAAGTATCTCTTGAGATTCAACAAGATGATGAGCTTAGTGAAAAGAGTCGCCTTCACTAAGTGGGCCCGCAGGCTATTTTTGGCGCAAGTCTATTTTTAGACTATGTCTATTTTTAGACATGGTGATCATATTTCAGAAGTTGCGGGATGTTATTTGTGGATGGTTGATCAAGTTGGAAAAATAGATGAAATTCTATTTTTAGAATATTGGGCGAAGTCTATTTATAGATCGCTGATCTAAAAATAGATGCATGTCGATTATTATTAGCTCTTAATAATAATCAGACTCTAAACAGCAACTTATTCTCTTGGAGCACTTCAGTTCAGTGCACAGATGTGGCACATCAGCTGACAGAAGGAATTACGCAATTCCTAAGGGTTTACTGGAGCTAATGCATGGAGGACTCAGTTAGAACTCAAGTGGCAGAGTTATGACACAGTTGGAAGAAGTAGTTATGGAGTTGTATTCAGTTTAACTCAGTTAGACTCAGTTGAGCTAGTTGTATCTAATCTAACTGAATGATACACTAGTGAAAGTGGAGTGAATTAATTAGTTAATTAATTCAAAAATAATAACTCATTAATCAACTGAACAATACAACAGTTAACTACAGTGCATGTCAGATCCAGTGGAGACCCAGTGCAGAGATAGGTGAAAGGGTGAGATAGACTATCTGTTGTGACCATAGTGATGCATGAATTGCATCTACATATACATTGGAGTTGCCAATGATAATCACACAGTCAAGGAGAGTGGGATTGCATCGAATTGGTCTTTGTAATCAACTTGGATTGTGCAGTGGAGGCAGGCTAGCAGGAGGGTAGAGATTGGTGCATGGATTTGCAGATTTCATCTATGTTAGTGTGTGACGATTGATTGTACTGAGAGCTTGATGTACTAAGCTTTGTATGAGATTGTTACATGATCTCCATGATACATAATATATGATAGTTGGGGTTTTCAGCTTCAGGCTTTCCCGTTAAACAACTGTGTTATGTGCGATTGTTTTTATGCTTCACATGTGTGTGCAATTAATTTTCCGCAAAGATTAACAGTGGAATGATTCTGTATTTTGCAAGAAGTTAAATATTGTGAGATTAGGGGAATCTAGGACATATGCATGCTTAATGTATATAATTTTTACATGGTATCAGAGCAGTGTTAATTCTCGAAGATTGCAATTGTGAAGAATTGTTGAGTTTGTGCTGGTGGACAATTCGAATTTGCTACAGAAGATTCTTGGTGCAGAAGTTGAGTATACATTGAAATGTCTTTCAATGGGTTGCGATTGGAGTATGCCTTTGATGGGAGCTCGAATTACATAGCCTGGAAGGATAGGATGGAGGCGGTGCTGGAGGATAATGGACTGAAGGAGTTCATCGATAGCGATGTTCCTGAGCTGGGATCTAGCGATGCTGCATTACTTGATGCATGGCAAAAGAAGACAACAAAGACAAGAAGAATTTTGTTGGAAGGTGTGAAGGACCATATTGTGTCCAACCTTCACGGGAAAGCCACTCCATTCTTAATGTGGAAGGATTTGACAGATTTGTTCCAAAGCAGAAGCGACCAGAGGAAGTTGGCGCTTAAAGACAAGCTCAGAAAAATAAAAATGGAGAAGGGCGACAGTATTCCAAAATACCTCACAAAGTTTCTCCACTGCAAGGATGAACTGGGAAGTGTGGGGGTTACTGTTGATGAAGAAGACTTGGTGAGCTTGGCTTTCCTTGGGCTTTCGAAGAGTTGGCATAGCTACGAAGACTCTTTCAATGGACGGGAGAAACTGCCGGGATGGGAGCGACTTTGATCGGATCTTGTGCAGGAGGAGATAAGGCGGGGTTACCAGGGATGGATCTTCATCAAAGAATGAAGATGAAGAGAATTGCGCTTTGGCTGCCAAAGCAAGGAAGGGGAAGGGGAAGAAATTTCCTTCAAAATCCGATGCTAAAGGCAAGAAGCAGGATTTGTCCAAAGTGAAGTGTTTTCACTGTCACGAACATGGGCATTTCGCCACTAATTGCCCACAGAAGAAGAAGAACAAGAAGGCTGCTGGAGCTGCAGTTGGAGAGGCCTTAGACTCGCAATTTGAACTTGATTTCTCTTTGATCGCATGCTTGGTTTCAAGCCATATGGGATCAGTGTGGTATCTTGATAGTGGTTCGTCTTTCCATATGACGGGAGACAAGGAGTTTGTTTAGTGACTTGGAGGAGAAGGACCTCCAGATGCATATAGAGATGGGCGACGATGGTCGATACAGTGCAACCGACATTGGGACCATTACCTTTGAGAGGGAGTCCGGTAATCCATTCTTGTTGAAGGATGTTATGCATGTTCCAGGTTTGAAGAAGAACTTGGTCTCGGTCGCAATACTGGAAGACAAAGGTTATGATGTTGATTTCAGTGAGGGAAAAGCCTTCCTTCGACATAAAACAACGGGTCAAACCAAGAAGATAGGGGTTCAAATTAAGAATCTCTACAAGTTGGAGGTAGATGGCTGTGTTGCAATGGTGGGCAAAGTAGAAGAAGTGGTGAGCCAGGATGAGGGCGAATTATGGCACAGGAGATTGGGCCATCTTCACCACGGCGCTTTGAAGATTTTGCAGCAGATTTCTACTGGACTTCCCAAGGGTACTCTTGCGTAGTCAGATTAGTGCAAGGGATGTACTATGGGTAAGTATGTGAAGACCACCTTTCATGAGAAGGAGAACCGTGTTTTGGTGATCCTAGAGAGAATTCACACAGACGTGTGTGGACCTTTCTCGGTTGCTTCAACAACAAAACACAGGTATTATGTTATTTTTGTTGATGATTATTCTAGTAGATGCTGGATCTTCTTCATGCAGAAGAAGAGCGAAACATTCTCAAAGTTCTGTGAGTTTAAAGCATAGTGGAGAAGGAGTCGGGGAAGCAAGTGAAAGCTCTACGGAGCGATAATGGTGGTGAATACATCTCGGGCGAATTCAAAGACTTCTGTAGCAAAGAAGGAATTCAAAGAGAACTCATAGCGCCTCATAACCCACAACAGAATGGGGTTGCGGAGAGGAAAAACAGAACGATTGTGGGTGCTGCACAAGCTATGCTTGAGAGGGAGCTAGACTTGCATGCAGTGGAGGAGCTGCCAGTTCCGAAAGATGAGCATCCAGATGTGGATTAGCCATAGGAGGAAATTCATGGAGTGGAAGAGTCCACTCATGCAGAACCAAACATCAGACAAGGCAGAAAGCGTACCACAGAAGCTGAGAGACTGAAGGTTGATGCGGCACAGAATGTAGGAGTCCCTACATCACAGCGCAGACAGAGACAGTCACTTGACTGATTTTCTGGATACATGGCTCTTATGAGCAAGTGTATCGTGACAGAGACATCTTCTTTCGAAGAAGCAGTGCAGGAGCCCACATGGGTAGATGCCATGGTGGAGGAGTATGACTCCATTGTTAGAAACAGTGCTTGGGAGATTGTTCCAAGGCCAGTGGGAAAATCAATTGTAGGATCAAGATGGATCTACAAGGTAAGGCAAGCTGCTGATGGGAGCATCGAGAAGTATAAGGCAAGATTTGTTGCCTCGGGCTTCTCACAGATCGAGGGGATTGACTATGAAGAAACCTTTGCACCTGTTGCACGGTATTCTTCCATACGAACCATCCTTGCTCTCTCAGCACAGATGGGTTGGCACATTCATCAGATGGATGTGAAGACTGCGTTCCTTAATGGGATCATTGAGGAAGAGGTGTACATTGAACAGCTTGAAGGATTTGAGATCTTCAATAGCGAGTCGCATGTGTGCAGGCTCAAAAGAGCATTGTATGGGCTGAAGCAAGCACCACGTGCTTGGTACACTCAGATCGACAACTATTTCACTGGACTTGGCTTCACCAAGAGTGAGGCGGATGCAAACCTATACCAAATTGTGGTGGAGGGTAAGCTTTTAATCATTGTTCTTTATGTTGATGATTTAATACTAATGGGTGATGAGCAGTTGATACACTCAGCAAGGTAGATCTTGCAAAGGAGTTCGAGATGAAGGATTTGGGCCTCTTTCATTATTTCCTTGGATTGGAAATATGGCAGCGGGAAGGTGAATTGTTTGTGTCTCAAGGCAAGTATGCCCGGGAGATACTGGAGAAGTTTCACATGCAAGGCTGCAAGCCTATCGACACTCCTCTTCTAGGAAATTGGAAGAAAGAGGATGCTACATCGGCAGAGGTAGTGGATGCCACTGTTTATCAACAGTTGGTGGGTTTGCTCATGTATTTAGTCAATACAAGACCAGACATATGCTATGCGGTGAACCAGCTTTCACAAGCGATGGTTAAGCCTACCAAGCTATTTTGGAAGGTAGGAAAGCATGTCCTAAGATATCTCAGGGGCACATCCGAGTATGGTTTATGGTATAGGACAAAGCATGAGGTGAAGTTGCATGGCTTCAGGGATGCGCATTGGGTTAAAATTTAAAAGTGTACCAAAAGCACAAAAAAAGAGCACATCAAAGAGGGATTTTCAGATCGGATTCACGATACTTGGTATAGAACTCACAAAGATCCGTGGGTACTCGCGGGTGAAGGCATCACATGGCACAAAGTCACGTATGCGAGGCTATATGGATGAGGAAGATCCCGGTCGGGTTGTTCGGTTCACACTTAGATCCTACTGTGATATATTGTGATAATCAGAGTTGCATCAAACTCTCGGTTAATCCAGTATTTCATGATAGATCTAAACACATTGACATCCGGTATCATCATATCGTAGATTGTGTGTAGCGGAAGATCATGCACACACGAACACATTCGCACTTGAGGATCAGATGCAGATATTATGACGAAGGCGCTCACCAGGAGAAAATTCGAATACCATATAGGCAGGATTGGGGTGAAAGATAATCCCTATCTTGTTGAGAGGGAGTGTTGAGATTCAACAAGATGATGAGCTTAGTGAAAAGAGTCGCCTTCACTAAGTGGGCCCGCAGGCTATTTTTGGTGCAAGTCTATTTTTAGACATGATGATCATATTTCAGAAGTTGCAGGATGCTATTTGTGGATGATTGATCAAGTTGGAAAAATAGATGAAATTCTATTTTTAGAATATTGGGCGAAGTCTATTTATAGATCGTCAATCTAAAAATAGATGCATGTCGATTATTATTAGCTCTTAATAATAATCAGACTCTAAACAACAACTTATTCTCTTGGAGCACTTAATTTCAGTATAGAGATTTGTCAAATCAGTGGGCTGAAGGAATTACGCAATTCCTAAGAGTTTACTGGAGTTCATGCATGGAGGACTCAGTTAGATCTGAAGTGGCAAAGTTATGACAGAGTTGGAAGAGTAGTTCATGGAGTTGTATTAAGTTTAACTCAGTTAGACTCAGTTGAGCTAGTTGTATCTAGTCTAACTGAATGATACACTAGTGAGAGTGGAGTGAATTAATTAGTTAATTAATTCACAAATAATAACTCATTAATCAACTGAACAATACATCATTTAACTACAGTGCATGTCAGATCCAGTGGAGACCCAGTGCAGAGATAGGTGAAAGGGTGAGATAGACTATCTGTTGTGACCATAGTGATGCATGAATTGCATCTACATATACATTGGAGTTGCCAATGATAATCACACAGTCAAGGAGAGTGGGATTGCATCGAATTGGTCATTGTAATCAACTTGGATTGCGCAGTGGAGGCAGGCTAGCAAGAGGGTAGAGATTGGTGCATGGATTTGCAGATTTCATCTATGTTAGTGTGTGACGATTGATTGTACTGAGAGCTTGATGTACTAAGCTTTGTATGAGATTGTTACATGATCTCCATGATACATAATATATGATAGTTGGGGTTTTCAACTTCAGGCTTTCCTGTTAAACAACTGTGTTATGTGCAATTGTTTTTATGCTTCACATGTGTGTGCAATTAATTTTGCGCAAAAGATTAACAGTGGAATGATTATGTATTTTGCAAGAAGTTAAATATTGTGTGATCAAGGGAATCTAGGATATATGCATGCTTAATGTATATAATTTCTATAGTATCAACCACCTACAAAATCATAGGAATGCAGTACAACCCTACAAATCCCTTGTGAACTTGGTCTCTTTGGAAATGGTATCAGATATTAATGTGTTTTCAGCGATCATGAAATACCAGATTCTTAGAGAGCCTAATGCACTTTTGATTGTCACAGTAAAACAATGCAATAAATATTAATGTGCGTGGAGCGATCATGAATGCTTTATTCTTAGGGAACCCTGTTTGACTCTGATTGTCTTGGTAAACAACAATGTCTTCCAAGTTCCAATAACTGATCGATTAGCTTTGAAGCAACTTATGGAGACAAATAGCATCAAAGTAAGCAGATGAAGCTATCATATACTTTGCTTAGATGAATTGAGTGCAACTGTCCCCTGCTTCCTGTTAAAGTGGGAAATCCATAATACCTGATCCTAGTTGAAACATTATCCAACAGTACTCTTTACAGTGCCAACATCTCTAGCCCAATTTGAATTTAAAAATGTGTGTATTACTGACTTATCGTCTTTAGAATAGTCCATGCCATAATGAATTGTGTCCTTCAAATATCTGAGCACATTGTTACCAACATTCCAATGAGAATGCTGAAGCTCAACAATAAACTGGGTTAATTTGTCTACTGCATAGCAAATGTCTGGCCCAATATTCTCCAGGTACATCAAGGACCCAATCAACTACCTATACAAAGTAGGATCAACCAAATCAATGTCTTCAACACTAGTTAATTAAAGATTTGGTACCATAGGTGTAGCCAAGGGTTTATGTCAAACATTTGAAATCTGTTCAAAATTTCTATAGTATTCTTCCCTTGCCTAAGGGAGACTTCACTAGCATCTTGCCTTACGCACCAAGTACATTAAAGACCCAATCAACTACCTATATAAAGTAGGATCAACCAAATCAATGTCTTCAACACTATTCAACTAAAGATTTGGTATCGTCCGTAGGTGGTAGCACAATTGGAAAAAAGCATGTTGGCAAACCCTTGTGTATCCAAGTGATCGGAAGTCAATCCACCCGGACATGTCTCACCAGCCGAACTTACGAAAAAAATAAATAAATAAAGATTTGGTACCATGGGTGTAGTCAAGGGTTTATGTCAAACTTCTGAAATTTGTTCAAAATATCTATAGCATACTTCCCTTGCTTAACGAAGTCTTCACCAACACACTGGCTTAATGCTAGACCCAAAAAGTAATGTAGGAGGGCAATGTCCTTCATATCATGTTCAATGGCTAATTTTTGCATACATATTACAATGAGCTTCTTATAACTCCCCCTATAAGAATCAAATAATCTACATACAACCACAGGACAAGTAGATTAGTGAACCAAAGTTGAGGTGATTATAGAGCTAGAAAAAAACGAAGGAAAAATGCACTGCGCTAGGGTTTTTGGGGTTCACTCTCTATGGTTTTGTTGCTTGGCTGTCGTTGCTTCGCCGTGGCTAGCTATTGCTTTCGAGGATGGATTGCGCAGAGGAGAAGTGGTTTCGTGCTGTTTCTTTGGAGTAGACATAAAGGGGCCTCGTGACAGGTTTGTGGAGGTATGGTCGGTACTTTGATGCGTCAAGGTTCGAAGACATTCCAAGACTGCAAATGCTATATGCCACCAAGTTCGGGATTTATATCGTTTGAGAACAATGTGATGGGTGTGTTCTTCAAGGTCTTGTTTCGAGCCCCATTTTCTTTCTGCTTTGATTTATAAAGAATTCTTTGTTCAACGGGTGGTGGAGTCGCTGGTGACTCCATATTCAGTGCCCAAAAGGATGTATTATGCTCAGAGTGCTCCGAGTCACCTGTGGGGTATTGTAAATTTATGTAGATGTTCTATGCTTGATGCAACTTTACTTTTTCTCCAATATCAAACAACAATCACATAAACCATAAAGTAAAATGCTGATAGAACATACCAGTGGATTGACAGAAGACAAGCCAGAAACAGATAATTGTGTTGGTGCGTTACGACAGTCAACAGGATGCTTCAACTAGCAAAGTCTCCTTGGTCAGCCAGCCCGGTATGTGTCACATCAACCCTCGAAACAGCGAAACGGTCAACTCAATGTCAACCCCAGAAAAGCCAACGCTGCCCAGAAAAGTCAACGTAGAACAGCAGCAAGTAAAAGTCAACGCATCACAGTCTACAGTCAACCTTTGACCTCAGTTCTTGTGCCAAAATGTATGAACTGCAGAAATCGAAGTCTATACCAAAATTTAGCTCCTTTTGACCATGCATTGACCAAAGTCAACGCTGGTCAAACCTGCGGTAGAAACCCTAGTTGTACCAGAAAATATATTCGTCCTTCTCCCACGTGTGAACCGCAGATTTGCCTCCAAGAAGCTCGACCCAATCAGAAGTGGAGAGAGAAATATGTGTGATGAGGAGATGAGTGAAATGTCCTCCAACGTTGACTTTATTTATATCCATCATTGAGGGTGTGTGACACATTTGTTGGGGCTGTAAAACCTTAAGGCCGACATGCACATATTTTGAAAGTATTAAAAATAAATTCAAAATGAATGTTTTGCTCATCGGATCAAGATGATCTTTAGATCGATCTTGCACCACTCCGAAAGAGGAACCCAATAAAAATATTGGTATCTTCATCTAAGCATCACAACATGGATTTTGGACCTAGTTGTCCAATTTAACACTCCCTCTCAACTAGGGATAACTCCATCCACCTGTGCAACTCAACATCGTGCGTCATCTTGTCGTAACTTGCTTTGTTGGCTCTTTATTTCAGAATAGAAGTGGGTCAGTCACAAAGACATCATTCCTGGTTGACAGATTCAACCTAGAGGTCCGAAACCTCTATAGGACTCACAAAGAGTCTCATATCAACCTTTTGTTGGTTTACTTGACCTGAAGTCAGTTGGAGGTCCGAAATCTCACATGGACTCAAAGAGTCGCATACCGACCCGAAGTTGGTTTATTTGACCCGAAGTCAATAGGAGGTCCGAAACCTCACTAGACTTGATCCCAGATCAAGTGGTTGGACACGTGTCATCCTAGATAGAGAGTACGGAAATCTCTAATGCGTCCATCAGTCTTTGCTACTAGTCTCTAGCTTTTCCCACCTCATTGGCCAAATGAGAGGTACTCCCCATGAGTTCGGAACACAATGGGTAGGATGCATACGGGGCACAGATCACGAGAAGTGAACCAACTCAATCATCATAATGGTGGGGCAAAGCACCACAAGGTTCGGCAAGCCTAGCCCTGTGTATGCTTATAGCTCCGAGAAGCTATCCCAGAGCCCCCTAGAGCTCCAAGAGCTCATCGTCCAACAGGACCCTCAGAATAGGGTCGTTCCATGATTCCAAGATTCTCACGGAAGGTTCGGAACATGACCTTCCCCAAGGGCATTGTGAGAATATCTGCGACCTGCTCATCAGTTCCTATATGATCGAGCCTTACGGCGCCTCGCTGTACCATATCCCGGATAAAGTGGTACCAACCATCAACATGCTTGGTTTGTTCGTGGAAACGGGATTCTATGACAAATGAATCCCCCTCAGGTTATCACAAAGGATAACGGTGGCATCTAGCACATGCTCGAACAACTCACTTAAGAGCTTTCACAACCAAGTGACTTCACAACGGGCCATGCATGTTGCAATGTGTTCGGCCTCAGCAGTGCTCAAGGCTACCGACTTCAGTTTCTGCCCGAAGCAGATCTACGTGTGAAGCAACATCCAGATGTGCTCTTGCGATCCACCACACTGCCAGCCCAATCGACATCAGTATATCCATGGAGTGTCATGCTCCCGACAGTGTATCTCAGCCCATGGTCTATTGTGCCACAGAGATATCTCAAGAGTTTCTTGGCACCAACCCGGTGAATGTTATGATCAACCATGTGTTGACTCAAAGTGTTCACTGCACAACATACGTCTGGACGGGTGTTCAGTAAGAACATTAGGGCCCCTACGAGTTGACGATACTCAATAGGATTTGCTAAAACGGGCCCAGCAGCGCTGCCACTCAACTTCTTAAAGTTGAGCTCCATCGGTGTCGACACGGGCTTACAGTCCACCATACCAAATCTTTCCAGAAGCTTCACAACGTTTTTTCCTTCAGAAAGGAAAATCTCGTCAGGTCTCTGTTAGACCTCCAGGACTAGGAAATAGTGCATCAGTCCTAGGTCCTTCATCTCGAACTCGGCAGCGAGCTCCCTCTTGCACTGATGAATGAGAGGGTCAGCACTTGTCAAGAAGAGGTCGTCCACATACAATACCAGAATGAGAGGCTTCTCTCTATCAACCTTGAAGTGAAGGTTCGGATCAACATTACTACAAGTGAATCCCAGCTTCATCAGGTAGCTATCTATCCTCTCGCACCAAGCTTTGGGTGCTTGCTTCAGCCCATTGAGGGCTTTCTTCAACCTATAGACATGGGTGTCTCGATCCTGGACTTCGAACCCTAGAGGTTGCTCTACATACACCTCTTCCTTTATTGCACCATACAGAAATGCGGTCTTCACATCCATCTGATGAAGACTCCATCCTTGCGTAGTAGCAAGGGCTATGACAGATTGAATGGTGGTATATCGTGCCACAGGTGCAAATATGTCATCATAGTCTATTTCTTCCTTTTTGAGAGAAGCCACGGGCAACGAATCTTGCCTTGAACTTTTCAGCACTTCCATCAGATCCATGCTTGATCTTGTAGAGCCATTTCGAGGTGACAACTGCTTTGTCCTTCAGTCTCGGAACCACATCCTAGACATCGTTCTTCATTATGGACTCATACTCTTTGTGCATAACATCCTTCTATACTTGATGCTTTACGACTTCCTCAAAAGGTCCAAATTCAGATTGTACAATAGTACTCATGGCTGCTAGATACCCTTGGTATCTACTCGTTTTCTTGCTTTCATGGAATGTCCCCCTTGGGGCCATATGTCCCTCAGCATCCTCTAGAGTGTCCTTGAGCCATGATGGCCTCTTCCCAGTGAAGGAGGTGGATCAATCGGGTCCATCGGTCCTTCAACATCGAGCATCGTCTCATCCTTCTGTCCTTCTTGATTTCCAGGCCTTGCTTCATGGTCTTCCTTAGATCTCAGAAGATTGACTACTTTCCTCAGGGAAGCATCTTCGTCAAAAGTGACATCGTGGCATATCCCCACTTCCCTTTGACCAAGCACATAGACTCTGTAAGCCTTCGAAGTTATGCTGTAGCCCACAAACATTGTGGTCTCCCTCTTGATGCTAGCTCCTCTGCAAAAGTTCTTGAACTCGTTCGTTTCATATAATAAGAACATCCTCCCAAGGATGTCACTGGCAGCATACTAGACATATCAGAATGTATCAATGAAAGACATCAGATGTCTTTGTGACGCTTGAGGGGAAAGGTTCCCTTGTATGCTTTCCTTCGGCACAACCCTGACATACACCTTCATGATTATTTGAGAACTCGGGCATCCCTGTCACTACCTTCCTTGCGTCGGGAAGGGATTTGTAGTGAAGGTGTCCAAACCTCCGGTGCCATAGTATCACATGTCATCGCTCCCAGTGGACTTCATCCAACCTGGTATAGTGTATCAACTCTAAACCCAATCGTGATAGCTTCCTTGAAGCTCTTCTTCCACATGTGCACCTTTCCATCAATGAATGCCACATTGAAACCTTTGTCTTCCATGGCCGATATAGACACAAGGTTCTTCTTCAAATTAGGTAAAGAGGATACATCCTGCAAGTGGAGGACTTGACCTTGAGACAAGTGGAGGGTCACAGTCCCTGTCCCTTTCACGGGATATGTGGCATTATCTCCAAGGATAATTTCCAGATTAGTATCCTTCTCAACCATATCAGAGAGTGCTTCCTTGAACCAGTGATGTGCCTTGAGGCACCACTATCTATCAACCAGACATCCATAGTGTCGGGTGGGGATGCAACAGAGAGGGCAGATACAAGAATGTATTCATTTATTTTTATCAACAACATTTGATTCCTCATACCTGGAGTTTCTCGACCTTTTGAAGGGTTGATCGTTTCCGCCGGAGGGAGCCTTCCTCTTTCCCTTGAACCTGTTGTTCCTTTGATTGCCATTCCTCCGGTTGTTGTTGTTGTCCTCACCATCGAGAGAATCCTTCTTGAAAGGACATTCTCTAGCGTAGTGACCTAGCCTATGACAAGTGAAACACTTGCCCTTCCTTGGGCCCCTGCTCTTTCTTTGTTCTTTGGATCACCAAAGTTCTTCTTTCTAGAATGAGCAGCGTAGGCAACATTTTCTTCATTTCCGTACTCCTTCATTCTTGTTTCTTCTTGAACGCATCTTGATAGTACTTCGTCAAAGTCAGGTATCACATTATTATTTAGAATGATAGTGTTGAACACATGCCATTCGGATGGGAGCCCTCCAAGTGCGGTGAGTACCATCTCTCGATCAGCTATTGTCTCCCCAATAGCCAGCAGATTGTTCTTGATCTCGGTCAGCTTCAGAAAGTATGATTGAACGGACTCATCCCTGCCTTTCTTCAGATAAATCAATTGATTTTTGAAGAATAGTACTTGATTTGCATTGTTGGCCTTGAACATGTTGACCAGCTCAGAGATGTAGGCAACCGGACTCTTGTGAATTGAGTCCCTGATCATTAACTTCGCTTTGATCTCTCCCTTCTTATACTTTGTCTTGGCCCCAACAATTGTAGTGGATGGAGGCTCTTGGATTTTCCCCTGCACATAGTCCATGACACTTGGTCTTCCAACATAAGATCCAATGTCATCTTCCCAGCATAGAAGTCATCCTTCCCAGTGAATTTGTCATCAGCCTTAAAGCCATTGTAGTTTAAGGAACCCATCGTCTTCTTCAGTGATTGCTACAAGTTAGGGCTTTGTCTTCACCTCAGCTCTGAAACCATGTAAATCTATGTAGATGTTCTATGCTTGATGCAACTTTACTTTTTCTCCAATATCAAACAACAATCTCATAAACCATAAAGTAAAATGCTGATAGAACATACCAGTAGATCGACAGAAGACAAGTCGGAAACAAATAATTGTGTTGGTGCGTTATGGCGGTCAACATGATGCTTCAACGAGCAAAGTCTCCTTAGTCAGCCAGCCCAGTATGTGTCACATCAACCCTCAAAACAACAAAACGGTCAACTCAATGTCAACCCCAGAAAAGCCAACGCTGCCCAGAAAAGTCAACGCAGAACAACGGCAAGTAAAAGTCAACGCAACACAGTCTACGGTCAACCTTTGACCTCGGTTCTTGTGCCAAAATGTACGAACTGCAGAAATCGAAGTCTATACCAAAATTCAGCTCCTTTTGACCATTCGTTGACCAAAGTCAATGCTGGTCAAACTTGCGGTAGAAACCCTAGCTGCAGCAGAAAATATATTCGTCCTTCTCCCACGTGTGAACCGCAGATTTGCCTCCAAGTAGCTCGACCCAATCAGAAGTGGAGAGAGAAATATGTGTGATGAGGAGATGAGTGAAATGTCCTCCAACGTTGACTTTATTTATATCCTTCACTGAGGGTGTGTGACACATTTGCTGGGGGTGTAAAACCTTAAGGCTGACCTGCACATATTTTGAAAGTATTAAAAATAAATTTTCTTCTCATCGGATCAAGATGATCTTTAGATCGATCTTGCACCACTCCAAAAGAGGAACCCAATAAAAATATTGGTATCTTCATTTGAGCATCACAACATGGAGTTTGGACCTAGTTGTCCAATTTAACAGGTATGCGTAGCTAGTGCCACCGGTAGCGATGGAGTAGAAGAAATATTAGATTTTTATAAAGAATTTGAGTGGGAATTTTGTTTCTCTCTCGATTAGAAACTTTGACTCCGTCTTATTTTTAAAGCAGACCATTGAGAATAAATGGGGGTTTCCTGTTATATGGGGGCTTATTCTTTCGGCGATGACCTCCTGGCACTGACTGTTACTTATGGTATGAATTTATATGGAAAATCCGAGAATCAATCTTACATCAAATATATTAACATATTATACTGGCATAGAGGGTTCTAATTGGAACAGGTTTTTTATTGGGAAGTACGGGATCCAATCCTATTCACATTTTGACCAGTACAATCCTATTAGCGCTAAGAAGGGAGAGGACTCGACCAGTCAAGACGAGTGCCCGGGAAGCAACAACATCCCTACCAATTATAGTATATAGGAAAAAGTTGAAACACAATCATTTTTTTGTTAGAACTTTCATATCGCGAGTACTTAATAATCGTTCAAGACTGAGCCATGGAGATCTTCTCTTTTGTCGAGCCTCAAAGCAATTGATTCCATCCTGGCTATCTCGTGTACCATATTGTACAGGTGCTTGGAGACTGTTTCCAACGACGTTTGTATAACTAAGCTACCTTAAGAAAAGAATTAATAATCGTTCAAGACTGTCGAAGGTAGGTCCAAATTTGGCTCTCTAACAAGTTTTTCAAAGTTTGCAATATGAAGGGAAGGTGCTCAAAGATTCGCCACAAATGCAAGACTATAATATCTAAAGGAACTCAACATTTATCCTGAACTCAAGGCTGAGAAGAGGAACTTTAGGAACTGGTGCTTCGGGACCCAAGAATACAAATGGAACAACAACCTCTTTCAAAGAAGCTATAAAGGGGAAGTCTCCTATCCCAACGGAGCAAATACAAAGTAATTCAGGCCCTTACATTGTAGATCAAATGGAGCATCCACCCACCATGGAAGTTAACCTTACAAAGGTAAATTCCCTTTTTGTATAATCCTTCAATCCAAGGGTTATATTTAGATTTAATGGCTTCTGGCCCAAATTAGAAATTTTACACCAGTGGGTTTTTTCCTCATGGACACTTAACTGTGACATTTACTTATGTTCTAAAGGTTTGTTCATTGTACCATCTGATACATAGAAAGATTTGGATTTTGCTCTAAATGAAGGGCCATGGTTTTGGGGTAGAGTTGGCACTTCATTACTCCATGGTTTCTAAATATTGATGCAACAAATATGGTCGTCTCAACATTGCCAGTTTGGGTGAGACTCTCAAACCTTCCTCTTCCTTTTGGCACCATCAAGTCTTAGAGGGTGTTGAAAATACTTTGGGCAAGTTCAAATAGATGGCTTTGGAAAGAACATAGAGGTATTTTTACATTTGCTAGAATATGCAGGGAGATAGACCTTAGCAAAGGTTTGTCAGATCACATCGTATTGAAACATAAAAACTTTCAGTGGACACAAGTTTTAGACTACGAGAATACAACATTCAAATGTTTCTGTTTTCAAACAGGACACTTGCAGAATGCATGCCTATAGGCTAAAAAGAACCCAAAAAAGAAAAAGGCACATAAGCCAAAGGGTTGGTAGTTTACAGAGCCTCATCTCTCTGGAGGAGAAGAAGAAGAAACCATGAAGAATCCAAAAAAATAAGATGGGGGCACCAAGGACAAGAATGTTAATTATACTTTCTATCAGAGCGGGACAAATTGAGTAGCAATTCAAGATTAAGATCATTAGCTAAATATGGTACACAAAGAGGATGGCATGGTGGATACAAGGTGTGTCCATGTATTAGAAAGATCCGATTCAGACAAAGAGCACCCTTCAAAAACATCCGTGAGTGATATGGCTCTGGTCCCAGTGGATCCCAAAGCTGGGGAATGGCAACATGTCCATAAGAAGAAAGGAAAGAAGGGGAAGATAAGTGATTTCTACATTACTTGATCTTCCACTTTGAATTGTATTACTATTTTCTGTTTTTTAGTTTTTGCTCCTCTTTAAGGCCATTTTGGTTGATGTTTTTCTGAATGCTTATAAGCACATGTAAATGTACTTTGTTTTCCTTTTTATATTTCTTTTTCTATTCGCCACTCATGGATCTGGGCAGATTTTGGTGAATGCACACGTATAGTGTGTGTATGCAAAATGTATTCTCTTTCAAATATAAAATGGCAGTATGGTTTTTTCGAATGAAAAAAAAGACAAGTATATCAGTCCCATCATATAAATAGTAAAGTTCGAATTTGCACAAGTCTTGTAGACGATTAGATTCAACAAGTACTCATCTATCATAGAGTATAGAGTACTAAATTCTTGGTGCGTAATTTAACCCATAAAGGGCCGCCTTCAATTTGCACAAATGGCTATCTTACCCATGCACTGCTAACCCCTCTTGGATAATTGATATTTACCTTCTCTTCAATCTCTCCATTAACAAAACGAGTTATTGCATCCATTTGGTAAAGAGGTTGACCAAAACAAGATTAAATTGACATAATGGTACACATAGAGGTATGCCTAGCAACAAGAGCAAAGGTTTCATAATAATCAACTCCATCTTTTTGATAGAACTCTTTGGCTATAAATATGGCCTTCTACTTCTTCATGCTCCCATTAGCCACATGCTTTATCTTGTACAACCATCAAGAATCAATTAATGAGTACTTGATTGGTCTCAGAACATGGAGTTGTAATCCTTTGTCATGGTATCTTGCCATACTTGCTCTGCATCTGCCTCCTCAAAGCTAGAAGTCACTGACCCAAGAATGGAAAATTTAGTGTAACATTAGTAGGAAACTTGTTAGTGGGATGATTGACACAAAGATAAATCTTTGGTGCTCTGACTTGTTTTTGTGCATCATCTAATGTTTGCGTGAACCATCTTGGCTTCCTAGTTTTATTGGTAGGTTTAGAAGTTGTAATTCCTTTGCTGGAAGTAGGCTGTAATCTAAATTTGATTTTGCCTATTTTTTCATATCAACAAGTGGGACAAGCAACTTTTTCTCCTTTTTAATCTTTGTAGGAGGTTCTTGGGACTTTGAGGACCATGCATCCTCCACAAATTTCACATTTCTACTCACCATTTGTTGATGTTTGTAACTCGAGCATGTACTTCTGCATAGGCCAAAGTGTTTAGGCGTGCAAAAGACGCCTAATACATCCTTAACCTTAACAATAACATTAGTGATTAAAGCAATTTTATTTTATAAGATAAAGCGAGTTAATCTAACAAAATGCAAAGGCTTTTACATTAGTGAATTAAATGAATCTCAATCGTTGATCTCAAGTGATGTTGAGATCTAGTTTCAACTGTCAATCACTTTGGAGATTAGGGTTGTAGATTTAATCATAACTCGAGCTTATAAAAGGAAGTCTAGGCCAAGGGAGAAGACACACAAGACATAGTGTGAGAGAGAGATCTTAGTGGTTGGGTGGAGAATGGCTTTCGTTCAAGTGTGCCAGGTCTGAGGAAGGGGCAAGGAGCAGCAAGGAAGATCCAAATCACCTAGGAAAGATTGAAGGATAGATCTACGACTTGCTGAGTTGGATCAGATTTAGGTTCGTTGTTGTATGTGTAATTTCCTAAGTGGGGCATTTTCCTAGTAAGGGAGCCCGAGTAGGTTTTAAAGTTATTTTTAATGAAGAATTGTTCATTGGGTAGAATATTTGTGTGCTGATGTGATTTATATTGGTTAATTTAATTTGCTTGGCTGAATATTTTCTGTTCAGGTTAAGATTTTAGTCGTTCTTTTATCCAATAGATCTGAGGTAATTTGCTAGGAAATAAGTTAGCTAGGTTACTAGGTTTAGAATTTAACATAGAATCATATCGTCAAATATGAGGAATTGATCTTAGAATCACCTGGTGCCATGTTTGTACAGGCCTCCATAGACTAGGTAGGGCGAGTAGCTGTACGAGGCAGCAAGAAAATTCTTGGCCGTATGAATTTGTACAAATTTCCATACAGGTGACTTAGGAGGAGGGTTGAGACAAAAAAAGGTAGCCTGTTGCGCAAAAGGGTCGATGGCTGAAGATAAGGTTTTTAGTGGCTGGAAGGGACCTATAGAGTGCTTGAAAGTCTAAAAAAATAATTAAAAAAGGTGTGTGTGGTTGGTAGCTCTGATAATTGCTGACAATAGTTACAAGCATGTGTTGTCGTGGGTGGTCGAGAGAAGAGGTGTCATGTGCAGGGTTCCAATCGTAGAGGCAACAAGGGTTGCAAGGACACAGGTGCAGTAAGGGCATTATACTAGTCGTCAGAAAAGAGATAGTCTAGCAAGAGATAGTGCAGAGAGATCAATCGCAAAACAATAGTGCAACTAATAAGATTGGCGGAGGTAACATTCAGAGGGAGAGAGAGAGACCGTAACAGTTAGGGGTTTGGTAGTAGAAAATTATTTTGTGGGTGTTTTCAAAGGACTGAGACATAAATCCATGAGGAGATCCTAATGGATCTATAAACCAACATTATTCTTGTGGGTGCTAGAAGGACTTAGCACAAGGCTCAGTTTTCAGTTCAGAGATGGTAGCGACCAGTCTTAGATTCAAGGATCGGTTGGATGGAGCATCAAATTTCATGTCTTGGAGGGCAAGGGTTACCTTGCTGTTGAAGGAGAACGACCTTTAGGATATTGTGGATAAGGAGATCTAATCACCAACAAATCCAGCACAATTTGTAGCCCAAGAAAAGGACATTAGTGCTTAGCGTGTCATCATGGATGTTGTGAAGGATCACATAATTCTTCACTTGGAAGAAAAGAAGACAACCAGGGAGATGTACAAAGCTTTAGTGGACTTGTTCAAGAGCAACAACATGAATAGGGAAATGATCTTGATGAATAAACTCAGTTTCATGTAGATGTCAAAGTTTAATAACATTACCAATTACTTCATGAGTATCACCTAAATATGAGATCAACTTGCAGCCCATTTGGGAGAAGTTGGAGGATGCAAAGCTCGTGAATGTGGTATTGAATGGTCTTCCTAAGTCATGGGAACTATTTGTTAAAGGAATTTGCGTCAAGGAGCACCTTCCCAACTGGGAGACCCTTGGGGATGATTGCATCCAGGAAGATACTCAGGAGGATTCTAAGGTTGGTAAGGAGGAAGATGAAGAGGAGAACTTGGCTTTGGCTAGTATGGCCAAGAATGGGAAAGGAAAGAGTTCCAAAGGCAACGAGGGGGCAACCTCTCAGCCAGGGACAAACTTCAGTAAGATCAAGTGCTTCAATTGCCACAAGAGTCAACACTATGCATCACAACGTTTGGATAGGAAGAATGGAAGGGGAAGTCCTAGCAAACAACATCATCAACAGAGGTTGAACTTGATGAGTTAGCATTGAATTTCAAGGACTTCTCATTTGTCTCCTCTCTATCTACCAGCATCAACATCAAGAAAGCTTGGTACCTGGATAGTGGTGGATCACACCATATGACAGAGGCATTGGAGCTATTTAGCAATTTGATGAAAAGTTACATGTGAACTTGGTAATAATGCCAAGTATGCAATGAAGGGGGTTGGAACTATTATGTTTCAACTAGAGTTAGGAGTGACGTTGGAAGCCAAGGATGTGCTATTCACACTATCATTGAAGAAAAAACTTGCTCTTAGTATCAGTCATGGAGGACAAAGGATATGAGGTTATATTAAGGAATGCACATGTGTTCATTCACATAGACAAGTCTAGCCTAGGTACAATAATGGCCATCAGGGTTAGAGAGTGTAGCTTATACAGGTACATTTGCGCAAGCTTAAGTGTCTAGGTGTGCAGAAGTTGCCTAATACATCCTTAACCTTAGAATTACTTTAGTGATTAAAGTAATTTCATTTTATAAGTTTAAGTGAGTCATGGTCATTGCACTAGTGAATTAAATGAATCTCAATTGTCAATCTCATGTTGATATCTAATCTCAACTGTCAATCATTTTGGAGATTAGTGTCATGGATTCGATCATAACTCATGCTTATAAAAAAAGGTTGGGCCAAGGGAGAAGACACACAAGACATCTTGAGCACAAGACATAGTGAGAGAGTGATCTTAGTGGTTGGGTGGGGAAGGACTTCCATTCATGTGTGTTGGGTCTGAGGAAGGTGGAAGGAGCAATAAGGGAGATCTAGATCAACTACGACAGATCGAAGGGCATATCTAGGGCTTGATCAATTGTATGGGATCTAAGTTCATTATTGTATATGTAATTTCCTCAGTGGGCCATTTTCATAGAGGAAGGCCTATTAGGTTCTGATATTATTTTTAATGAAGGCCCATTGATTGGACAAAATATTTGTGTGCTTATGTGATTGAGATTATTTATTTAATTTTCTTTTGTTGATTTTTTTTTGTTTATGTTAAGATCCTAGTTGTGTTTTTATTCAGTAGATCTGAGATAATTTGCTAGGAAATAGGTTAGCTAGGTTATTGGGTTTAGAATTTAACACCATTGAATTCCATTGTGCTGTAACATAGTATTTGGTAATTGAAAGTTTTCTTCTTGTCAAGAACATGACTATAAATAGGACTAGCATTAACTTTGGATCTACCATGCGCCGAGAGGAATCTAATCTCTCGAGGTGCAAACCTTTTTTCATGTTTTGCATTAAAAAAGACGCAAACCTCTTTTTGAGTGCAAAACTTGAAAAAATGTTTGCACCTCGAAAGATTTGATTCCTCCCCGTGATTGGTAGATCCAAAGTTAAGATGGATCCATGCTGGTTTTTTCCCTAAGGGATCTATATGCTGGTTCATAATAATATTATTTATATTTATATAAATTTCACATCCTTATATATATAAATATTTTTGTTTTTAATTTTATTAAAACCCTGATTATATATATATATATATATATATATATATATATATATATATATATATATATATGGAGCATTTTTCTTTGACATGTTATATATATATATATATATTTTTTTTTTTTAAATTTAATTTTTAATGTGATATATTTTTACATATATATTTATATTTTTTAATGTAATTTTTTAAATTTTTTTAGCATTGATGATATAGATATATATCTTAGAAAAAAACTTATTGTAAATATTGAATTTTTATATGCTTATTAATTAAATTTAATTATGAAATTCTAAAATATAATGTTCACAAATATGAATCATTATTTTAATTTATATTATCAAATGGATCTTAATTTATAGCTACTATTTGGTTTTTAGATATATTGCACATTTCTATATTTAGAAATATATTTTTTAATTATGTGTTTATTAATTAAATTTATTAAGTTTTTATATGTTTATTAATTATATGTTCTGAAATATTATTACGAATATGAATCATTTTGATTTAAATTTTTGGTATTTTTTGGTTGATCTTATGCACAGGGGTTTAAACTTTGAATCTCATGCTTCTTTACATATTACTTCATAACAAGGCGATCACCCATTGCGCTACACCCCATGGGCAGAACAAGTACTTTGTATTCAAAATTTGGATTTCACGACCAAAATTGTTTTACATCAGAATAACAAAACTTGCTTCAAACTTTAGCGTATGCTTCCACGTCGCAGTATAGCCTTGAAGCAATTTTCTTTCTCCTAGTAGCCTTATATACTATTAAAAAACACTGAAATCGACCATAGATTCGGAAGTACAGTCCTAATAACAAAATACATCTACAAAGCATAAAGAAATATTATCCAAAATTAAGCTTCCCCTCGTCCTTGCCAACAGAATTGTCTTAGCTGCTCGATTCTGCACCAAAGTTGCCAACTCCTCCATCTCTCTAAAGTTTTGCTACAACCTCCTTTAACAACCCTGCAATAATCTCTTGGATCTCGGTGAACACACTGTCACTAACCAGCTTTGAATTGGCAGTGAGGAGGTCTGTCTCCATCTTTACAATTTTTTGCTCCAAGGTCGCCTCCACAGCCTCATACTTCGCATTGATTCTCTCGGTGTTAGTAACCCAGTCGTTTTCCAACAATTCCACTCGTCGAGTGATGAGGTCGAGTCTCCCCATGATTAGCTTGAATAGGAATTCAGCAGGCCTTTTCTAGCGTGCCAACTCCTCCTCAGAAGGGTTCCCACTGATCTCCCGACACTTTCATTTTGACGCTCAACCAACTCTCACTGTAATCGCCACTGCTCACCAAGCCTTTACCTGCGGGCAACATTACTGAGGATGCTAGTGACTTATATAATCCTCGCTCTCCAAGCACTCCAAACTCTGTTGCTCATGCGATTAACTCATGGAGGTCCTCGAGCTAAAGTTCCATTAGATATACATTCTGCCCCAAAGATCTGGCAAACCATGTCTGCAGGCAATTTGCAACAAAATTCCTCCTCGCCATTAATTCTCTCCTGCAGTGCACGATCCTGCAAATTCTCTGAAGTGATGGGATCTTCTCTTCCGCCCCAATCCACTTTGACATCCTCTTAATACCATACACTGTGCGGCCCTGGAGGTCCGGGTGATCACCATGCATCTTGCCCATGCTCCACTTGTCCATCTGTTTGCAACCTCGCCTCCACATCGTCCCACCAACATTGGGAGTCTTGTCATGAGTTATTATGAGTCTGTCCTACATTAAATCAAGAGATAGGGAGGTAGCCGTTGGTTATCTCGTCCAACTCATATCTCCCGACTTCCAATATAACGACTCGATTTGGCATTTCTTCGGTAGCCGAATTCAATCGCCGGAGAACATGAAAAATGGAATGTTGCTCAAATTTTGCTAATTGGATGTTTATTCGTTTAACGATGGGTGAGTTGTTCATAGAATGTCTGTTTGAGAACATTTGTATGATCAACAATGAGTTCCCCACTATGTTTATTCTCTTTATTCCTCGGGCTATAGCGAGATCCAGACCTTTCCACAAGGCGAAGAGCTCCACCTTATTATTGGTGGTTTCTCCCTGTCCCCACACATATTTGGTCTCCAAATGTTCCTCGGGGCTATATAGGATCCCTCCCGTTCCTACCTCCCTGGGCTATTTAAATTTATTTTAATGCGATATGTATTTATAGTTTTTTGCGGGAACAAATGTTTGTAAATTTCTAAGTTGCACTGAAACAGATATAGATACGGGGTTTGAAACAGATATGGAAAATTTTCAAAAAATCTGGATACGATACGGCAGGAAACGACACACACACACACATACATAACAAAATAAGAATTTCATATTACCATTCATCTTATAGAATCTAGATTACATCTAAAAATGCATAATCAAATTTCAATTATGAATTATCATCTATCATCATCATCGATTCAACATAAAGTTATAAATTGTTAAACATTGTCATCATCATTAATGTCAAATGATTATTATAACATTCATCATCATGAATGATGATTCAAGTTCAACATATCATCAAGTTTTTGTTTTAAATTTCAATTATCAACATAAATTACATTTACATATCATCGAATATGTCTTCAAGTTCATTCATGTCTACTAAGAAGTTCCACATCCTCTCCAGAAGTGGGAACATTGTTGCCATGTCCACTTGAAGATCCACCTATTGGTGACTCCGCATCAAACGTCATATGAGACTTGACATTCAGTGTCATATCCAAGTCAGGCAACTCAGGTTCCACATCCCATTATTTGGCGACCCCAAATTTGTATTCGTCTCTCTTGTGTGACAAAAGGTGAAGGTTTCAATAAACATATACTAGTTCCTCAGCCTTCTTAGAGCCCAATTTTTTTCGCTTCACCGAATGGATGAAACCATATGTACTTCAGTTCCTTTCTGATGAAGAGGAACTAGCAACCTATGACAAGATCCTGATGGCCAATTTTTGGATATGTGGAAGTTCCCCACCATAGTAGTTCCACTATTCAATTGCACTCATTGCCTTCTTGTCCCGCATGCAATCAATATCAGAATCCCAACCCTCCGATCCCACAAAATGAAAAACTTTGAACAAATCCGAAGCCCAATTTCAGGATCTACAAAAATGTTTCTAAAATCCTTTTTAAATCCTTGTGAGACTTCTGGGTCTTTGCTTGGTGCAGTTCTTTTTGGATCACTTAGCAACTCTGCAGCATAATATTTTGGATTCACTGCATAGGCCAAAAGGTGCAATGGGGTGGTCATCTTGCCCCACCTTTTGGTCAATATATCTTTTACTTCTCTGTAAAAGAATTCATCTGTGTCATTCTCCTTAGCATTTATAACCACTCTTAACTTCTCTATCATGGAATCAATGCCCTCATACACCTCTCCCAAATTAGGCATATCTGTGTCAAACATACGGAGCAAATCCACAATTGACTTAGTAAATGCCAAGAGGTACTCCACCTTATTCCACCATTCATCATCAACAACCAACTTTTTCACTGCTTGTGCTCTATCAGATTGGGATTGCCTCCATTGATTCCAAAGAGAACTGCATACCATTGATTGCAATGCATCTTTCACTTGCATAAACCTTGTTAAGACTATAATGTGAGAAGCAAATCAAGTCTCGACAGCCTAAAGGTGCCAAATTATTAATGCTTAAATAAATTAGAAATCATGATTTGATTGAATAACTATTATGATTCACGAATCATGACATTTGAGAATCCAATTTACATATTTGAATTTAGAGTCATGGAAATTAGAATTTCTGAAATAAACTTTAAAATTTAGGTACCTTAAGGAGCTCCAACTTCCCAAATTCCCTGTAGATGCCTTGGGACATGTGGTGGTTTGTAATGAATGCTTGAATTTCTTTTGCCTTTTCAAAATCTGCATGAATCCACTCAATTTGCTTCCCCATCTTACTCAACATGAAGTTGAATTAATGTACAACACAAGGGTTCCAAAAGATGTGTTGATATTTGCCTTCAATAATTAGGCCTGCTACTCTACACACCATAGCATTGTCAGTGATTACGCGGACAACATTTTCTAACCCCACCAATTCAATTGTTTCAATCAAGATGTCAACAATGAATTGATAATTTTTCATCCGCCCCTCACAATCCACTGCCTTCAAAAACATTACTCCCTTTGGGCTCTGAGCAATCACATTGATCAAAATCCTATTCCTTTGATCTTTCCATCCTTCATAAATGATGGACACCCTTGAAGTGCGCCATGAATTATGAATGGGGCTTAATTTAGTCTCCAAATCTAAATTTTCAGCGCTCAACATTGTTGTGCGGACCTTCTCATATTTAGGGCTCTTGAACCCTTTTGGGGCTTCATTCACTGCTTTTATCATCTTTGTTTAGTAAGGAGTTCGCACAAGGTTAAAAGGAAGATCATTTGCATAAATGCATTGACCTATAGCTGCATTTGTTGTCTTTCGAGCATCATTATTAGAACTCCTTTCAAGCGGGCCCAAATTAGACTGCTTTGAACCAACAATTCCACGAGAATGAAGTGGAGGCTTGGATGAAGATGCTCCCAATCTTGTTGGGTTTTTAATTGAGAGGTATAATTTGCCTCATTTTCTTTAGCATCCGTCTCGTCTTGTTCTTTCTGATATTTTGCAAGTTTTGCCTTGCTTAAACCATTTCAATTTGTCCCATTTTCTTTAGGTGGGCCATTGCATATTTGAACCCCATTGCCTTTTAACCCAAGTAAATGTGCTTTGACCCGTATGTATGATCCTTTTACACTCACTGCAAACCCATGCCAATGATCCCCCTCCTTGGACGTAAAGCCATAAAGCAATAATTTTGGACATAAAGCCATAGATTGTAGATGGCATGCAAGAAAAAGAGATTTGTTGGCAAGAAGCAACCCAAGAATGCAAAAAGTGGCCAAGAGTAAGCATGCTGGCAGGAATAGAATGCTTAACAAGAATGTTGTCAAGAATAGTAACTCCTTTGCCTCATTTTTGTGTTATGGCAAATGCTACAATTCTGGCAATCTTGGGCACAAGCTCACAAGCTGCAGGTATGGGAAGAAAAAGCATACTTCTCAACATATGCATGCAAATGTAGCGGCTCGGGCTTTGAAGACAAGAAGGATCCTTAGAGGACTGGAATATGAGTTTGTCTTCAATGCTTTGTGTCAAAGGAGCAAGTTGAAAAGAGGAGAAATAAATCAGAAGAAAATCAGGAAGGATGATCTTCTTACTCTTGTAGCAGATCCCTCTGAAAACCAAAAGGGCGACAATAAGGTTTGGGTAAAGAAAGAGGAGTTGAAGGAGAAGTTTCCTCCAACCATGTGCATCTAAGAGAAGCCCAAACATGGGAAAAGAATAAGCTAGTTGATAATTCCTTTATTAGGAGTCGACCATCGAAGGTCTGGAAGAAGAAATATGACAATCTACAGTGGGAGTAGATCCTTTGTTTCTCTTCACTAAAAGACAGAGTGGCCTCAAGAGAGGTCGAACAAGTCAGATGCAAGCATTTAGAAAAGAATAATCAAAAGTGCATCTGATTGTTGAAGGCATGGTCGAGTTCCCATGTTGATTGCAATAATGTATTGTTCTATTTTAAAGTTCACTCTTTGGAGGTGAACTTTCCCCCATTGTTAGATCTCAACACTTTGAACTTCTTGTTTGTCTAATTCTTGACTAACGAATTGAACTTGTGAACTCATTGAACATTGTATTTGTAGTCTTCAAAAAATAAAGCTTCATTTTACATGAGGAATCATGAATAAAGGAAACATAATAAAGACTCTTGTTAATGAGGAATGATGAAGAATCTATTTTGCCTCTTCACTTGGTAATGGAATCCAAAGGTCCTTTTTTTCTTTGCAAATATGTGTGCATGCATTGAATAATGGAAATTGGATTGAAGATGAGTAAAATGGCATGGATTGACGGGTACATGAGAAGAACATAGTTGTTTCTATGTAATTAGATTACTAATGGTGTGTTTATGTGGTTCACCTCGACAGAAAATGAAACTTTGTGGATAGTGGCTGCCAAAGGCCACTTACAAACAACTACAAAATTAGCATTCACCACATTAAGAGAATCTTACAATGGAATGAATATTTCTTTACACCATTCATGGCAGTAACTCAACTCATTTAAAAGACAAAAATTGGTAAAATGTACACTTTTTGAGAGTTGACATTCATAAACAGCCCAATCTTCATTCAATTGAAAATTTGGTTGGTGCCCACAGGCCACATGGTGGTTTTGCTGATATTGTGGCTGGGAATTTTTCTTCATAAAGACCCCAATCAACACTTCTGTAATCAAGCCATTGAGCAACATTGACACCTACAACCATGCATTCTATCAATCTGTTGGAGTATGCACACATGTTGATATTTCTAATCAACAGATATTTATACCTCATGTGCTGGATCAAACCTTCATACATATGAACAAAGATAATATTGAATAGAATTCTATATTGGTAACCTTGATAGCACTAGTTAGAAAACAAATTTCCACTTGATATTAAATAGGCTTCCCTTAGCATCATTTTCGCCATATCAAGTTCAAATTTAAGACTAATTCTTCTTAGGTTAGCTTGGCTTGTTTAACATTTTCAAGTTTATGAGCTGGCTTGTTAAATTCTGAAGATGTTCTATGCTAGATGCAAATATACTCTAAACTTCTAGGGCTTAATGAAAGTAAGATGCAGATAGAACATACCAATAGATCGATGGAAGACAAGCCAAAACAGAGATAAAGAATGGTGGTGTTATGACGGTCAGCAGGATGCTTCAATCAACAAAGTCTCCATAAGGTCAGCCAACCCAATGTGTCACACAACCCCAAGACATTAAGAATGCTCCACCAAGAAACCCTAAATGCAGAATCAAGAACGCTGCTCCATCACCATCCAAGAAGGAAGAGAATGCCTTCACGAAAATGTGTGTGTGAAATGAACTCCAAGTCTCTCCAATATATAGTCATCTGTGGGTGTGTGTGACACATCTCTTATGCATGTGGGATAAAACAGACTGACCTTGCACATGTGGAATAAATTCAAAATACATGTTGTGCTCATCCGATCAAGATGATCTTTAGATCGATCTTGCACCTCTTCGAAAGAGGAATCCAATAAAAATATTGGCATTGTCATCTGAGCATCACAACATGGAGTTTGGACCTAGTTGCCCAAAATTAACACTCCCTCTCAACTAGGGAGAACTCCATCCACCAGTGCCATCCAAACATCGTGCGTCATCCCACCGTAACTTGTTTTGCTGGCTCTTTATTTCAGAACAAAAAGGTGAGTCAGAAAGACATCACTCTCGACTGACAAAATCAGTTCAGAGGTCTGAAACCTCTATAAGACTCAAAGGAGTCACATACTAACCCGAAGTTGGTTTAACTGACCCGAAGTCAGGTGGAGGTCCAAAACCTCACTTGGACTCAAGAGAGTCATATGCTAACCCGAAGTTATTTTAACTGACCCGAAGTCAGTTGGAGATCTGAAACCTCACTAGACTTTATCCCAGATCAAGTGGTTGGACACGTGCCATCCTAGACATAGAGAGTACGACAATCTTTGATGCATCCATCAGTCTTTGCTACTGGTCTCTAGCTTTTCCTACCTCATTGGCCAAATGAGAGGTACTTTCCATGAGTGCGGGACTCCATGGGTAGGATGCATGCGGGGCATAGATTAGAGAGAATTGAACCAACTCAACATCATAACGGTGGGGCAAAAGCACACCAACAAGGTTCGACAAGCCTAGCCCTATGGTTGCTTGTAGCTCCAAGTAGCTATCCCCAAAGCCCGCTAGAGCTCCTAGAGCTCATCGTCCAACAAGACCCTCAGAATAGGGTTGTTCCATGATTCCAAGATTCACACAGAAGGTTAGGAACTTGACCTTCCCCAAGGGCTTTGTGAGAATATCCGCGACCTGCTCATCATTTCCTTTATGATCGAGCCTTACCGCGGCTCTCTGTACCATATCCCGGATAAAGTGGTACCTGATATCAATATGCTTGGATCAATCGTGGAACACGAGATTCTCTGACAAACGAATTCCACTTTGGTTATCACAAAGGATAACGGTGGTATCTAGCACATGCTCGAACAACTCACTGAAGAACTTTCGCAACCAAACTACTTCACAATAGGCCATACTCGCTGTAATGTATTCGGCCTCAGCGGTGCTCAAAGCCACCGATTTCTGCTTCCTGCTCATCCAAGATATCGAAGCAGACCCAAGTGTGAAGCAACATCCAGATGTGCTCTTGCGATCCACCACACTGCCAGCCCAATCAGCATCAGTATATCCATGGAGTCTCAAACTCTCGGTAGTGTATCTTAGCCCATGGTCTATCATGCCCAAGAGATATCTCAAGAGTTTCTTGGCACCAACCTAGTGAATGTTATGAGGATCAACCATGTGTTGACTCAAAGTGTTCACTGCACAACATACATCGGGATGGATGTTCACTAAGAACATCAGGGCCCCTACGAGTTGACGATACTCGGTAGGATTTGCTAGCACGGGCCCAACAACGTTTCCACTCAACTTCTTAAAGTTGAGCTCCATCGGTGTTGACATGGACTTATAGTCCACCATTCCAAATCTTTCTAGCAGCTTCACAGTATATTTTCCTTGAGAAAGGAAAATCTCGCCAGGTCTCTGCCAGACCTCCATGCCTAGGAAGTAATGCATCAGTCCTAGGTCCTTCATCTCGAACTCAAAAGCAAGCTCCCTCTTACACTGATGAATGAGAGGGTTAGCGCCTGTCAGGAAGAGATCGTCCACATACATCACCGGAATGAGAGGCTGTTCTCTATCAACCTTAAATTAAAGGTTCGGATCAACATTACTTTGAGTGAAGCCCGACTTCTTCAAGTAGCTATCTATCCTCTCGTCTCAAGCCCTAGGGGTTTGCTTCAACCCATAGAGGGTTTTCTTCCACCTGCATACATGAGAGTCTCTTTTCTGGACTTCGAACCCTAGAGGTTGCTTCACATACACCTCTTCTTTTATCGAACCATGCAGAAAAAACAGTCTTCACATCCATTTGATGTAGACTCCATCCTTGCATAGTAGCAAGAGCAATAATAAATCATCATAATCTATGCCTTCCTTGAGAGAAACCTCAGGCAACAAATCTTGCCTTGTACTTTTCAACACTCCCATCAGATCCATACCTGATCTTATAGAGCCATTTCGAGGTGACGACAGCTTTGTCCTCTGGTCTCGAAACCACATCCCAGACGTCATTCATCATAATGGATTCCTGCTCTTTGTGTATAGCATCCTTCCAGACTTGATGCTTTCCGACTTCTTCAAATGATCCAGGCTCATATTGTACTTATGGCTGCTAGATACCCTTGGTATCTATATGGTTTCTTGCTTTCCCGAAATGTCCCCCTTTGGGGCCATATGTCTCTTGGCATCTTCGATAGAGTCTCTGAGCCATGAGGGTCTTCTCTTCTTTCTTCCAGCAACGTCATTTGCTCAGGAGCATCCACTATTGTGGTCTCCCTCTTAATGCCAGCTCCTCTTGTGAGAGAAAAGATTTATAAGGACATCCTCCCAAGAATTTCACAGGCATCATATCAGATAAGTCAGAGTGTATCAGATGTCTTTGTGACACTTGAGGAATGAAGAAAAGTCCCCTATGTTTTTCTTTGGCACAACCCTGACAAATGCCTTCATTATTATTTTGAATTCGGGCATCCTAGACATCAACTCGGAAAGGGCTTTGTAATCATGGGCCTGAATCTCACTCTCCCACTGTCAAGGCCATACAAGAATCAAAGCCATATACTCCCATATATCTGTCATACATCTTGATAGGTATCATATATTGTCATATCATTGATTACAGTGTTACCATAATATTATCATACACATCACTATCATATTCATCACTGCCATACAGAACTGAAGATATCACATTTCATGGTTATATATATTTTTCCATCTGCCTATGAAGATACCACAGACCAAGTTCATATCGATTCTGCCCTATAAAGTGAGGTCATATGTTCTCTGCCATATGTCACTGTTTTAAGGATCATCGACCAACCATTGATATTATCCTTAGATTTCCTTAAACAACATTCAAAGATGGACAAACTTTCCATGTAAGAATTAATTTTACATACCTCTTCTTTTATTTGCCTTCTTACAGTAGATTTCCATCATCATTGCCCTAAACAAGTAGATAGCCCAATCAAAGACTGCAATTTGGCATTCTAGCATTAGTGATCAAATGGTACCTTCCTAAGCTAGTGGGATGCAATTGATGAAGCTTGGTCTGGTTAGGGCTTCTTGTAAATCATTGTTGTCCCACTCAACTATTCCAAAACTCCTCATTTCAGCTGCAACCTTTCATGGCATATTCGCTCTCTCGAAGGGTTGATCTAAACCCCTGTTATACATCTCGGCCTCCTTATCTATGCTTGTGTATTTCTACGACCCTTTCTGAAGCAACAGGTTTGAAGTGCAACTTTACCAAAAGGGAGATTATACCTCACATTGTCTACAAGTTAGCCCACAAATTCGGCCTACCCTCTCTGTTCTTGAAATCAGATCTGTAATGACAAATTTACCCATACAAAGAAACCTGAATTCTCCTCAAGACCAACAACTGTCCTATCTGAAACATCTCTTGTGGTAGAACCGAGTCGATGTACGCTTTCAAGCTGAAGAAATAATTCTGCGAGGTTCCCAACGGGAATGGAGGCCTTGGCGGACAATGAAGTGCTCGGTCTCTTCCGCCCTTGCAAGCTCGACACCTGAGGTTTAAACGACTGACTCGAGCCCGAAATTCTGAGACGACGACTCAACTGACTTAGTCAGCTCCTTTTCGGCATGCTTTGGATTAAATTTTGCTTCACGGATCCACAAGCTCGACCCTTCGCTACCACGGTGTCTCATCCGCCTACAAGTTCAAACTCGTCCAGCCTGCCTGGATTTTCAATGTACACTGCATCCAACTTAGCAATATTCAGTATAAAATTTGTCCCTATAATTCTGCCTACGTCACGACAGTTCTGACTTGGCCTTAAACAAAACGACAAATTCAAAGCTTGGCTATGGCCACCGAGTGTAGCGGAATGGTCCCTCGGCCGTTGCCAATCTTCGATGAAATCTTATTTTATGAGTTTTGGATTTTAAAATTTATCTAACCATTCCACAGCCCCACCAACCGCTCAACTTCTCACTTGATTTTGTGCAGATAAGCTATAGTTCGGCTTATGCTCCCATCGCTGTTGCTCGAGATAATGCCAAATTATACATAATGAACATGAGCAGTCCGAGCCATACTATATGTGATACAGTGCTGAGATGAACCATACGCCGAGTTGTGTTGCTCGGATCCCCGCCATTTTTCTTTTCGCTACTACTGATAAATTATTAGACCCAGTTTCATCCGTAGGTAAGCCACGGGCCTTCTTTGCTCATTCAATAACCGTTGTACAGAGGAAGGCAAATCTGTGGCTTCGTATGATGGAATTGGGATCTTGTCCATCAAACCCTTTCTCAAACAATGGTTGTCAAATTCAGTCTGATTGAACGCGGGACCTCAGAAATTGGTCAGATGTTCCTCCGTATCCTTCTGCCGTGCGGGGTAAATTAATCGGATTACAAAATCCGTGATATCCAGCTACGCAGAACGTACAACCTTTACGAAAGAGGAGATCCTTTCAAATAAACCAAACTGAAATGGGGTCTTGGGCTTGTCCTCGCTTGACATGCCTTAACGATGCTCCAACTGCTTGTTATGGCCTACGACCTAGCATAGTAGCTTGCTGTAGCTGCGGCCTCCTCCAAATCAAACCCAAACAAACATCCGCTGTCACTTACAGCTCCTCATCTCGCTCCCATAGATTCTAAACAAGATGGGCTTTGTCTTCTCCTTAGCTCTGGTACCATGTTAAATTCTGAAGATGTTTAATGCCAGATGCAAATATACTTTAAACTTCTAGGGCTTAATGAAAGTAAGATGCAGATAGAACATACGAATAAATCGATGGAAGACAAGCCAAAAGAGAGATAAAGAATGGTGGCATTATGACGGTCAATAGGATGCTTCAACCAGCAAGGTCTCCATAAGGTCAGCCAACCCAATGTGTCACACAACCCCAAGGCGTCTCATCAAGAACGCTCCACCAAGACACTGCACCAAGAAACCCTAAACACAAAATCAAGAACGCTGCTCCAACACCATCCAAGAAGGAAGAGAATGCCTCCACGAAAATGTGTGTGAAATGAACTCCAAGTCTCTCCAATATATAGTCATCTGTGGGGGTGTGTGACACATCTCTTATGCATGTGGGATAATCAGGCCGACCTTGCACATGTGTAATAAATTCAAAATACATGTTCTGCTCATCCGATTAAGATGATCTTTAGATCGATCTTGCACCTCTTCGAAAGAGGAATCCAATAAAAATATTGGCATCATCATCTGAGCATTACAACATGGAGTTTGGACCTAGTTGCCCAATATTAACATGGCTGCTACAGGGGGAGATCACTCAAGTATTCCATTGGGCTTCAGTGACTTGTTGATGGCGCGGGGGACTTCATCAGCATGGCAGGTTGGTTAGCAGGAGGATATCAAGAGGAGCTCATACGGGAGAGACTTCGTCCCTATAGGGATTAGGTTGTATTTTCAGGAATTTACTCTCGGTGTGCATGAGGTGGACTACTTGGTAGGGAAACTTCATGGAGAGTTGGACAGAGTTGTACATTATCATGATGCTGTACTTATTGATAATATGCAGAGGGCTTCTGGAGCTTATATTTGGTTGGACGGTGAGTGGAGCAAGGGGTGTTTCACATTGATCAAGATGGCATGGTATCTTGGTATTGAGAGATTCCTTCATAATAGGACAACGTAGAGATTGGGGATGACTCAGTGGCACATTTGGGACCTTGGTATTATTGACGGTGACAGTGGTGATCAACACTAAGAGAAGGTGCTTGTTCAGGCATTGCTTGAGGACAAGCAATTTTTGGCGGGGAGCACTGTCATGTCCCCAATTTTATTTTCCGCATTAGAGGCAATTTTGGAGAGAGGGGACATTTCCGATTTTGGGACTTGAGAAAAAGGGAAAATTGCAACTCTAGTGGAATGTGGGGACCACAAGAAAGAGAAATTCGACCCAAGGAGGGAACTTGCACTCTTGGAGGAGAGAGAAAAGAAAAGGAAGTGTGAATTAGGGGAGAGAGAGAGAGAGAGAGAGAGAGAGAGAGAGAGAGAGAACCACAAGGGGAGAATAAGCCAACAAATTATAAATAGAGCTTGAGGGCCTCACTTTTGGCATCTGTGGTCATTTTACAATATCAACATTGGTTCTCTTGAGCTGCTTAGCCAAGACAACCATGTTGTTCAACACAAGGAATTTTCAAGCAGGAATTCCACCTCTACCTTCGATGAACTTCGAGTGTCACCTTAGGGGAGTAAGGAGGAGTCCATCTCAGGGCTTCTCTAGGGGCTACATTGCAGACTATTTCCAATTGGAGCGTGTTTCTCTTAGGACGCAAAGGTAATTCGAAGGGGCTGAGAGAAACTAACAAATAGTGAAGTTTTGGTTAGAAAATTGCAGGTATTTATCCATAGGGGGACGAGCTTTTCTTTGGTGATTTGCAAGGTCGAGAGTGCTGCATTTTGGTGGGCTGAGTTTATCTATCTCAGGTTGTGTGCAGGTTTTTCTGGACAATTACTGCGCATAGATTTTGACAGGGGGATTTGAGGAGTTCGGGCTAAGGAGAAATAAGGAGGTTTGGAGGAGTTGGAGGAGATTTTTCGAGGAATTGATTGGCCTTCTACAACATAATTCTTTCTACATTGCATTTTTCCTGGTAGTTAGAACCATACACATTTATTGGGGTCATCGGGGCACGTTGGATTAAGCCCAAACCCTTTCTGGGTTTTTGTGGGTTTATTAAGAGGAGTCTCACGCTAAATTTATAGTTCTGGGCGATATTTGGGCTTGAAATCCTCATTCTTATAGCAGGGAGAATTGCTAGTTAGCTGGGGAATTTGCATCAATTGGTGGGCTCAGTTTTGGCTTGGAGTTGGGCCAAACCCTTTCGCCAAACCCTTTCTCGGTATTTGAGATCTCATAGGGGAGTCTCACTGTTTCCACAATTTTAGGGTGATACGAGCATTCTTCGAGCGAGAATCTTCGGTCCCATTTCAGTAGTAATAATAATAATTTTTTGAGTGAGTGCGAAGTACTACTGCGATTTATCATTATCAATAAAATGGCTCAACAATTGGAGTATCCTCTCTAGCATTTTGATTGTTATCTGTATCTTCGGTTTGTGGTTGTATTTGTTGCATGGTCCCTATTAATTATTGTAGCTTAGTTCGTGTTCTTGATTTTCATTGTTAATTCCTAGTTTATAACATTACATAGATAGACCAGACCTTGTTTTCGCACAAAATGTTTAGGCACCGCAACAACGACTGAGATCGGGGGCTATCACCCTGATCCCCAATCTCTCCATTTGAGTTGTCTCCCAATAGCAGACTAAGGGGGGTAGACCCTATGGAAATGGAACGAGGGAAGATTAGTTGGAAACCAACCAATCTGAGAGACACAACTAAGCAACCAATACTTGTTCGGATTGCGCAAGATTTTGAAGGATTCAATTACATTCGAGGAAAATGATACCAGTGCCTTGTGGAGTCAACTATCTTGCGAAGGAAATTAAGACCAAGTAATGGATGGAAAACTGCTGCTAATGATTTGACTGTCTTATATGCAAGTGCAAAGTGGAATGATGTGATGGCGGAGGGAGGGCCTAAAATATGAGTTATTTATGAAATATGCTGTAAGTGTTTTTTAATTTAAGGCTCAGAAAAATCTTAATGTGAAAACAAATACTTATACCAACAATGTAAAATATGAAGTCTTCACAAATAATTACTACAAACACAACAAGAAAGCAATGTAAAATGCTGGAAATAAAACACTTTATATCCAGAAACCCATTTTTATGAGGTACTCAATTAGAGATCATTTGATGCACAAGTAAAGCTAAATTAGTCTACTTGAATGAGCATGTAAAACAAACGTACTTCAAGAATTAGATTAAGTGTTTAAATTCAGATTACAACAACTAGGTGCAAAGTCTGAAATATCTATTCTAGTAATCTGCTCTTAAAACAAATGATAATGCCAACTATTTATTTTAAGCCAATGGTCCTTTAACCATGCAAGATTCATATTTTTTCTATGTGTAACAACATAAACTTCAAATGACAAATTGATAATTAATAATTCAGAAATTTTCTGAGTTTAACTATTCCCAATCTAGTGATGCATTTGATCTTAAAACTCAGAAATAAATTACTGAAAAAGAAGCAATGAGATAATGTTCAGAAATTTGTCAATTAGCATGCAAAAGTTTCTGAAAAGTAAATCTATTTCTGAAATGTACTGGATTAAAAGATGCAAATTGAATTTGCAACTAAACTTCAGCTAATTGAAACTCTATGCCAGTATTAGTCTTGCTTTCAATCAGATAAATCAAATGGGGGAAGGGTTTAGAGGATGTGTAACATGATGTGGTAGGTTGTATTGTTGATGATGTGGAACATTTTGCTTGAGAACTTTCAGGCGAAGTATTCAAGATATGTGTGGCATGCCTCTCTTCATTCTGTCAAGGTTGATGGATTAACTGTACATTTATTAACCTGATTCCCTTTAGTTTTCCTTTTATTAGGATCGCCTTCAATTAAACACTTTTCAACGGAAGAAATGACCTCCTTGTAATAAGATGGAGCTTGCTTCAACAAACTGGGAGGCTTATGATCTTTTGACAATTTTGACATGGGTTGAAAATTCTGTATATGTGATCTTTCCATTTTTTCCAACTTATTCTAAATAACAGTCATTTGATTAGAATGCTCAATTTCCATTATCTTTAACTTGTTCTCCATTGCATTCATTTCCTTGTCATGGTTTTCCTCCATATTTATTACAAATTGTGCTTGTTTTTCTTTTATGTCCTTTATTCCCTGTGCATGACTCGTTTCCATGGCTTTTATCCTATTTTGAAGATTGATCTCGTTAGCTTCCATGTTCTAAATAATTTATGTATAATTGGGTTGCATATCCTTAATCTTATGAGTTGATTCCTTAACAGGATGTTCATGATCTTTTATAGGCATGTGATATTCCTTACCAACAACATTAATTTAATGGTTTGTCCCTGCCATTCTACTATCTATGATTCTTTTGACAACATGGCAAGTAACCTCTTCATGAAGAGCATTATAGGCTCTACAATATGACGAAGCTTCATCCACAAGATTAGCAGGGTCAAGTTGATTTGGCAATGTCTGCTCATTAGATGGGTCTCTCTTCTGCCAAGCATTTTGATTATTATTATTTCTAGGTTGGAAATTATATGCTTGAGAACCTTCCATTTGGACCAACCTAGCTTGCAAGGCTTTTATTTCCTTAGCATGATTAGTTATTAACTCTGTTTGATCAAGTTCCATGCTTTCAAGTTTCTGTATTAATTTCTGCATAGGGTCATCATTGGATTCTTTAGATTTACTTAGACCCTCATAAGAAATTTGAACTTCAAACTTCCCAGATGCTTTCTTATCCTTTTCAATTTCCTTAGCTAAAACCTGGGCAACCTTACGATCATTAGTTTTAGCTCGCATCAACTCATAAGAAGTATCGACATCAAAGGCATGAATATAAAAATCCAAGAGACACCTGGCAGGAGGTATATAATCCGTATTTAAAACTCACAAAAACTTTTACTTTTCTTCGCTGATTTCTATACACGACTTTACTTAATCCATCTAGCATATGTACGCGACTTTCATTAAGGAAATTTGCGTATGTCCAGAGAACTTATAAATCAGATAAATCTTCAATAACTTTACCTAGACCAGTGCATCCTTAGTTCATCAGACATTTAGTAAGAAGTAAACATGTGCAGTAAGAACAAAATAAACCATCACATATAAGCAACACACATGAACACCAGGATTTAAGGTGGAAACCTATGTTGCACGGGGACCCTGCCATAATTCATGCCGTTCCCTCCGTTCCGACGTTCTGGGGACTTTGGAACTTGTCGGAAACGTTCCAGATTTGCCGGGGACTCCATCGGGGACTTGGGGACTTCAAGGCCGTCCCTTAGCCGTCCTTCGAAAATTCGGGGACTTTTTGGGGACGCCCCCAATAAAATTTCAAATCATAAGTGAAAAAAATATTAAAATATTTCATTAAAAAAAAAATTAAAATAATATTTTAATAAAATTCAAAAATTTAAATTAAAAAAATGTAAATTCTTAAATTACATTTACCCTAACCTAAAGGCTAATGCATATACCTATCAACCTTAAAACATTTACGGTTTACCGTTTTACCATTTGTCTGCCTACACTAGTGACTATATTATTTTTAAATTTAAACTATTGTCATTTTGGTTCTTGGACTATAGTTTATGAATATAATTTATAAATTTAAAATCCACGGTTTTCTACTTCTAGAATCTTAATTTGAGATTTATATTTAAATTTTAACGAATTGTTCATGTTTACATCTTTATTAAATTTTAGTACTATTTACTTTTACGCTTTAGCTGCTATTTAAATTTTGAAATGATTCATTATGCATCAATGATCATAGAATGATTATGTAGATATTAGACAGTAGTAGATTATAGGTTGTAAGTTGTATGAAACTAATAGTACTTCTTAAGTTATGCAATGATGACGAAATTTGTTTTTGTGATGCACAATTCTCAATGACGATTAGATACTATTAGACTATCAGTATTAGTCTTAAAATTTATCATTTTAATATTTTATTTATTTTGATTCATGTTTAATTTTATTTTAATTTTAATTTTTTAATAAATATTAAATATAATAAATAGTTGCCACACTTGTCGTCCCCTGAAAATTTGGGGGTGCGCTCTAGCTGTCTCGGAAACTCGTCCCCCCTCGTTCCCTCGTCCCCTCTCGGAAACTCGTCCCCCCCGTTCCCTCGTCCCCACAGCCAGTGCAACATAGGTGGAAACCCAATGTGGGAGAAAACCACCGCTGCTGTCGTCTCTATCTTCAATATTTATTATATAGAAAACTACTTGCAATCTTGTACTAGCGCAGACTCATACCAGCACGCAGGCACCCACCTGCAGAAGGTTGCAACCTTCACTCGTTCTCCAGTTGCTACTGGAAGGGAGCTCCAACCCCTGATCTCGTTTACCAGCCACCTCTGGAAGGGAGCTTCGACCCCCTTCTCTCGTTTACCAGCCACTATTGGAAGGGAGATACAACCCCCTGATCTGATCACCAACTCTTGTTGGCAGGAAGCTTTGACTTTCTCACTGAAGGTTCCAACCCTGAGCACCACCGCGGACAACATTTCATAAATTTTGGCACTGGATTCATCAACTTCAATACATCACAACTTGTAGGCTTCTTTTCATCACATAATCCATGTTGAACTGTTAAACATCATATAAGAAAAATATCAAAACTGAAATTGATTACCATACCCAAAGCATTCACCCAATTACTGAAAACAACCACTGAACCAATCAATCATTGAATCATGCAAATACTTAACCAACAACTGAATCAACTTAAGTCAAATGTAACAGAGAGATCACTGTGACTAGATTATCATAATTGAACCTAGAATACTGTAGCAACACACTGAATCAACTGCAGCCTTGAGCATTTATAAAACAAAATGTATATGCTACTTCACGTAAGGCAACTTGCGTGTATACACGCTTTTATGTAGAACAACCTGCGTACAGAACTCAATATGCTAAGTTCTGAAAACTGCTAATCTGAATTGGTCAATGAATTGGACAGAGACATTCTAAAATCTTTTGATAGGTTACAGGTCTCTGAACCCTCATACAGTTAGCAACAACAAGTATCTTTTCAACCAATCAACATGCAACCAATTTCAACTTCATCATTCAAACATATCTACTTCAGACATTGTCACTAAATGCAGATCAACATGAAGACATCATTGACAGACAACAGAAACACAACAAAAATGATCAGACATTTTCTTCAGCATTCTTCAGCAAAATCCTGGCTCGCATACGCGCCTTCCATAAGGCATATCCGCTTTTGTAGGCACTTATCCAACAATCAACTCGCGTATAGATCTCAACATTTTTACTGAATATATACGCGACTTGGTAGAACCAAACCCGCGTGTATACGTGTCTTCCTCATGTCAAACCTGCGTATAGATCTGTAAATAATTCAGGACTACGCAATACTTGATAACTTCAAACTTACTCAGATCATACCCTTCACTGCAACAAACATGCGCTAGACCACAGATCTAAACAACTCAAACAAATCATCCCGAACCATCATTGTATTCATGAGTGCATCATTATATCAGATCTATCAATCAACTATAGCCCATACCATACAAATATACTTCAGATTGAAGTAATCATTCATTAACGTCATTCATGCACCCCTAGCACTTTGATTTTCACCTCCTTATATAGTTTGATCCTTAGCCAATACCATGAGCCAAAGCCACACAAGTGTCGATGATATTCTTGGACGGGATCAAATAACCGTTACTGCAGTCATTATTGTGGGCTATTACCATGGTAAATACCCTTGGTATTGTTAAAATTAGTGCGCCAACACATACGCAACTTTGCTTCTTTGTACATGCGTGTATACGCGACTTTTCTTCACCAAACTTGCGTATACACTACTTCTGTATATACACACGACTTGGCTTCATTGAACCTGCGTATACACTTGTGTATACGCGGCTTCCCTTCATCGAACTTGTGTATATACACGATTTGAACCTGTGTATACACCTGCATATATGCGGCTTCCCTTCATCAAACCTGCATATACTTCCTGAAACTTTGCCTTCATCATTCCTCTGTCACTGATTGGTATTCCTTTCTTGTCACGTCTGAACTGGCTTGTAGATACATCAAGTTTACATCTTCAACATGTAGGTTGCTATCAAAAGACAACTCATCGAGTAGGTTGCCATCAAGGACAACACATTATATCATAATGCCAACAAATATGAAGTCTGCACAAATAATTACTGCAAACACAACAGGAAAGCAATGTAAAATGTTGGAAATAAAGCACTTTATATTCAAAAACCCATTTGTATGAGGTACTCAATCAGAGATTATTAGATGCAAAGGTAAAACTAAATTAGTCTATTTGAATGAGCATGTAAAACAAATGTACTTCAAGAATTCAGATTACAACAACTTGGTGCAAGGTCTAAAATATCAGTTCTAGTAATCTACTCTTAAAACAAATGATAATGCCAACAATTTATTTTAAACCAGTGGTCCTATAACCATACAAGATTCAGATTTTTTCTGTGTGTAACAAGAGAAACTTCAAATGACAAACTGATAATTAATATTTCAGAAAATTTCTGAGTTTAACTATTCCCAATCTAGTGATGCATTTGATCTTAAAACTCAGAAATAAATTACTGAAAAAAATCAGTGAGATAATGTTCAGAAATTTGTCAACTAGCATGCAAACATTTATGAAAAATAAATGTATTTCTGAAATGTACTGGATTAAAAGATGCAAACTGAATTTGTAGCTAAACTTCAGCGAATTGAAACTCTATGCCAGTATTAGTCTTGCTTTCAACCAGTCAGCCCCTAGGGGCTTGAAAATACTTGGAGATACTAAAGATCTTCAAATCTAAAAGCCAACTTAGAATTTTTTTGTTAAAATTTTAAGGGAAATTTTGTAGTGAAAATTTATGGTGAAAGAAGGTGAAGGAAGAGAGGCAAAGAGAGGGATGCCTTGACGTCGAGAGAGGGAGATAATGGAGGCTGATATGGAGGATGAGGGAGGATGCCGTGAGGGAGAAAGGGAGGCCGAGAGATGGAGGCTGAGAGGAAAGAAGGGGAGGAAGGGGCAAAATTTTTTTTCCCACGCTCTTTCGGAAAATATGAAGAATCCAGATCGACTTAACTTTCTGAAAATATTCTTCAACTTGCAAATAAAATGGAGATCAGATCTTGCCCTCCAGGGCCTAGATCTATCTCCAAAATCCTCGAAAATTGTCAGTAATCCTCAGTCTGTTCTTGCACAGACAAAAGATAGAAACCCAAAACATATATATACAAAAAATATGAAATACCCACAACCCCATTGAATTAAAAAAAATTTGATATTTACAAATCTACAATAATATTCTACAGATCTAGCAGCCCTGCATATTAAAGCCATTTGTTAACCAGATTTAAACAATTTTGTACAAATTTAGAAATAAACTGGAAATTTTAAAGATGCGCAAGTCCAAGAAAAACCCTGCAAATAAAATATTTTGTAGGATGACTTCATAAATTAAAAAAAATTAGCTTTTTAGATTTTGTAATCTGAGAGTCAGTTGATCTAGCTGAGGATTTACCCAAACGCCCAAATCCTGAATAATAACTTCTGCACACTCAAATTTGATTGTTAGATTAATAGAGATTAAAAAATAATCATAAGATCATCAAGAAATATAGATACTTGCTAGTTCTATCAAACCAAAATGACATTTTAAAAACCCAGAAATCTGTACAAGATACCTGTGCACAGATCAATGCTCAAAGGCTATTAACCAACAAATGCAAATAAAAGCAGCAGAGTATTAAGAGCAATATTACCACATAGATATGAAAAAGGAACACCACGGTTTGAAACCCCAAAGTCTTTGCGTTTTATTAATTAGAAAAAAAGTTACAAGAGGTTTTCAGAGCAAGTGCGCGATTCAATAATCGGATGCAAATAATGGAGATAGACCTCTACTTTATAGATAAATTATCCAACGACTAATTGGCTTGATCTCCGTAAAAGCAATCTGAACAGTTGATGAAGATCAAATGATCTCTTAATCATGACCATTGAAATAAAGTTACTTTTGGAGGAAATTCAAATTTCATTTTTAGTCTCTTTGTAATTAACTCAAAAATGATTATTTTGAGTTAGTTGCCTCGAAAAATTGACTTTGATTTAACATCTATGGCCTAAGGGTTCAAAATATCTTGAAATTTTCAATATTCCCTTGGCTAAGGACCTCCAAAAATTTAAAACTTTAAAACCTACGAATTTTAAATGTTGGAGAATTAAATTTTTCCTAGCACTAGAATTAATTAGATTTTTGGCTTAGTATTTTTTAATCTATTTTAGCCAGAAAATTTAATTAATTGACTCATGAGGGGATTAATAATTTCCAACCCTCTAATATTTAGCCATGGTGTCTAATTATGAGGGCCTAAATATTTTTTACATCAAGATATTACAATTTAATACATGAAGGGGGAACACCCGTTCGTTATAGATCCTCAAGATTTACCCATTTCTGCGACTCAAAAAATATGATCTAGTAGACTAAATGATTTGTAATAAAATAATCTGGCCAATTAGCTAGGATTATTCCCAAATTACTTTTATAAAGACTCGACAAAAAACAGTAGGACTCGCTTCATATCTTGACGACAAAATCCACCCTAGCTTTGGGGTGAGGTTGGAGGGAAAAACTCCGCCGATCATTTGTGTCAAGAGACATAGATGAATCAGTGAGACGAAAAACCTCCTAGGATAGAAATCATCACCAAAATAATAAGTTTACCTAGGTTGTTACATACATGATGGTCTTACTAAGATCATTTACATTACAAACATGCAAAATGGGTTGACATCTTTAACAAATTGCCGATTGATTATGAAATATGAATGATGCGAGCACTTGAACATGATAAATATTTTTTTGCAAAAAAATGAGTGTATTGCTATGGGGTCGTTGAGACAGAATGGTCAATAGACCCCAACATCTGCTCGTCCCCTTTGCATTCACCTAAAATTTGGGGCTTCTCTCGCATGCCCCTCCCGTGTGTCTCTCCGTTCCTACGTTCCCCTATGGTAGTTTTATCTCTCTACTTGCGCATGCGCGTTCTATGTGCTACACTACAACCCCTTACTTGTGCACATGGTCCATATGATCTTGTTCTTGCTCATGCAGACTTGCTCGCACATTCTAATGGTCTGCCTGAGCTCTTTCCTATCATTGTTTGCGTTATACAACCCATTTTCCGCATTGTACGGTCTTTGCAGCTAAAATGTGCGGATTGTACGATCTCCTTTTGCTTCAAAATAGCTCAAGGTCAATTTTTGATCCTGTTGGTTGATGAATCTCCTTCTCTTGTTGCCCCTTGCTTTTTTTTTTTGTGGGATCTGCATATTTGGATGGATGTCCTTCTCCACTCAAACATCGAGATCTCATCACCTCACCGTGTCTTTTGCTTACTTGATGTGTCTTTTCCCTAAGCCTATCCTATTTTCCTATTGTTGACGGTGTTGGAAATCCGTCAACTAGGGGGATCTCCCTGACATGAATTTAAATTAGACCTCACACTGTTTGTAATAGGAGCCCCAATTGGAAATACGGTTGGTTGCCATTATCTTAAGGAATTTGCCTTGGCTACAATTATTAACATAAGAGATTATACAAACGATCTTTGAAACAAGTAAGCTGACACTGTTAGGCATACAATTGTAATGCATATATGGTACTTTCATAGAAGGGAAAAGAGAGAGTGGGTCTCTCGAAGAAAAATAATAGTACTATCCTAAAAGAGGCACACAAGAGCACCAAAGAATCATTGATTAACCTACAAATTAGTTCACAAGATAACAATGATGATTAAAGCAATAACAATGCAAATTCAATGAGATGCATACCAAAGCCAACGAAATAGTTCATTTTCATTAGTATGTGTTAACATAAATATACACCACAAACAATGAAAGAACTGTCTTACAATCATTCACGACATGTGCATGAAAGTGCGATGGATTTGAGAGCTTCATGTATTAAGTGAAAGTGCCAAGATATACAATAACAACGCTGCCACTCAGTGAGACAATGAGGAAAGGTTGCTCACTGTGATTGCACAATGCCCAGTGGCTGAGGGATTGGAAGATAGAACTATGCAGTTGAGGGAGACAATGATGCAGGATTGCTCACTCTGACTGTGCAATGGGCAGTTTAGGAAGGTAAAATACAAAAGACTGCGCAATTGGGTAACTTAGTGAGATAGTGAAGAAGGCTTGCTCATTGTGATTGCGCAGTGCACAACTTAAGAAGGACAAGGACAAAAGGCTGCGTAGTTGAGCAAGTTAAGGACGCAGACATGGAGGCTTCCCCACTATGATTGTGCAATGTGCACTAATGGAAGGACAAGGACTGCGCAGTTGAGGGAATCAGTGATTGAGGAAGGCCTGACTAGTGATTGAGATTACGTAGTGCGCTGTGGAGGCTTGACTGGGAAGATTGCGCAGTTGGAAAGGACACGAGGCAGTGACTGTGTGCTGTAATTGCGCAATGAGTAGTTCTAGGAGGCAAGGATGCTTCACTATGACTTAGACTGCACAATGCACAAATCCAAGGGGCAGAAAGATTGGTCAAAGATTGAGCAAGTTGCAAAGACAGTAAAAGCTCCAAAATATCTAAGTTTGGGATTAGTGAGACAAGAGAGGACAAGACATGCAAACAAGTCCTGAAATGGTGATCTCACACTCAGATAACATCAACACACACCACAAGGATACACAAACCTCAAAATCCACATGCATACCTTGAAATGACAACAAAGCGACACTTATTTTTAAGTGCGACAGTTGAAACATGGCATTGCGATACATAGAATACAAGTTCAGGCCTATTCAGTACCCCGTCAGAGTATCTTCGAGAAAACAAGCATTGCTTCACTGCCAATGGGTCTATTCAGTACCCTAGCGAAGTTGCTTGCTTCACCTCTCCGCACGAGAAGTCTTTCTTTTCTTTCACCCCTTAGTTTATTTTCAATATGCTCATTGGGATTTTATAGGCATTTATATCACCAGGGTGGAAGAGGGATCTTGGCTTTTTGAGAGCAAGAGAGGTTATTCCTTCAGAGACTATTATATACGGCTGAAATTAATATGCTTGCTCTTAGTTTTCTCCTTTCCCTTCTCTACTCGATTGAATCGGTAAGCAAAATATATACGAGCATCATAGATCTGATTATGGCTTTCCATTCGAATGGATCATATTTTCCATTTAGACATCAATGACCTTAAAGATGTGTAGGCCCAAACAAAGAAGAGGAAGACAAATAAGCCAAGAGTTGCTCGTCATCACAATTGCCTTTTCAAAACTTTGCCACATCGTCTTTTGAGCCAAAAGAGAGCAGTTTTCATGCATGGTCTTATTGAAGAAAACACAAAATAAAAGACATGACAAGGGAAGAGGGACAAAAGCAAATGAATAAGCAAATGCAGGACTACAAAAAAATCAAGATGCAAGATGGAAACAAAAGGCAAAGTAAATGCCCAAACTAGATGTAGGGAAAAAGGGAAGGTGAATGCAATGCCTACTCCTAGGCCTATTCCTAATCTAATCGACTAGAAGGTCGGGGTTAAGTATAGTGAAATTTTTAATGTAGCCATTTAAGCTGCTCCCAACCTGCAAATAGAAAGATACAAGCAATTAAAAACAATATAAAATAATGTGCCAAAATAAAAATTTGATCTTGACTAATTTGCACAAGAGATAGGTGGTCTTTTTTAAAGACAGAAAGATGTGCCATAACAACTAACCTTAACCAACCTACAACCTTACCTTTTAGATTAGAACAATAGTCATACAACCCTCGAAAACTTCTTGTGAATGTACGTTTGTTTGTGTTTTCATTCTTAGCAAACGACATGAAATATCGAAACTTATTATTAGCAACAGAGCTCGCTAAGTAAGATGCTTCTAGCCAATCATAGATTCGATCATAAAATGCAAAACGATCCTCTTGAAAACCTTGAAATCTTTGAGAAAATGAATTTTCAATTAACGACATGATATCAAGGGGAGAATCTTGTAAGGGAAATTGAATTTGATCATGTTCAGTAGGCTTGTCAAGATCGTGAAGGCTTGACATAACCATCATCAATAACTGAAGTGCTTCAACTACTTGACAGGTATCTGAAAAATAAAATGATGAATCATAGGAATTTATGGCCTTGATGGAATCAACAAATGTATAACAATTATCATCAGATACACTCGTTGGAAAACAATGAATTGAAAGACAATTGTCAAGGCCAATGTTATGATCAGAATTGGTCGATTAAGACATCAGATTACCATTATATGGATCAATTTGAGCAGCTTCACAAATGCTATGAATAATAGAATCACTCTCCTCACAGGTTGAATACAAAAAGTCACTACCTAGTATTTGATCAGAAGAATCAAAGATGAATGCTAGTATAGCAAATATGGGAAACCAATCAAGATACAAAGGGTCAACATGTGTTGAATCAGATCCAACCTTTGTATCAGCTTGGGACATTAATCTGTCAAGGAGGGGAATTTGATTGACCAAATAACTCAATCATTCACCAATACTCAGGAGGATATGTTGTGCCAGAAGGAAAATGACTAGCATCATAATATTCACAAGAAGGATAAGGAGTTGGTCATTCTCAAGAGCATTTGACAGATGTCAATCCTTCGACTGATGAGAATCTTTGTTATGATAATTAAAAGGATAAGCTTCAAAATTTTGTGCATCCATGGAAGATGTGCATTCCAATCTTGAGTTCAATGCAAGAGGTTCACATGAAGATAAATTAACAGAATCCTCTATCCGATCTGAAACCCAATCTTGACGAATTATGTGGTTGTTGATCGCTTCACGAATTATACTCACTTCTTCACGATCTCAGCCAAGTAAACGACCTCACAGGTGGCCGAGCTGTTCTTTAGAGAGATATTCCAGTTGGATGGTCTTCCCAAGACCATTGTCAGTGACCGAGACAGCCGTTTCATGGGCGGTTTTTGGCAGGAGCTATTCCGGTTGGTGGGTACGAAGCTCACCCCTAGTGCGAGCTACCATCCCCAAACGAATGGCTAGATAGAGATAGTTAGCAAGTGGCTGGAGGGCTACTTGCGTAACTACGTTACAGGGTAGCAGAGGGCATGGTTGCGGTGGCTGCACATAGGGGAGTATTGCTACAACACCACCTTCCACATGTTTATAGGTATGTCTCCATTTCGTGCTTTGTATGGTTATGATGCTTTGACATTTGTTGATGTCATATTTGGAGACAGCAAGGCCCCACGAACCAAGGATTGGATCCAAGAGAGCCAGGATATTTTCAGGGCTCTCAAGGAAAATATGAGGACAATGCAGAAGCAACAGAAGATCTATGCAGACCAGGGCCGCGTGGATAAACAGTTTGAGGTTGGGGACTTAGTGTATCTCCGCCTTCAGCCATACAAGCAGTCCACCCTGAAGCAGAAGGGGGCTGAGAAGCTTAAGCCTCGCTTCTATGGACCATATAGAGTCACTCAGAGAGTGGGGGAGGTAGCATACGAGTTGGAGCTACCCCTGGGGAGCCAGGTGCATAACATCTTTCACTATCATGCCTGAAAAAGGCCTTGGGACATTAGGTGACAGCCGCAACTGAGTTGCCTCCTATGGATGATGAGGGGCACTTGGTACTTCAGCCAGAGGCCATTTTGGACACCAGGGAGAGGCACTTGAGGAGTAGAGTGGTCAAGTAGTTTTTGATCAGATGGAGGAATTTGTCGGATGAGGATGTGCCACCTGGGAAGGAGAACAAATCCTCCAACACGCATCACTGCAGTTGCTTGAGGACAAGCAACATCTTGGCGGGGAGGACTATAATGTTCCTAATTAGCCATTTTTCTAATTAGAAATATTAAATTTTGCTGGTGTTAAAGATTACAGATTAACTTATTATACTCCTGAATATCAGACCAAAGATACGGATATCTTGGAAGCATTCCGAGTAACTCCTCAACTTGGGGTGCCACCCGAGGAAGCGGGTGCAGTAGTAGCTGTTGAATCTTCCACCGGTACATGTTTAACCAAAAATAATGTGGGTCGAGGACCCACAAATTAGATTAAGGAAAGCTAGTATTTTCCTATAGTAGAAAGGAAAAAATTACGGCTTTGGTGGGGGTTCGAAGAGCCAATGAGAAAAGACTGCGTCATCCTTGTTGGCAGCGCTGTGGTTGGTCGAAGAAAGGCAACACAGTAGTGGCTCGAGGAGGGCAACACAACTCTTGGTGGGACCCAAGAGGAACGTTGGGCCTCTTTGGACAAAAAGAGGGAGGCAACTCATTTTGCTCATTCATCTATCATCTTTTGAATTTGTCTTTTGTTAAGAGCATGCTTGAGCAAGTGCTAAGTCTGCCATTGCTATTCAGCAACCGATTGTTTCTGAGCAGGAACCTCAACCTCTGCTTTGGGGGACTTCGAGTGCCTGCCCAAGTGTTGGAGCGGGGTCCCCTAAGTTCGAGCTTTTAAGATCAATTTTGATATATTTTTGTAATAGATTTTGTAAGATTAGTCGTGCGCGGCACAAGTCAAGGGGCTTTGGGGGCGGGTTAAAGCCCCTCATGAGTTGTAATGGGTAAAAAGGGTAGAATAAAGGGCCGCAAACCACGGGTTGCAGACCCTAGATTAGCGCAGGCTAAAGGTATAAATAGGAGTCTAGATCGAGTCGAAGAAGTCAGTTTTTGGATAAGTTTGAACGTTGAATGATAGATTTGGCCGTGTTGTGATATTTTGTAAGGATTTGTCTGGGTAGAAGGCTCCTTCTAGCTGTGTGCGCGGAGACCTTAGTCTTGCTGTGTGCGGACCCCGCTGGCTGTGTGCGTGGGTGAATTGAAGGGTTTTGGTATGAAAGATCTGAACTGATATGAATAAAGAACTGTTATTGCGGATATCTGAGTTTGAAATGCATCTACTGTTTATGTTATGAATGTTTCAGCATATTATTTCTGATTCCAGTATTATCTGTATTTAGATCTCTTGCGCAACTATTTCTGGGTATAGATGAATGATTATTGGATGGATCTAATGTTATTGGGCTCTGATATTGCTTGTTAAGAGTTATTACTTGGCTTATGAATCCTGTGTTAACATGCGCGCAAGATATTCTGCATAATTGACCTAAATCTGTCTGTAAGGGTTTCCTGGTTAGGGCTTCTGTTGCGAAGGTCTGTTCATGGTTATTTTGGATCGTAGGGCACCCACATCATTCAAACCTCTCTTAGGGTGTGGAAACCCGGTTCCAACACCCCACCATACTGCTTCGGGTGAGACTTTGACTTGTGCAAGCAGGTCACTACCAAAAGGGCCAGTGGTAAGAGGGTTTTGTTGGTTAATCTCAACTCCGAACCTGGGTCAGGACCCCTCAAGCCAACAAATGGTTCCTACACGCTCTCCAAATCTTCATTTCCGTCGAATTGTAGAGCAGGGAGGCTCGTGCACAACAGTAGCTCAGTGAAGCCGAGCAAACTGCAACCACGAAGACAATAGAGTCAATCCAGGCTCAAATAGTACAGCAAGTGCCCGTAGTTCAGTGCGTAGAGCTAGAAAACCTCATCGACAGATTGTGTGGCGAAATTCCCGAAGTAGTCATCGCGGCCTCCGCCACACCACAAGCAAAGATTGAAATCTTGGTTGCTGCGCTTAAGGCTTCCAGATCAGAGATCCAGTGAGTAAAGGTAGACTTTGAGCAGCAAATTGCCGCATTGCAGGCTAAGATGCAGCCTGAGACCCCTTTGGAGGTGCGCGCGCAAAGGGCCGCCTTAGTTAAAACAACATTTGCAAGCATCTCCGCCAATGTTGACAAGGGCTCATAACTTCTAGAGACCACCACGGGACTGTGGACCTCTGTGTAGACTGATCCACTTGTCAAAAAGATTACCTAGGAGTTGCATGCCAAAGAGCAGGAATTCGATGATTCGCAGGAGGCTTTTCCCACGTTCAGGTCAAGGAGCTCCGCTAGAAGAAACAAATTGTCACCGATCATATGAAGCCATGGGTGTATGAGGCAATGAAGTTGTCTCAGGACCTGGATGCTGCAGTCAGAAATCTTAATCAAACCTTGCAAAGTGTCACCTTGACCATAGAAGGGCCGACTTTAGAGAAGCTAGTGGAGACCGTGCAGAGCGCAGCGGACTAGAGTGCAGGTGTCTTGGCACCCTTTGCTGCTGCTATCGAGGAGCTCCAGAACAAGATGAATAACCCAGTGCCGGTGTTACTCGGGACGAGTCACAAGATTGTGTTGGGGGCCTGTTGGAGCGAGGCCCCCTAAGTCCGAGCTTTGAAGATCAATTTTGATATATTTTTGTAATATATTTTGTAAGATTAGTCGTGTGCGACACAAGTCAAGGGGCTTTGGGGCAGGTCAAAGCCCCTCATGAGTTGTAATGGGTAAAAAGGGTAGAACAAGGGGCCGCAAACCACGGGTTGCGGACCCTAGATTAACACAAGCTAAAGGTATAAATAAGAGTCTAGATCGAGTCGAACAAATCAGTTTTTGGATAAGTTTGAACATTTAATGCTAGATCTAGTTGTGCTGTGATATTTTGTAAGGATTTTTTTGGGTAGAACGCTCCTGCAGTCTGGCTGTGTGCGCGGAGACTTTAGTCCTGCTATGTGCGAACCCCGCTCGCTGTGTGCGCGGGTGAATTAAAGGGTTTTGGTATGAAGGATTTGAATTGATATGAATAAAGAACTGTTGTTGCGGATATTCGAGTCAGAAATGCATCTACTGTTTATGTTATGAATGTTTCTGCATATTATTTCCGATTCCTGTATTCTCTGTATTTAGATCTCTTGCGCAACTGTTTCTGGGTGTAGATAAATGATTATCGGATGGATCTAATGTTATTGGGCTCTGATATTGCTTGTTAGGAGTTATTACTTGGCTTATGAATCCTGTGTTAACATGCGCGCAAGATATTTTGCATAATTGACCTAAATCTGTCTGTAAGGGTTTCCTGGTTAGGGCTTCTGTTGCGAAGGTCTGTTCATGGTTATTTTGGATCATAGGGCACCCACATCATTCAAACCTCTCTCAGGGTGTGGAAACCTGGTTCCAACACCCCCCCCATACCGCTTCGGGTGAGACTTTGACTTGCGCAAGCATGTCACTGTTGAAAGGGCTAGTAGTAAGAGGGTTTTGTTGGTTAATCTCAACTCCGAACCTAGATCAGGACCCCTCAAGCCAACACTATGGGAGGAGGTTTTACCTATTTGATCCAGTGGGGAGCTGTGAGATTCATCCACATCGTGACTAACTTCAGAGACAACGCAGAGCAACCCCAACAACGCAGTGACTGCGCAGTGCCGGGAAGGAGATCATCCGAGAGCCGAGTAGTGTATGGAATTTTGAGTTGGGAATTGGTGGGGAGGCTGAGAGCTTCCTAACAGGGATATTGCATCCAGTGGCATAGATAGCCAAGCCCAAGAGGGCCAATTTCTGGGGTCAGCCATTCCACAAATCCTTCGAGGGTTATTGTGGGTTTTGTGAGTAGAGAACGAGGTTAAAAGCTTGGAATTTTCTGAGCACTATTCCAGGCCCAACCAACAGATCTTCAGGAGCAGCAACAACATTTCTGGGTTGGACAATGCAGAGCCAGAGCAACGCAGTGTACTCTTCGAGGGTGATTTCAGCTTGCTTCCGGGCTATCTTAAACTTGCCTTGAGCAAGCCTAGGTGCCATCATTCCAACACCCATATTGTACACATTCACAACAAATTAATAAAATGGCTCAGACTTGATTTTTATGGCTCCAACTTGCATTTTAATGGCGTGATGGTTTTGCTGTTGCTTAATTTCTATTGATGCATTGTTATTACTGTTAATTTCCTGTTGGGAATATTACATCATTCAACTTCTTTTCATTCTTGAAATAAGAAGAAGACATCTTTATCAAGTCAAACAAATTTTAGCAGCAAGGAAGATCTCTTTGAAGTAAAATTTTTGCAAAAGTGATAGCTCTGATCTTCATGGGCAACAAATTTCAACAGAAAGTAAAGTTTCTGCAAAGTGACAACTCTTATCTTCTTGGGCAACAAATTTCAGCATCAAGATCGCTTTGAAGTAAAATTTCTGCAAAGAAGTGATAGCTCTTATCTTCTTGGCTAACAAATTTCAGCATCAAGATCTCTTTGAAGTAAAATTTCTGCAAAGGAGTGATAACTCTTATCTTCTTGGGCTTGTCTTCACCAAAGCTCTGATACCATGTTGAAATTCTGATGTTCTATGCTGTAACAATTACTTATTACAAAAATTCTTCCTGCTGCAATATTAGTGAAACAATTGTAGATAGAACATAAACCAAATGCACAATAGAAGACAACCAAGAACCAAATGAGACATAGAGAATTTAGGTCCAATGACCAGGGCAATACCCACAATGGGAAAAGCCAACCAGATTCTTCTTCTATTAGATATCAATTGTTCAGTAGAGATACATAGTACAATGAGAGATCAAGAGAGTGAGTAAGTTCACCCAAATCTAAACAAGCTAAAGCATAAAGATCACTGGTAGCAGCAGCAGATGCAAAAACTTCCCTTTAACTGAATCAACACTGAAACACTAAATCAACCTTGGCTCACCAAGTTCTGCTCTTACTTTCTAGGTCTCTTTCAGACAATCTTCTTCAAATCTCTCCAACTCTTTCTCAAGTTTGAATTCTTCTTTCACAATGCACAAGTAGTAAGGAGATGAGATTATATTAGATACATTTTATTGGAGGAGCAACCAATTCATGCCATAAAGGAGAGAAACTCACATGCCTTGAGGTAGGTGCAATGTATGTCTTTTTGGGAAGAGTAACTTATGCCATTGTGGAGAGGTAACACATGCCTTGTAATTTATGCCATTAAGCCATTAAGTGGAGGTATGCATGCCTTGGTATCTTATGCCATTAAGAGAGGAACACATGCCTTAGTTAAGGAGAGTGTAACATATGCATTAAGGAGAGTGTAAGAGGAATCTTTTATGACATGCCTTTAATGAGTGTAAGAGGAATATGCCATGTCTTTAATGAGCGCGTAAGAGAGAGTGTAACATATCGTTAGGAGAGAGAGAGTTACGTAGTGCCATGTGAGTCATCAAGGAGAGATGCAAAGTGATTGAGGCAATGAAGGTAAGGTGATTTGTAATTCCTTTTAATAATAATATCATAGTATCATAAAGGATAATAATAATAATATTAATAATATCGATGATTAAGTTGATATTGAACTATTAGGATTGATTAGTGATAAGTTAAGTGATTTTACATCAACTATACTTTAATACCAATTGATGAAAGGTGATTTACTATTTTTGGAAAGTCATACTTGAAATGCTAGAAATGACTTTTTATTTTTAGAATGTCACTCCAAAATTGTCAGAAATGAGATTTTATTTAAGGAAGTTCATCCCTGAGCTGCCAATTTTCAACACTTTGAAAAAGAAGATACAACAGCTGGGTTTGGCTCCCAATCTTCACATGCTTTGCTTTGCAAGCAAACACTCAACACTAAATTTCTCAGAGACTGCTAAGCTAATGTGTCCTCTTTCTCCTTTTATAGAGCAAGGGAACGAGTCAGACAAAAAATGTGCCGTCATGAAGAATGGTAGTCCCCACATGAATGCGCCCCACTAGTCATGAACTATAGCAGACCACCAGTAAGGAGTTAATGCACCCCCACTCTTCATGAGTAATTTACCCTCACTCTCCATGAGTAATTTCCAGCATTAATAGGCCATTAGAGTAGTGTGCCCTATTCCTACACTGTAACTCTCGGAATTAAATGCATGTCAAGCATGGGGAACTCTGCCCTCCTGGATTAGAAGATTCCCTCAAGCATGTGCCTTACATCATTAATGCTCTGTAACTCCCACAAGCCCAAGTAGCAAGGAAGGCCTGTAAAAAATTTAGTCTCCCTATGAAGATCTCCTTTACATGTTTGTACCTTCTCCGGCTCTGCAATCTCTGCTGCTTCTCAACTTGCTAAGGCTGAAAGGAGAACAGCTTTGGGCGACCAGATAATGTAACTGGTGGCATGTCAAATTGGGTTGGTTTACAATGGGCTTTAAAATTTAAATTAAACTGCCCAGTTTGTTGGATTGGTATGCTGTTATATTTGATGTGCAGAAAATTAGTTTTATGTATGCTGTTATATATATATTTTTAATAATTTCGTTATTTTAAATAATTCTTGGTTTAATTTATAATCTATTCTGTTACAATTTTAGATCAAACTTGTTTAGGGTTATTGTATTTACACTTGTTCCATTGTAGCAGCTATAAAAATGACTTGAACTAGTGAACAAATTAGATATCTACATTTTTAAAGATATTTTGATTGTTGTTGCCCACATGCTTGTAATCTAACAGGTTTCTTGGGGGAATCAAACAGTACCTTTGCCTATCTCTTCTGAAGAACAGTACACTGTCAATGATAAATATTTTCCAACTTTCCTGCTCCATTTTCATGAGTTTGGTATCGAGATTTAGAGCTGGACTAAAGGCTGAGATTGGAGTTTTTTTCCCAATGTTTGTTCTTCGTGTTCTGGAAAATATTGCTCAACCAAACATTCAGCAGAAGATGATAGTTCTTCATTATTTGGATAAGCTATCCACAGATTCCCAAATTCTGGCTGATATTTTTGTCAATTATGACTGTGATGTTGAGTCGCCAAATATTTTTGAGAGGTATGTCTGTCGCTCTTACATGTCCAGGGTGGTTTTATTTATTTTCTTGCAGTTTTCAATAAAGATGGATTTTTCATCAATGTGCAAGGATTCAAATTTCAAATGATATTGTGAGTGTTGAGATTTTTTTTAGATGGGTTGTTTGTTTGGGAACAATTGCATCTTATATTTCATTAATGTACAAAAAAAATACTTTAATGCGTTCATGCATTTATACATATTGATTTAAATTATTTGATTTTTTTGTGGGATCCTGTGAGGATATGATAGAATCTAGAATTGCTCAAGCTGATTCTTACAAATCACAGTATATTTCATAATTTGCAGGATGGTCAATGGACTTTTAAAAACTGCTCAAGGTGTCCATCCGGGGGCTATCACTACATTATCTCCAACTCAGGATGCTACATTAAAACTAGAAGCTATCAAATGTTTGGCAGGGATATGTAGATCTATGGGAGTTTGGATGAACAAGCAGTTGCGCATTTCAGATTCTTCATTGCCGAGAAATTCTCAAACAGATGATGTGAATGTGGACCCTGGCAATACAATACTTTCGTCAAATGGAATTCGGGAAGAAGCCTTGAATGGAATGACATTCCATGCTGAAATTAGTAAGGATATATCAGAAGCTGCCACATTTGAGCAGCGACGTGCCTACAAACTAGAACTTCAGGTAAATAGCTTCAATTTATTAAAACGCTGAATCTTTTCATCCGAAGTCTTTCTAACTTAGTTGTCTAAAATTTGCCCCTATTATTTGTAGAATTCTTATAAATAATGTGCATCTTACTTGATGACTAAGCAGGAAGGGATTTCGCTTTTCAACAGAAAACCTTCTAAAGGTATCCAATTTCTTATCAATGCAAAAAAGGTTGGGGACTCCCCTGAGGATGTAGCAACATTTTTGAAAAAGACTTCTGGCTTGGATCTAACCATGATTGGGGATTATTTAGGAGAAAGGGAAGATTTTTCTCTGAAGGTTATGCATGCATATGTTGATTCTTTCAACTTTGAAGGAATGGAATTTGATGAAGCTATCAGGTTGTTTCTACAAGGCTTCAGATTACCTGGAGAGGCACAAAAAATTGATCGCATCATGGAAAAATTTGCTGAGTGCTATTCCAAATGCAACCCAAAAGCATTTACAAGTGCAGACACTGCTTATGTGCTTGCTTATTCTGTGATATTGCTCAACACAGATGCACACAATCCAATGGTCAAAAACAAGGTTTGGCGTTCTACTTATATCAATTTTTTGTATCCTGGCGTAATAATTTTTTTATTCTCATTTTGTGTAAAGATTTTGTTGATTCTATCTTATTTTTACAACCTTTGGCATTTCAGATGTCAAAGGCTGATTTCCTGCGAAACAATCGAGGAATAGACAATGGAAAGGATTTGCCAGAAGTTTACCTTGGATCCCTATATGATCGTATAGCAAAAAATGAGATCAAGATGAAAGATGATACTTTGACTCTACCGAGTAAACAGCCTACTAATGGAAACTTGATTTTAGGTTTAGATAGTATACTTAATTTAGTAATTCGCAAGAGAGGGGAAGAAAAACCATTGGCGAAGAGTGATGATCTCATTCGACATATGCAAGAGCAATTTAAAGCGAAGACTGGCAAATCTGAGTAAGTTACACAAATATCTTTATATTATGGTAAGTTCTTCTGGATGCAGTGATTTTTCAAGTCGCTAAGCTGATCAACTTGAAATTTGCAGGTCAACCTATTATGCTGCAACAGATGTGGAAATTTTGAGATTCATGCTGGAGGCTTGCTGGGCTCCAATGCTGGCAGCATTCAGTGTTACTCTTGGCCAAAGTGATGATGAACTGGTCACATTCCATTGTCTTGAGGGCTTCCGTTATGCAATCCATGTGACTGCTGTCATGGGTATGCAAACACAACGGGATGCTTTTGTAACCTCTGTGGCAAAGTTCACATCTCTCCACTCTGCTGCTGACATTAAGCAGAAGAATATTGATGCTGTAAAGGTTAGTAAAGTTCCTCATTGTATGAAAATTCCACTGTTGTCAATTGAACTTCACTTTGGTTTTTTGTTGGTGGGGATGAGAATTTTGTGGAAAGAAGTGCAGAACTACTTTCATGCATAATTTATTAGACTAAATATTCATATTAAGTTTACATTTACTGCTGGATGCTTTTCCAATACTTACCTGAGTTGGATGTCAAGAAGGTAGCCATAACTTTGGCCACCTATTTTTTCCAGTCAGCACAAGTGTGTCAAAACAAAATATATTCTGAGTTTATATATATATATATATCTCAAAAGAGAGATCCACAGTTCAGATGGCCACTATCAGTTTGCTTTCACTTTGAAGAACAAAATTTACAAAATATACAAAAGTTACTGTGATAACTGCATGGAGCGTAGAACAGTGCTTAGACCTAACTCCTAAGTACTATCACAGTTGAACATAGAAAGCTGTCTATTGAATTGACTTTTTGGCCACACAAGTCCCCAGTACAAAAATCTAGTAAACCATTGCAACAGATGTAAAAACAAAAGATTTGCCTCAAGCTTATCCATCTGGTCTTCAAGTAAGGGTCCTGCTTCATCTGCCTGTTTGTTGATGGCTGTGTCTTCCAAAATGGGCTCCTCTTTAATAATGGTAGGTGGATGTCTGTCGTTCACATCATCCATTACACTGTCAGGCGTGAGCACCTTCCTCTTGAAGCCCTTGTCCTTTTTCTATGAATTGTTAATGTCAGCTGTGTGAATGCCAGCATTCAGTAGGTAAAGAGTGTGGTGAACTTTCTGCTTCAACTGGGTACACACATCCTCTTTCCGCCTGCCACAGGATTCTAACTATCCTACAACATCCATAATTTATTCATTTGATACCCCTGCTGCCTGGGTCTCTGTGAAGGGTTGAAGCCGGAAGGCACTCTTTCTGGGTCAAGCTGCTACATGAAATCATTCAACCAAGCTTGAGTATTAAATGTGTCTGTGGGAATGTTACCAACTATTGAGAAATGTAGCTCGAGTTGGACCTTCATGCAGAGTTTTGAGTGTGAACATGCAGGAAGTGGTTCAAGACGCCACAAGAACTGCTAAGAGAGTACTCTCCACAGGTTTTTATTGGCCAACATTGCATAATGATGCAAATTATTATCCAATTTTAAGGTCACGGCCAAGCCAGACACCAAATTGGTGTATGAGACCCCCTTGTTTGTGGGACAAGGGACCCACCTCCCGGCAGCCATTTCATCTATGAAGGCATACAGACTCTACCCCCCTCTGGTTTTTGAACCTGTGACCTCTTAGGAGGAAACAAGGAATATGCGAGGCATTGTGATGAATGCCAAAGAATGGGCCAACTCACTAAATTAGAGGAAATGCCTATGCAACTGTTAATTTCTTTGGAGCCATTTGAAAAATGGGGGATTGATTTTGTTGGACTAGTTAATCCACCTTCTAATAAATTTAAGTAGTTACTAGTGAGTATCGATTATCTTACCAAGTGGGTGGAAGTGCAACCATTAAAAAGAATATCCAAGAAAAGAGAGTCACTGAATTCCTTTATGATACTATACTCACAAGATGCAAGATATGGAGTACCCAGAGAAATTGTGTCAGATAGAGGTGCACAGTTTACATCAAAGCTAGTGGAGAACCTCATGAATTTGTATAAAATAAAGCATCAAAGGACTACATCATACCATCCCCAAGATAATGGCAGGTAGAAGTAACTAACAGGGAGTTAAAAAACATGCAAAAACTGTTCAGTTCCACCAAAAAGATTTAGCAATCAGATTTCTAGAAGTAGTATTGGTTTATCGAATGATACGGACAACTTGAACCGAATTCAGAGTCTATGAGTTAGTATTTGGTAAAACCGTACTCCTGCCCATAGAGTTTAAAATCAAAACTCTAAGCACAGAAATGGAATTGGGAATGAGTCTTTCAGCAACATAGAAGAAAGAGGAACTCAGATCAATCAATTGGATGAGTTTAGATAGCAAGCTTTGCAATATATGAAAACAATTCAGCAGCAAAGGGCATGCTGACATGATTAGTACATAAAGAATAAATCATTTCAGCCAGGCGATTGAACATTGTTATAAGATTCAAGGTTCCAATGTTTTAAAGAGAAATTGACCACAAGATGGTTGGGACCTTACGAAGTTGAGCATGCATATGAAAATGGGGCTGTAAAATTAAAAGCAATTGATGAAGAAAAACTACCACATCTGGTTAGTTGACATTGATTGAAGTTGTACGGGAAACCTGAATCCAAGGAGGATTCTCATAGCGAAAACCAGAGATGGCACTGTGAGCTACAGTAACTGTTGAAAACTAGAAGTGGCATGTCCAATTGTAGAGATAAAAAATGCTGCAGAAAATTTTCAGCAGCAACCACTACTGGTTTTGGTGAAGTTATTTTGAAACATACAAGTTGGAAATTTCAGAATTCATCAATGCACTTGTCTATGCAATTTTGTAAACTCTAATTTTGAACTCAATCAAGTGCAGTTGAAGGAATTTCATCAACACCTATACCAATAATTCATTATCGCATTTCAGTTATAAAATTCTCTTCCTGCAGAAGAAATTAGCAGCGGTTCCAAGGGCGTAGATACTACAGAAAGACATAGCAGCCATAATTCCAAGAATCCGACAAATAGCAGCTACAACCTTGTCCTGCAGCAACAACATCTGTACATCAAAATTTCCAGATGGATGTGAGCTGTGAAGATTCCCAGTAGTGGAACAATTCTCAAACTCTCTGACCACTGTGCATTAGGTAATTTCATAACATATTATTTAAATTACTTGTTTCTACCATGTGTCCAATTATTATTGGAGCACCCTTCCTAACATTCTGACACAGCCGTTATCAAGGATCTATTAGTACTACAATTCATTTCTAAATCTCTTGAATATTGGTTACGTAATTCCCATACCGACTGCTTCATTTCCCACTCATGCCAACTTGGATCGATTCACTTCAACCACTTGCCACTTGTTGCATTCAACTCGTCTAATTGGTGTCTGTTTAGTATGCTATATGACTAAATTCATAAAACATTTAACTGCCATCATCGATTGAAGCAACATCACAGCAGTGAAAATTTTGAGGATGGAAATTTATCTTAAAGTTTCGAAACCTTCGCAAATCTCACTAGTGCATAATATGCAATATGTAAAATGTTTGACAATATGTTTGTAAAGATATTCATATTCCAATATTTTTATATAATATCTATATAAAATTTTGGCGATTCTTAAGGTAAAATAATTTTACGCCATAATATTTGGGCGAATCATTCTTAGAAAAAAATGAAAGTTAGAGAGTCTTTTTTTTGGAAAAAGCATAGAAAATTAGCCCACATGCGAATATTATCCCCTAATATTTTCCCTGCATCACAGCTTAAAGGTCCTGTCAGCACACGTAACAGTTATGGAGGTTTATACATGTATAGAATGGCAATTTTGCGCAGACTGAGAAAAAATTAAACACTGTTGTATTTAAATTTAGTAACTACCTGTTTCTGTCTATGAAGAGTTATTTTGTAGCTAAGCAATCTTGCCGCTGAAAATGGTTACTCAGCAGAATTGTGCAGAGAAAAAGTGTTAACAATGGGAGGTAATTTGTTTAGGCAAGAACCAATTACAACTAAGATGGTTTTGAGTAATCCTGAAGTCACAGAAATTTTCCACAGGGCATGTTGGCTACCATTCTTCTAGCGACTAGAAAACATCAGTTTATCTCTTGCTCAGAATTTTGCTCTACATTTCAACTCGAGAACCAATACTGTGCAAATTGCAGACTTAACTTTTACCATTTCAAAAGAAACTGCTGCTAGGGTGACAGGGATAGCTGTCGACGGAAGGCGTTGGCTTAAAGACTGGGTTGAGTCAGCAACTGCAAGAGGTGCATTCTTAGAAGAAGGGGAAATGTTGGAGGACACTAGACAAGGAGTTAAAAGACTATCTTTGTTAAAGCCTTGGGGCAAAGTATTGCAACACATATTTCGGTACTTCACTTGTAAAGGCCAATTATACGTTGCATGACATATCATTTCTGTTTTCTGGCACATTTGAGAAGAAATAGGAAAATCAACATTCCGTATTTCTTATTGAAATCTTTCACAAACAATGGTAGGGGAGTATCAGTGATCCATAAAGTGCCATGGATATTCCATTGGACAGTTGGTCACAACAGATTTGATAAATTGTATTTACAAAAATTTGAAATCTACACTGTGAGGATGTATTTCACTTTAGATTTCTGGATCTGTAAATTATTATTTGTTGCGTATGCATGCAAATTATAATAATGCAGAAAATAGAGAACAACGAAATAGAAACTCGCAAACCATGATTGACACAAAATATAACTTGGGAAACCCTTTTGGGAGAAAACCTAGCTGGAAGGTGAGGCAACTCTGCTCATTTTTTTGAATAGAAAATGGATGCGAGTATGAAGAAGTGAGGCTCGTGGCTCAAGGGATACTATAGTGCACAAATTCTCTCTGTGTGCTCTCTCCCTATCCCTCTTGGTTACTTTGTGTTGAGAAATCTAGGGCAGCTAGATTAGGTGATTTCTCTTAAATTGATAACTGCTTGTGGTATCTTTTTACTTATCTTGATTATTATTATGTTCTTATTGTCAAACAACTACCAAACAATAAAGAACAATGAGACAAGAGGACACAAGATATAGGCTATTAGTCAGGGCCAAAACCTCTTTTCTTGAGAGGAAAACCCGCAAGAACTCTTCTCTTCTTATAGAAATTCAATTGACGAATTCCAGGACCTATGACCCTTGACCAAGACCCCTCCAAAAGACCAAGTCAACCTTCCTTCTTGATGAGCTTTTCTTACATAGCTTCCAGCAACTAACTTTGACCTTCCAACAATTTTTTTAGCAACTTAGACTCCCAACAACAATTTTTGCAACTTCGACCTAGTAGCTTCAACAACTTTGACCTAGTAGCTTCAACAACATCGACCTAGCAGATTCACAACTTCGCCCTAGTTGCAACTAAACAACTTTAATGCAACTTCACAGCTTAGATGTAGCTTCTCAACTTCGATGCAACTTCACAACTTCGATGCAGCTTCACAACTTTGATGCAGCTTCACAGCTTCGACCTTGTAGAATTTTGTAGATGTTCAATGCTTGATGCAACTTTACTTTTATGGACAGCAATCACACGAATTTACAAGTAAAATGTAGATAGAACATACCAGTGATCCTTTAGAAGACAAGTCAGAAATAGATAAAGGTGATGGTGTGTTACGACGGTCAACAGGATGCTTCAACCAACAAAGACTTCACGGTCAGCGAACCCAGCATGTGTCACAACAGTCCTCAAAACAGTCACACAGTCAACTCAGAAGTCAACCTCAAAAAAGTCAATCCTGCCCAGAAAAGTCAACGCAAGGCAGCAACACTAAAAGTCAACGTAGCCCAACTTCTGGTCAACCTTTGACCTCGATTTCTGTGCCAAAGAGTACGGCTTTCTTAGATCGAAGTCTCCTCCAAAATTCAGCCCAATCGGATCGTGCGTTGACCAAAGTCAACACTGGTCAAACTTCCCCAGAAACCCTAACCGCAGATTTCTGGCTGCAGTAAATTTCGTCTTGACTGCTGTGATAAACTTCGTCCCTCTTCTTAGAGAGAAACCCGTCCTTCTTGCTCCTTAGATGCTTGTATAAGAGGGGAGGAGATGTGTGTTGAGATGGTGGAAAAAAATGCTCCAACGTGGACCCTATAAATACCAATCATGAGAGGTGTGTGACACATCTGCTGAGGTAAAAACCTTAAAAGAGCCGACTTGCACTTAAATTTATTATAAATAATAAATTCAAAATAAGTAATGCTGCTCATCGGATTAAAATCAATTTTAGATCGATTTTATACCTCTCTGAAAGAGAATCCAATACAAATATTGGAATCTTCATCGACATCACAAGATGGAGTTTGGACCTAGTTGTCCAATTCGCAAGTTCTAGATGCAACTTCACGATTTCGATGTAGCTTCAAAATTTCGTCTTGCCAGGTATTTGTAGAAACGTAAGGCAAGGAAAGGTCAAAACTTCGATTTTGCTCTTCTTTTTCGTCCTTTTCTAGCTTCTTTCTTGAGGAGATCAAACTTGCTTATTGCGTCCAAATGAGGTCGAGTTCCTTCTTATTTATAGGCTTTCTAGGGGTACGAATTGTCTCCATGAGGTCGACTTGATCTTCCATGTAGGACAACTTGTTGTAGCTTGTTGACAGGGTCTTGGAGGGTCTTTTATGACTCATAAATTTCTTTACAATATGTAACATGCCCAAAAGGTTCTTCCATACACGACAATGACTCAATTGACTTGTAGACTCGATGAAAAGCCCGAGAAGCACTCAATGGATGCTTGACCTAGAAATAAATTTCCCTTCAGCATGAAACCCATGCCTCAAGAATGACAATAATAAATTTATTTTTCTCTTTACATCAATTACATAAAATCATGTTTACACGTCATTACGAAGACCGAACCTAGCTACATATTTCAACACTCCCTCTTAACAAAGGGAGGTTTTACATAATCCATACAAGGGACTTGGACATTCTCTAATTGAAGAATTCTCATAAGAAAGAGTTAGATTGGTAAGACATATCATAAGCAACTTCTTTGTATGCCGGAACGTACGCATCATACCAACTAGCATTGTTGGTAGGGAACCACATGACTTTGATAAGGCTTCACGAGCAGATACGACTTCTCAACTTCGATGCAACTTCACAACTCTGATGCAACTTCACAGCTTTGATGCAGCTTCACAGTTTCGACCTAGATGCAACTTCACAGTTTCGATGTAGCTTCAAAATTTCGTCTTGCCTAGTAACTGTAGAAACTATAAGGCAAGAGAGAGAGAAAGGTCCAAAACTTCAATTTTGCTCTTCTTCTTTTTCGTCCTGTTCTAGCTTTCTTACTTGAAGGGATCAAACTTGCTTGTTGTGTCCAAACGAGGTCGAGTTCCTTCTTATTTATAGGCTTTCTAGGGGTACTAATTGTCTCCATGAGGCTGACTTGATCTTCCATGTAGTCCAACTTGTCGTAGCTCGTTGACAAGGTCTTGGAGGGTCTTTTATGGCTCAAATAAATTTCTTTACAATATGTAATATGCCCAAAAGGGTCTTCCATACATGACAATGACTCAGTTGACTTGTAGACTCAATGACAAGCCCTAGAAACACTCAATGGGTGCTTGACCTATAAAAAATTTCCTTTGAGCATGAAACCCATACCTCAAGAAGGATAGTAATAAATTTATTTTTATCTTTACATCAAATACATAAAATCATGATTACATATGTTATTATGAAGATCGAACCTTGTTACATATTTCAACACTCCCTCTTAACTAGGGATGTATTCATAATCCATACAAGGTACTTGGACATTCTCAAACTGAAGAATTCTCATAAGAAGAGTCAGATTGGTAAGACATATCATCAGCTACTTCCTTAGCTTATTCCAGGGCATCTCATCATACCAACTAGCATTGTCGGCGAGACCACCTTTACTAACAACTCTATCTCTCCACATGATCAAAGCACAATGTTGGCGAGACCAATGATTGATAGACACCATCATCATTGTCTCTCAAGTCACACACCCCACCGAGTGTTCACATGGTATGCCCTTTTAGGACAATTCATATCTTGGAATAACACATCTTCAAGGAATTTCTTCTTCGACCACTCTTACCTATTGGATGCCCTGCCACATTCTCAAAGAGTATCAGAATCAATCTCAAATGCTTACCTAATCCTCCATTCTTTCTTGATTACAAGAAGACAAAAATGATGTGTCTATGTCTCCCTCTCAACTTTGCAGGATATACTCATTCCTATAAATGAATATACTCAAGCTTCCTCTTAACCGGGGACTTTCCCAAGCTCCCTCTCAACTAGGGGCTTGTTTCCAGCAACAACTTTCTGCTCTTTGGTGGAGATCATTGTACTATCAGCTGCTTGTAGGGCTCCTCCTTTCGATGTCATGAAATTCAATTTCTTCTTCATGGAGCCTTTATCTTCTAGATTTTTTTTGTAGGGCATCAACCATCCATCACTTTCCTTCAACGAACCATAGGGTTGAACCAATAGTCATGTTATCCTTCTTTTTCACCAGAAAGTGATCTTCTAGTCCATATCTGGCTTTCTTTCATACAAATACCTCTTCCAAGTCATGTTTCTTTCAGGATCTTCCATCCATTCCCATGAGAACTAGTTGTAGTTGACATCTAGAACTCTCTTTCGGTAGCCCTGTATCAACCCAACCAAATGTTGTTCAAAAATTTAAAATGAACATCAAATCAAAATTATCTTTTATGATGGCCTTTCATCATGACATCTGCTTGCTTTCAACATCAACATCCCGCACATTCTTAAACACATCTCCAAGACTCTATGTGTCAAGGGTCTCCTTTCTTTACAAACTTTATCAAGGCCTTCATATCTTCTTTATGGGGATGCCCTAGCCAATTATTCTAGTCATCAGATGTTGATCACTTATCTTATCATATGTGACTATAGTTGCAACCTTAACAATGCTGATGTATGATGATCTTTCTATCTTCTATCATGCTAGATGATTTTCTTCCAACCATATATACTATTTATTTTGGTTGACCTTTTTCATGTTTTCAATGAGGTTATCATGAGCTACTTCCATTCTATCATGATGACTGCTACTACCATGTAGACTTCTACATCAACTATCCTTTAAAGCTTCTATAATGATGTCATGAGATCTTGCTTCAATTGTATGCTTCTAATATGATGCCATCTTCTAGTATGATGCATCCTATCATACTACAATGCTTCCTACCATGATAGCCATCTTTTACAAAACTGAAAAGAACTAAATGAAGGAGATTATCTCAGTCATAGTAGAGATCTTTCGCTAACTCCTCCTTTGATTTTTTTTTCCTCAGGTTCTTCCATTTCTTCGGTGACATGGGATTCATTTCTTTTTTTCCTTTCTTGGTTGTCCTTCTTGAGTTTCAAACAATCTCTCTTGAAATGCCCATATTCCTGACATCCATAGCATTGGATCTCTGACATATCAATCTTCTTCTTTTTCTGAGGATCTAACTTCCCAAATTTTCCATTTCTCCTAGCCATGGCAACAAATGCTTGAACTTGTTCTTTTGATCCCACATTGCTTTTTTCCTTTAGCCTGGTTTCTTCAGTCTTACACAATGACCAAAGTTCACTGAATGGGGTGGCTTTCTTCTTTCCATAGATGCTTGATACAAATTTGCCCCATTCATATGGTAGTGCATTGAGCACAACGATGGTCATTTCTTTGTTGGACATTATTTCTCCTAACTCTTATAGTTGGTCTCTTATTTGTGACACCCTCATAAGATATGAGACTATCCCTTCTTCCTTTGATACCTTCATTTTGTATAACTCGGTTCTTAAAGATATAACTTCTCATGCAGTGCTTATGGAGAACAATTCTACCAACTTATCATAGATTTCTTTTGAATTCTCCAACTTTGCTACATAAGAGATGAGGGAATCCTTGGTTGATTCTATGAGGATTCTTTGAACCCTTATTTCCCCTTTCATATACTTCGATAGTTTTTGAGTTTTCTCTTGTGATCAGATTGAACCCTTAACATGTCCAATAACTTCATTCTATATGAGGATCAAATCTATCCTCTTCTTCCATGCAAGGAAATTTGATGACCCAACCAGTTTGTTGCTTTCCTTGCAGAATGAAGTCATGTTGATAGTAGATTCATAGATAAATATAAATATCCTTGTCAAGTGAAGATGCCCCTAGATGATGATATCTTCAACTTGATGCCTTCTTGATGATGTTGCTTCCTTGATGATCTTCTTCGACGATATTTGAGATGTGATCTTTGCTTCAATGTGAGGGATATCACCTTGATGTCTTTGATGATGATGGCAATGCTTCTTCTTGCTTCCTTGATTGTAGAAATGTAGAATATGGAGACTTCAAGATGCTTCAAATATGTAGTTATTTCTTTGAGTAGCGGTTGGGTTCTTGAGGTCTTCTTCTCTTAGTGATGGTGTTATCCTTGACATGAGTACTCCTCCTTGGTGTTTCTTAGTCTTTCTTAATGATTTCCTTGGGCTCGACCCTAATGTATCCTTCTTCAATGATGTGATTTTCAAGCTGCCTCTTCTTGTTGTATTCACCTTAGCTTTGAAACCATGTTGAGAAATCTAGGGCAACTAGATTAGGTGATCTCTCTTAAATTGATAACAGCTTGTGATATCTTTTTACTTATCTGGATTAATTTCTTCTTCAACTTGATTATAATTGTGTTCTTATCATCAAACAACGACCAAACTATAAAGAACATTGAGACAAGAGGGCACAAGATATAGGCTCTCAGCCAGGGCCAAAATCTACTTATTTGATTTGCTTTGGGAAAGATCATCTAGTTTAAAGAGAATGAGAAAATTGGAACTATATTGCATATTATTGTTCATCCAAGCATTTTCTAACATCATGTTATAGGGAGTCATTTTGCGAAGAGGGATCATAAAGATCCTATAAGAATCATCATTTTGAAAGATTCTTGGTAGTAGCATTATGATTGGTATATAATCTATCTAGTATGGAAACAATACACTTGAAGGATGAAGGAATGCAAATGGTCAAAGTTCTAGGTACAAGAAGCAAGCTCATTCAATTTAAGAGAAATCACCTAATCTAGCTGCCCTAGATTTCTCAACATGGTTTCAGTGCTAAGGTGAATACAACAAGAAGAAGAGGCAGCTTGAAGATCACATCATTGAAGAAGGATACATAAGGGTCGAGCCCAAGAAAATCATTAAGAAAGACTAAGAAACACCAAGGAGTACTCATCTCAAGGATAACACCATCACTAAGAGAATAAGACCTCAAGAACCCAACTGCCACTCAAAGAAAGAACTACATATTTGAAGCATCTTGAAGTCTGCATATTCTACATTTCTACAATCAAGGAAGCAAGAAGAAGCATTGCCATCATCATCAAAGACATCAAGGTGATCTCCCTCACATTGAAGCAAAAGATCACATCTCAAATATCATCGAAGAAGATCATCAAGGAAGCAACATCATCAAGAAGGCATCAGGTTGAAGATATCATCATCTAGGGGCATCTTCACTTGACAAGTATATTTATATTTATGTATGAATCTACTATCAACATGACTTCATTCTGCAAGGAAAGCAACAAACTGTTTGGGAGATAACCAAAGGAGTGGAAGCCCTTCATCAAGGGAATCGTTGCCAGGGAGAAATTGCCAGACTAGCGTAGACTGTGGGATGACTTCATTCAGGAAGAGTTGCGAGACGAGGATATTCATCCATCGAAGAAGGCAAATGAGGACATGGCACTTGCAACACGAATGAAGGGTAAGCTGAAGAAGGACTTGAGTAAAGTCAAGTGTTTCAACTGTGGCAAGATGTGTCATTTTTCTTCGAGATGTCCGATGAAGAGGGGAGATGATGAAAAGAGGAAAGGAAAGCAGGTTGTCGGTGTTGCCACTTCAACTGAGATAGATGATCTCTCCAGGAGATTGGAAGAGGAGGACTTTGCCATTATTTCTCATTTCTCGCAGGGTATTATCAAGGAGGATGGATGGTACGTGGATAGTGGTGCGACAAAGCACATGACAGGGTCACAAGAGGTTTTTGAGACTCTAGCTGGATGGGACTCAAAGTTGCAGTTGGTGTTGGGCAACAAGAGTTAGTTGGAGACCCAAGGATCAGGTATGGTGCCATTCAGGAAAAAGACAAGGCGTATGATGCAGGTCGAGGATATATAGTTTGTACCAGGACTCATATATAGTGTGATTTCCGTCTCGATGATGGAGAGGAAGGGGTTTGAGGCCTTGTTCCAAGATGGGAATGTAAGACTTAGGCCTAGAGGCCCTAAGTCCGATAGGATTGTACTCGGAATTAGAGAGCATGGTCTCTACAGGTTGACAGGCAAGCTTGTGGATCATGGAGAGAAGCAGGAGCGGTGTAGGCTTCAGAGGAGTAGGTACAAGATCCCGCGAAGAAGGTACACTTTCTGGAGAAGAAGGTCCAGGTTCCATAGACTCAGAGGGAGTCAAGTTCTAGAGGGATCTTGCAGATTCAGAGGGAGACTTTGCAGCCCAAGAAGAGCGCGTGGTCAGTGGGAAGCAAGGGTGCTTCCACATGGAGGGATTGGAAAGGTGAGGAATCATGGAGGGATTGGAAAGCAATACAGAAAAAGAAGAAGAAGCAGGGTGCTTCCAACAGTGACAACGACACTTCCAAGAAGGGCGTAGTTCACCGTACAACGATTGCTGCGATTGTGAGCGCCAGGAGTTGGGCAAGTGTTGCAAGCAGTGATGACGATAATGGGTTACTTCCTAGTCTTGGAAGTACCTCCATTGCTAAGAGGGAGTGTTGATTTGTGTGGCTTGGGATATATATAAATTAATGATGAGGTATAGGGTGATTCCCAAAGCCCATTCAATGGTGAGGCTCAAACAATAGCTTGCTTGCTTGTACGGCAAGGTAAGGTGCTCCCCAAGAAAGGCTTAGAAGGAGAATTAGACCTAGGTGATAGAGATATTCTCATATGAAGAAATTCCCAAGTGCTAAGGGTCTCTAGATAACAAGATGTTGATTTGTGTAGCTTGGGAAGTTTTAAAATTTTTATTTGGAAGTGGTCTTGGGTAAAAAAAGAAAGGAATTTTTATTTATTTATTGCATAGTCAAAAGGTGAGCTTTTAAATTTCTATCTAAAGTTTGACTTTAGGCTAAATTTTAATTTCTGGACTGGGATTGTCAAGAATATCATTTAAATTCAGAATTATTGGAAATGTCTAACATTTAAATTCGATAGTTCTCTCATGATAATATTTTTGTTTCCAAATTTAAATGGTTGGTTCGAAGTATTTTCATGCTTAGCTGTGGTTGATGATTGTCGAACTATCTTTAATTGTGGTTTTAAGTTGCATGAAATTGGTTATTAATTGCTTTAGTCAACTTTGAGAATATTTCAAGTGATGATAAATTTCTTGTCTTTATCAAACATTGTTGATGCATAATTGTGAGGGTGTTTTATCGAATATCATCATGGTGGATTGATTTTTTCATTGCAGCAGTTACCTATCAATTACTTGATTTTAATTTCATAACGGGATATTTTGACTCCACAAGGCACTGGTTTTTAAGTTTCAAATCTAATTGGATATGTAAAATCTCGTTAATCTTAACAAGTACTTGGTCATCTAACTGTGTCTCCTAAATTGGTTGGTTTCCAACGAGCTCTCCTTCTTCATTTTCGTTAGGGTCTACCTCCCTTAGCTTGCAAGGAGACAACTTAGATAGAGAGATTGGGAATCAGGGTGACAGCCCCTGATCTGAGCCATTGTCACGGTGCCTAGACATTCTGTGCGACAACAGGAAGTACTCGAAGCCCTATGGTTCAGGGTTTGGAGGGCAAAGCACCACAAGGGTCACTTGTGGGCTTAGAACCAAAGTATGGGGTTTTGCACCCAATCGTGTTTGGGGCATTTCCAGGAGCACATTTCTACATGTGATGACATGAGATGATAGAGTGCGGAAAGGAGAATCCAACGCTTCGAGAATCGTCGAATTCTGATTTGTAGAAGTGGAGGTATGAATTTTTGAAGTTGACAGTGAATTATTGGTTTTCAAGTCATGTAGGCTTGAAGTAAAAATAGTCCAATAAATGTGTCTCCTCACAAATTCGCGGGGTCCCTCATTTGGATATAAATAGAGGGTGAATTGATTTTGTTTTATCATCCATTTGTGCAATGAAGGACTCTGTGGAGAGGAGGATATCAAGCCCTAGCCGCAGATAGATATGTCTCTTCACAAATTCGTGGAGCCCTTCATATTGATATAAATAGAGGGCGAATTGATTTTGTTTTATCATCCATTTGTGAAACTTTTCTTCTAGAGAAGGACTTGGTGGAGAGGAGGATCTCAAGCCCTAGCTGCAACAAATGAGGAGTCCTAGACAACGTGGAGGAGAGGGGTCTGAAGCCTGAAATGTAGGCCGAGTGAACTAAGGTATGGTAGGTCTGGTTTTGGGCTCGAACAATGGTCCGAGATTGTTGTCTCAAGCACCGAGGAGGCTGGCTATTAGGCCAAGTTGCTAAGGGGAAGAACACTGCTGTTTGCAGATTGTTTGGGCACTGTTTTGGAGGCCGGTGCTACAGTTGTGCGAGGCCGCAGGCCATATCACTGCAGTTGGGCTTGCGTAAGGGCAGTGAAGGGTTGGCATATGCCCTAAGGCAACAACGCATCAAGGGATGAGGTCCCTTAAGATGTGCCACAACCCTTTAAGGTCTTGTTTGTGGACTATCAAGGGATTTAGGGCTGCAGCCTGCAACAAGTGCCCTAACCAGGACTACAACAAACAACAATATGCAAACATAATTTACAACAGTGTTTGAAGGGACGTTGGGTCAAGGAGTGACTAGTTTAGATCATTTGTATATGCAGCCTGTGGGAGCCAATTTGGAGGCTTGTTTGAGTGACCATATGCCTTCATCGGTGTAGATTCTATAGTATAGTATTGGGTGCCATTGATCTGGTGGAGAGCAGTGTGTTGGCTACCCAAAGTAGCTCTAAACGAGCTATCTTGACCTGATAAAGAGGAGCTAAAGGTTGGGTGAAGTTTCGTGCCGAAGTGCAACACCTTGATGGGCAAAGGTGGTTGCTAGCTTGGCGGTTTGGAGCTCAGGAATTAGGCCTACCTAGAGAGTAGATTGGATCAACCCGTGTACACTCTACAGAAGAGACTTCAATAGTGTTAGGTGGCATCCCTCCTGGAGTCTCGATGTGTAGTGGCCTTGATGGACTAAAGCACTACTAGTGAGCAGTACGGAAGTGAAGGATCGACAGGACGAGTTACGACATTGAGTTTGTCATTGAATCTTGTATACCATAGATTGTTGTATTATTCAGATTTTGGTTTAATATAACGAAGATTGGTGATTGTACAGTTTTGATAAAACTGTGTATATTTGTGCATATGTGATTTACTGCTTTATATTTCCGCTTTGCAAAGTAGTTCATGGTTGAGATTCTTGGTTTGGTAGCATTAGTGAATTGAAGACTCTAACCTAGACCCAAGGTTGTGGAAATTCAACACAAGATTTCTTAATGGCCTTGTGAGATAAGGAGTAATGAATACGTTACAATGAGGCTCTCATGTATTTATATGAGCCTTCGGGATTTGAATTATGTCTAATGAGCAAATAATGCTATACTTTGGTGACAATCCCACCAAACAGCTTGAAAAGATGAATAATAAGCCTCTCAAGATAGTCGAAATGATAGAAAAATAGCCAATAGGGCTGTTGGAAGGCCAAATCAAGTCCCTCATGTGCCAAAATGAATAAAAGGGCTCCAACAACAAGGATGAAGGCGGTGGTCCCTTAATCTCCAAGCAAATAACCTGTGGTGCTCCCAAGTGGTTGTGGGGGCACAAAGAATGCCCTCATGGGTCTCCAACGGAATCTAACAAACCTATGCTCCATCTATAAGGGTTGTACTGATGATGCTATCCCACCCTTGTCTCCCTAGGTGAGACACAACCCCATATGGGCCTTGGACCAACTGCAAAGTGTGCGGTGCAAGTGTGTAGCTGGTTGGGTAGTGTTGTCCAAGTGCATCATCATCATCTAATAATTGGGACTCGAGCAAGCAATAGGTGGCACTAAAGGATCCCAGAGTGTGCTATATGCTCTCTGCTGTGGTGGATGCCCATGGCTCGCAACACTCACCCTACAAGTGCCATCTGACCCTCTGGAGGGCTTGGATCCCGTATAGGGAGGCGAAACCCCAAGATGAAGACCCTCCTGCAATCTTGTATAAGATCTAATGCATTTCCTCACCTTCCAAAACAATAATTCATTAGTGCAATTGAGCAAATTAGCTAACAAATCATGGAACCAAGTGGGCACTTCGTAGTGGCATGCCCTTCCATAACTGGCTTTAGAATGTACAAGTGCCTCCAAGCTCAAGGAGGAAATAATGATAGAATGGAGTGGGGCAACAGGGAAGGCTCCAAGCCACATGCTATGGTACAAGGGTAGCTATAATCAGGGAGGCCCACACTTGGGTGTATAGATGTAGGAGGGAGCAATCGTGGTACATGAGTTACCTCAACCTTTGTTTTTCCACCCTTCTTCATAGGCCTTTTGGCTCTTATTGATTTTTCTTTTTTAATTGCTCAGGGCTCTAGGGAATGAGAGCATAATGTGGTAGTGCAGTTCATCGCCCACTAGTGGTTGGGACAATCATGGGTTCCTTAATGATAAAAGGGGCTCATATAGGGCCCTAGGAACTAGGGTGATGACCATGATTATAAGGGGTAGAGCTCATGTTTGGCCTTTTCCCACATGCTAAATTTGTATGCCCCGACCATATTTTGCATTTTGTGGTACATTTCCTGTTGTAACTGGCCAAATTATACTTTTAACTTTCTTTTTGGCTGCATAACCTCCAGGGCATCGTTCCAGGCCTGACCCAAAAGTGTGGACAAAGGGGAGGTGGAGGACAACTCTTTGTGGACCCAATGGACAAATGTGGACCCGGATGGGAAATATCAAATATGTGAAAAAGGGCTATAATGAACAAAGGGGAGTAATGTATGTGGTGTTGAGAAGCAGGACCATGCAACCAAAATCAGGCTTTCCCATGTAGTGCCACTCCTAAAGATAGGAGCCAATAGAGGAGATCCCATGGGACTAGGATACAAGACTAACCACCGAGTTGGACAAGGGAACAAGAGTATAGACCAAGCCCATTCATTCTGTTGAATCCCCCCGCTAGTCCATGTCCAAATGTGTTCATGATAAGTAAGCAAAAATACCCAATTTCATAATGAAAAGCCATACCTTTGGGGTTGGATGGCTGCCTTCAAACATATGATCATAACAGATGGGTGAGGGCACATAATGGTCGGTCCACTGGAAGAGAATGGTAGTACATCGAGCTATTGCTAGTTTTTGTAGCATCAAAGGTGTTCTAGTCTCGAAACTTTGTGGAGAGGCTAAAACAAAGGAGTTCTCCATAACCCAGAAATCGTTTATGGAAATTCCACCTAGAAGTGTCTCAATTAGATTATTAGCTATTTTTAAATATTTCCAAAGTCTAAACTTAGGAAAAGGGGTTAATTAATCATAATTAATTGAGAAAGGTGTGGATCATCTAGAAACTCACACGGATCGATTGAGAAATAATCTTTAGCCCTTGATTAAGTTTTAATCGTGGCTGTTGGAGGTCCAACAAAAGATTATAAGAAGTCGATGGGTAGATAGAGAACACACACACTTGAGATCGATTTCGTTGGGAAGTTTGATTTCCAGAGAGCAGCAACATTTGCTAGAGGAGTTCGAACCAGAGAAAGGCAGCAGAGAAAGAGAGGGGTTGGGACAGTGATTTGGAGGAAATTTTCCAGATTTGGAGAGGCAACAAGTGGTAGAAGTAATCCACGCAGAAGTTGCTCAGGGGCTGCGCAGAAGCTTCAACAGAGCAGTTTGTTTTAGCTGGAGAGGAAGTCGATTCAGCTTCCAAAGGCCAGGAAAGTCTTCCAAAGGCCCGGAGAGTCACTTCTAGTAGTAGAGACAGACATGGCAGCTTGATCAGAGGCTGAACAGAGCCACACGTACGAGAGGCAGCACAAGGATTGCACAAAGGCTTGCTCAAGGGTTTGGAAGACCAGATTTTCTGGAGGAGCCAATGTCAGGATTGCTTGTGGAGTGAGAGAATTTTCTTTCTAATTACTTTTGTCAGATACTTGCTGATTGGATAGCCAGCTGGGCATCCATAGATTGTACTCAGAATTTCACAACTGCTTGATAATAAAAGCCCTCAGTTGCTGCACCGGTTTTCCCAAGTTGGGTTTTTCCAGGGATTTTTGTCCAAAATCAACTGTCATTATTTTTGTGTGTGCCAGTATTTTCTTAGTTTCCAGCGCTATTATTTTCCGCAGTATTTTTGTGAAGATTGCAATGTGTTTATTTCGTTGTTGTTGTAGCAATAAACTTCTAATTTAATTAACAGTTAGAAAAAATAATTCCAGTTGTTGCAATAGTTGAATTTTTCACAGCTATCTGGTGGCTACAAGGGGCTGCTGGCTGCTGACTGAAGACATATCTAGGAGAAAAAAATCCTCCAATAGGTGTCACCCACTGGTGGTGGGTAACAGTGCCAAAATGGGGTATTGCAATAAATTTGTTATATTCTGTTCCCCATGTTCTTCACAGTGTTGAATACTATCTGACTCACCTTAACATTAACGAATTGGAAAGGTTAGGAGTGGGAGTAATTTTTTGAATTGATTTCAAAATGCAATTCAGCAAAACTTGGTAATCAAGAGCTCAGTGAGCACTCAATCACTATGTACATCTATTGAGATAGTGCCTTCTTGCCCTCCTCACCCTTATGGATGAGCAGTAAATAATGTAGGGTTGAGCAGGCAATTAATTCCTCTCCCTATTGGTCGAGCCTGCCCCAAAAATCCCCCCCCCCCCCCCACAGTCTCTCTGATTACCTTGTTTGATGGTTTTGATTCTAAAATCTACCCTTCGTATGAAATTCTGGCTGACAAACTGAGTAACAAGAATGTTGCTAGCAGGGTAGCTTGTAATTTGTCTTAGGAATGGAGGAATTGAAGAGAAAGGATCTCTGCTTGAAGAAAGTTATGTTGTGAGTGAGGTCTATATAGTCCCTACATTTTATATCTATGGGTGTAAAAGGAAATGATGGATAAGGAGAAAGCTAGAAAATGGGCAGACTTACAAAGTCGAGTATATGTTTTTCTGAAGTTCTCTAAAGCCATTTGTGTTACGAGTTCACTAATTTCAAATTTGAATATCTTTTACAAAATTTATATGCTTTTTCGAAACTCGGTACTTTACTCATACTTTTGGGGTGCTGTGTAAATACAGAGATAAAAAGTATATCGTAACAATTCTAATAATATTTCTATCTTATATGAAATTATTATATCTGATTTATTATGAAATTGTAATATATTCATATTACATAGTATGATGCTAACATTAAAATACTATGTAATAATGGTTTAGTTTTGACATACAAGGGATGGTTTTATCGTTCTCTTGAATTTATATGGTTGGATGTTGCCATTCAGTTGATTCGTTGGTGTATCCTTTGTTTTAGATATTAAAGTTTTTTCTATAGATATATTAATAGTTTGACATTAGAATAATTTTAATTTAATACTAAATAAGACTAGTTAATTTTTCTAACCTAATATAACATTTCTTTCCTAACCTGTGCGTTTTTTTGAATCTATTTCCTCCTGTGCTTTTTGTCTTACACCTTCCTCTTTAGCCTTCAACTATATAATATATCTGAATCCAATTTAACATTTCTCTTCCAACATGTATGTTTCCTTTGAACCTATAACCACATGACCCTTTTATCCCCCTATCCCTTGTTGCTTTAACGCGTAAACCTTTTAATCTATTTTTTAAGCGAACCTAACAATTAATTTCTTTAAGAATTTATATCTCATTATTTTTACTATATCCACACACCCTAACATTACATCATAGTAACATGGCTCACCAACTCAACCGTGGGGCCTGGACTCAATGAGTCTGCCTCACCGATAGCGGAAATGGGTCTGTTTGCTCGAAATCAGCTGGTCTAACATGGGCCTGGATTGACTCATCCTCTCCTCAAAAGACTTGGTGAGTTAAACTTGCCAAGTCATTCCAAATTTTTTGAGTCAAAGAATCTAAAAGTTGATTTTTTCTCATATTTTTACCATTCTTATCCATTTGCATGGAGATTTCTGAGAACAGTGAGAAGGTTTTAGGACTAGGGTTTTGAATTTGAAGCACAGCAACTAGGGTTTTCAACATCTGCACACCAGCTGGTGTTTTGACCCAGTCGAAGAGTGTTTGACTTGCATCTAGGACATTTGATGATTTGGCATTCATGAATCATGATCATTGATGTATAGTCGATGGTGATTTTGGATCTTGATGGATCAATGATGATAATAGAACTTTATCGTGAATTGTGAAATATGATATACTTGGTTATGTTAGGATATGTTATTTTTGCATTTTATAGAGTGTATTTGCATTACAATCAGTGTAATCTCTCATTTATATTCTAAAAAAAATTCATTTTTCTTGGAAATCTTTATTTCTTGAATGTTTCATGGTGCCGAGTCTTTGCCCTGGGTTGACTCATGGGTATTTGGCTGGTCCCAAGTCAAGTTTGACTCTCGCCAAAATGAGTCTTCTTGCAAGTCAAGTCTGGTACTAAGATTTATATTCCTTCCCTTTCATTTTTGTGTTGATTTATTGTTTCAACAGCTTTTATATATCATATTTTGCAGGCCATTATCACTATTGCTGATGAGGATGGCAACTACCTACAAGAAGCTTGGGAGCACATTTTATTGTGTCTTTCTCGTTTTGAGCATTTGCACCTATTGGGAGAGGGTGCTCCTCCAGATGCTACATTCTTTACAGTGCCTCATAGTGAATCAGAGAAAGTAAAACAACCAATGTCACCAGTTGTTCATGCACTCAAGAGAAAGGGACCTGTACAACTTCAACAGGCTGCCACAGCAGCTCGACGGGGTTCATATGACAGTGTTGGTGTTGGGGGGTATTCTTCAGGATTAGTAACCACAGAGCAGATGCACAATTTGGTTTCAAACTTGAACATTCTTGAACAGATTGGAAGTTTTGAGATCAACCATGTATTTACACATAGCCAAAGGTTAAACAGTGAGGCAATAGTTGATTTTGTAAAGGCCCTCTGCAAGGTCTCCATGGAAGAACTGCGATCTCCTACCGACCCCCGAGTTTTTAGCCTAACCAAGATTGTAGAGATTGCGTGAGGATGTATTCTTATAGAAAGTTTCTTTTCTATATTTACAAATGTTACAATCATAGAGGTTGCTTTCTGTGGTAGAGGATCAAATGCAGTGGCTGATTATGATTAGACATGTTTTTTCTGCAGGCATTATAATATGAACCGTATCAGGCTGGTTTGGACTCCCATCTGGCATGTGCTTTCCAGTTTCTTTGTTACTGTTGGATGCTCAGAGAACCTCTCTATTGCTATTTTTGTCATGGATTCACTGCGACAACTAGCCATGAAGTTTCTAGAACGTGAGGAGCTGGCAAATTACAACTTTCAGAATGAATTCATGAAACCTTTTGTAATTGTGATGCAAAAAAGCAGCTCTGTAGAAATCAGGGAACTAGTCATCAGATGTGTTTCACAAATGGTATTGGCTCGTGTCAACAATGTTAAGTCAGGCTGGAAAAGCATGTTTATGGTATGTTTAAACTGCATTGTATGGTTTTCATTCTTTGTTCAAGTTGTACACCATTTCCTTGCCTTGAACAACACATACTTGTAATGTTGTTGCTTTTCAATATTAAAAGCCCTTCTAGAAGTTAGATCTGTATGAATGAACCTTGAATTTTTCCATTATGCAGATGGGTTCCTTAAGAACTTTCGAATATAATTCGATTGCCATTTTTGTTTGGAGACCTTCATTGTAGCTTACTGTCTTGTTATGTAGGTCTCTGATCCTGTTTTCTTCTTCAGGTGTTCACGATAGCAGCCTCGGATGATCACAAGAATATTGTCCTTCTGGCTTTTGAGACCATTGAAAAGATAGTGCGAGACTATTTCCCTTACATAACCGAGACAGAGATTACCACATTCACAGATTGTGTCAACTGTCTGATTGCATTTACAAAGAGCAGATTCAACAAGGATATTAGTCTCAATGCAATTGCATTTCTTCGTTTCTGTGCTCTCAGACTTGCTGAGGGGAGCCTTATTTCTTCTTCAAAAAGCAAAGATAAGGAAAAATCTGGGAAGCCTGCTACTTGCTTTGCTGTTGGTTTAGACAGTTCAAAGTTTACCGATGAACATGATCAATTGTGCTTTTGGATCCCTTTATTAGCAGGTAAATAAATTGCACCTTTAAGAATATATTTACAACTTTCCTCTATATTGCAGCATTGCTCTAACCAATGTTTACATAAACTTCTGTTCAAATAACTGCCTTGTATGCACATTGTAACTATGAGTAATTGGTTTATATGATTCATGCTTGCATTGTTTACAGGATTTTCTAAGCTTTCTTTCGATACTCGGCCCGATGTTCGGAAAAGTGCATTGCAAATGCTTTTTGACACACTGTGGCACCATGGGCACCTATTTTCATCTTCTTTGTGGGAACAAGTGTTTGTGTTGGTCCTTTTTCCAATATTTGACTTTGTTCGACCTGCACCTAACCCTGCAGAAGGCAGGGTAAATGTGAATGTCTCAGAAAATAAATATAATGGTCTTGATGAAGATGCTTGGATTTCTGAAACATGTACATTGGCACTGCAACTACTTGTTGACCTTTTTGTCAAGTTCTACCAGAAAGTAAATCATTTACTTGGGAAAGTGCTGGAGCTCCTTACAAATTTTATAAAGCAGCGGATTCAAAGTGTGGCTGGAATTGGTGTCTCTGCTTTTGTTCGTTTGATGAATAATGCTGGTAGACTTTTCTCAGATGATAAATGGCAACTGGTGTTGTTATACTTGAAATCAGCAGCTGCAGAAACAGCACCAGATTGTGCCCAGATTGCTTATAATCTGGTTGATAGTGAGCCATCGGACGTTGAAGAAGAAGAAGAGGCTATTGAGTCTAGCCCTGAAGTATTAGACAATAGAAAAATGGCCACAAAAGAAGTGGGAGATGTGGGTGTAGACATATTGCAATCTGCTATTTCTGATGCGAAGTGTTGTACAGCAGTACAACTTCTTTTAGTCCAGGTATGTGCTTTGTAGTGGTTGTTGAATATGTGTGGAACATGCACATCTCTGATTGCCTGTCACTATCTATCTTTGCCTGTCTACTAGATATGGCACATTATTATTTTATTTCTAAAAATGTACCATATATTATGTTAGAAATCTGTATAGATGTACATCACGATTGACAAATCCAGGAGCAGTAGAGCAGGCAAACCTGATACCCCTTCCTATATTATCAAGGAAATCTAACATATTTGCTTTGACCTCAGCTCAAAGAGTATCAATATGTTTCTAAAAATTGACATTCCTGGCTGAAATCTGGAGAGACAAATCTAATCTAAATGTAGGAACTTCTTCTTGGTTGAACACAACAATTGCCTCATGAAAAGTCGCTCAAGAGTGGTGTTTCAACAAGTAAAAGATACCTGTCAGGTTGATCCCATCCCACATACTTTTTCTTGCTTGCAGGATCATCCCTTGCCCCCAGAGCAACCCCATTTGAATGAAGAGTGGAGACACAGAGTGTTGGAAATACTGAGAGGGGGGATGAATAAATATTTCTTTTACAATTGTTATTTTACCAGTTATAGATCACTTATAAACTGAACACAAAATGAACAATATAGAATAAATGATTTTATTAATCAGAAATTTCAAATAACGAGGACTTCAATCCTCTTCTTTACAATAAATCAGGTACAATAATGTTTAGGGCTCCAACCCTAGACACCAATTTCCAATCCACCAGGGTCCAACCTGTACTTTGCCAAGCACCGACTTGGACTTCACGAGGCTGCAACCTCTAGGGCTCCAACCCTATCTTTCCCAAGGCTCCAACCCTCTCATTGGTATAGGTTCCAACTTGATCTTCTTGAGGACTCCTATCCTCTAGGGCTCCAACCCACAACTTCAATTCTTCAAAATAAGGTCAATGGTTCTTCCATTGTCTTTTGCAACAAGCTCTGACATTATCTTCAACAATGCTCTCAAACAATCTTCAGTAACCCTTCAAATATTCTTCATAGCACTATGTCCATCAATGACAACTCTTAGTAAGTGTCACCAATATTCTTCATGTCAATTTTCTGCACAGGAAAACTTCTTCAAAGGCTATTCTATGAGGCCTTCAAGATCAACAGGATTGTCTCCAAGATATGCTTCCACAAGTGTCCTCAAGAGGTCCTCAAGAGGTCTTCAACAAAGTCTTTCCAAAATGCTTCAACAATAATGCATCTGGTCTAGAGGATGTCCATCTTCCAAGATTCTTCAATGACCACTCTAGATCAGGATTATGACCAAATCTCCACAAGTCTGTATACCAGAGTTCTCTACAGTCTTCTTAGATCCAAGGTCTTAATTATACACAGATCTTAAGGTCTGCAATAACTCACTGTAACATAATCCCAATGTCTTCAACAAATGCTTTGCAAGTACCCAAGGTTGTATGCTTAAGAATCTTCAATATGCTCCAAAGAGATCTTCAAAATCAACGCTCCTTCAAGAGTACTTCGAACTTGTTCAAGCCCAAGGTCCAATCAATTGATGCACAATGTATTTAATTGTTGCAAATATAACCTTCAGGTCCAAAAGGCTTCAAGAAATATTTTCAAAGCAAGGTCTGCAAAACAATGTCAATTATGTACTTCCAATCTTCCAACCAATGTCACTGGGCAGAGTCCTGTTGTTGTCCTCAAGTCCGAGCTGTAATGGTGACTGTTCTCAAGGCTATCACTGGTCCAAGCTTCCTGTCCACAGGTTTGTGCTGTAGTTCGAGCTCCACAGACTTGGAAATCCGAGTCACCACAGAGTTATAACTCTGATCTTCACAGGTTAAGTCCGAGCCTTTCACTAGTCAATAATCGAGCCTCCACAAGTTGATAATCCGAGCCCTCCTCAAGTGACTGTTCACTAGTCCGAGCCTCTACCACCTTGCAGATCCGAGTCTTCGACAGGTTACTTCACCACAGGTCCGAGCTCCTTTTTCATTGATTCAGATCTAGCTTCAAAAGTAGGGAGTCAAGATACTAACAGGTCTATCCGAGTTCCAGGAGTCTGCAATTCTGATATGTACTCCGAGCTTGAAAGGAGTACAAAAAACTCAATATAATTTGCCCAAACAGCAATGTCCTCCTTGGCCTCCTTGGATCACGAGATGTGAATTCTTCTCCTTCTTCTTCGTTCTTGTGTTTTTCTTCACCGAGTTGATGGCTAGAGCCTAGAACGATGAGATCAACCTTATATTTATACATGTTTTTGAGTTATAATGAAGAGACACATTACTTGATGAGGAGCCGACTTGTAAATGTAGGCTCATGTCGGCTAGCATAAAAAATCATTATATTTCAACTTGTAAAATCATTTTCTCTCAACTTGTAATAGCTCGTTGGAAAGAGCTCAATGTCTTCTACGCGCCTATGCCAATTCTACCCTCAATTAAGGTCATTTTACCATCAATAAAACTATATTTGTGAACTGCCATCATTATTTTATCCATGGAAATGTTGGTTTCATCATATGTTTGGGCTTCTTCTTTAGGGCTCCAAGTGCGTTCTTCATTTAGAGCATCTTCAACAAGGCTAGGGCTTCATCTTATTTTCCAACCAACATTCATCCATGCATCATTATCACATAAGGACAAAGGCTAGGGTTTCATCAATGTGTATTAGGGTTAGCTTCAATACAATGCATCTAGCATATTGACATCAATGACAACTTTTAACAACAATTGTTGGGAATCATGATTGCCGTTAGACCAAAAACCCTTGGTGTTAGTCAACGATCACATCGCCAGAGATAAGGATCCATGAGAGGCGGTTAGTCCATGTCGAGAAACACACAGGGAATGTTGGTTTATCCAATGTCCAACAATCTCCCCCCCAACGCGAGGTAGGCGTGTATCAAACTCGTGACCTACGCTCTAATACCACTTGTTGGGAATCACGATTGCCGTTAAACCAAAACCCGCATGTGTTAGTCAACCATCACATCGCCAGAGATAAGGATCCAGGAGAGGCGGTTAGTCCATGTCGCAAAACACATGGGGAGCGTTGGTTTATCTAATGTCCAACAAAGAGAATACTATACTTAGCAGCGAGTCCCAAAATGGTTTGACAACTTTTCATCTCCACATTGCATGATTAACCATTTTGGTTTTGTTAGAGACTACATTATGGTTTTGTTAGAGACTACATTACATCTATTCATAAGCCTAGTGTAATGTAGTCAATCCCTTATCACTAAAGGTATCATGAAGGGCCAACCACAGTGGGAGATGAACCTTAACAGGAGAATGGGATATCTAGATGCCTTGACACCTCCTGATCCAACCAACATACCTTTCAATTGACCAAATACATAGCATTTGTAGTATATATTATTATCTTTGTACTTCGAAAGAAGTTCTTATTGAAGAGCTACATTATGTGGACATTGTAACTTTCATATTGATATTCTTTTCAACTTGGAAATAGTTTATTTTTATTTTTGTTTTTATTTAGAGTTGACTGTTGAGTTATTCTTGAGTTGGGGTCAACTCTTACTCATCCTTTTAGTGGAGCCTTGCATCTTAACAACATATTGATTGTGTAGCCAAATCCCATGCTTGATGATAATACACATAATTCCAATGCATTATTTGGATACCCACTACCAAATTTGCATTTTCTTCTTGAGAACACTGGAAATATCAAAAGCTTTGTTGAAATTTGGGTAGCTTATAAGGTATTTCGAAGTGGAGAAAACCCACAACAACAAGACTTGTGGGCAAGATACGCAAGTGTTGGGGTTTTGGACCCAAAGTTGTGGACTTGGAACCTAAGGAAATTAATATTTTATTCTAATTTGTGATTGAGGGGTGAAGTGAGGGTTTCTTTAAGGACAACGAAGAACCACAAGACTCTTAGACAAGAGCTATAAATATAGGCCAAAGGAGATGCCTAGTCACAAGTGTGATGGGCTACATTTGTGAAAACATTTGCCTTAGGAGGAGTCGTAGATAGAATGAAGAGGTCGAGTTGAGATGTCTTCCTGTTCTGGTGGCCAAGGTAGATTGAAGGACTATTCTTACAGTCGAAGGAGGATTGAAAGATAGCCAAAAAAAGGATGTAGACCTAAGGAGGATTTGCAAATTTGTTGAGGGCTTGTCTTGTGAAGGCTGCAACCTAGTTAAGGCTGGTCGCAGGGCTACAAGATAACCTGGTGATGATCCGCAAAAAAGATGAGGTAGGATAAGTTGGTTTCTATGGTAAGGAGCCCTGGTTAGGGCCATTTGCAGGCAGGTGAAGGGTATGTTTGAAGGTTGAAGCAAGCTGAGTTAGGGTTGCAGTAAAGAAGCCGCTATTAAGGCTGACTGAGGAGCAGACTACAAGTAGGCTGAGGGGGAGAAGTTGGGGCGTAGAGAAGGTTATTCAAGTAGGTTTGTGGGTAGACAACCGTGAGGGTTTGTTGAGTGTTTTGGAGAGTAGCCGAGGTCATGGAAGCTGACTGAGATTGTTTGTGGGTTGCTATAACAATGCCCTGAATAAAAGAAATGAAGGCCGCAGGTCTAGGAGCTGCTTAGAAGTTCGAATAGAGGCTGGACAAAAGTCTTAGGAGCCTTAGTTAGGGAAATCTGCAACAGATCGGGTGCCAAGGTGATAGGCCGAGCCTTATAGCTGGGTAGCCGTGGCCTAGAAGAGGTTGTAATAATGGTTGAGAGCAAGAGAAGAGAGCCAAGGGTTTGCAAAACCTAGAGCAGACAAGTTAGGGTTCTAAAGAAGTTTGTAGCAACGAAGGAAGGCAATTACAACAAGGACAACAAGCTGGCATTAGGACTGTGGGCTAAAGGAACAACCTAGGTAAGTCAAGTACTTGCTGATTGTATTGTTGAAGGCAAAGGACAATTGATTGTATTTGTAGTTGGGTAGATGAGGACCTTATGGACTAGGCCTTGTTGCACCCTTTTTTTCAACATTCCAAGGAAGCAGGATCCGAGGACTTCAAGGAATTTTTAAAAAGTCAGAATCATCAACCAACAGTCTGTTTTACGTCATTGTAAATCCATTCTGCAAAATTATAATGTAAATGATGCTAGTACGATCGTTTATTATGTAACAACCTAAGTAAGCCTATGATTTTGACGACAAGTTTCATCCTAGGAGGTTTTTTGTCTCACTGATTTGTTTGTGTTTCTAAACACGAATGATCGACGTAGTTTTTCCCTCTAGTCTCAGCCCTCACCCCAAAGTTAGGGTGTAATTTATCGTCGAAGTCTTAGGTGAGTCCTAGTGTTTTAGTCGAGTCTATTGTAAAAGTGATTTGAGAATAATTTAAGCTATTTGACTAAATTATTTTATTACAAATCACTTGGTCTACTAGATCATATTGTGTTGCAGAATTGAGTAAATATTATGAGGGTCTATGACGAACGGGTATGCCCCCCTTGAGGGTTGAATTTGTAAAATCTTATGTAAAAAATATTTAGTGCATGGTCCCTCGTACTTTAGACACCATGGCTAAAATACTTGAGGTTGAAAAAATGATTAATCCCCTCATGAGTCAATTAATTAAATTTTCTGGAAAAATAAAATTAAATCCTAAGTCAGAAAATTAATTAATTTAGAGTCAAAATTAAAATGTTAGAGAAATTAATTTCTCCAAGTGGAAAAATTCGTGGGTCTAAAAGAAATTAATTTTTGCAGATCCCCCACCAAGGGATTATTGGAAATTTCTAGAAAATTTGGACCCTTGGACCTTGGTGGTTAAGTCAGTCAAAATTTTGAGGAAATTAGCTCAAAATACTTATTTTTTAGCTAATAAAAAATGGTTTTAATGAGAAATTCGAAAATTCCTCAAAAATTAATATTTTTGACGATAGAGATTAAAAGACCATTAAAGATTTATCGATAGTCGAGATTATTTTGACGGAGATCAAACCAACTAGCCGTTATTTTCCACTTGAAGGGATTTCTCTATCAATAGAAGACATTTTGCTTCTATTTTGATAATCAGAAAGCTCTGACTTTAATCTATGTAATTTTGTAATGCTGGTTTTGTTCCACTGATCTGCTGGGAATGTTTGAAATATCATAATAAAAGACTTTGAGGTTCAGTTCATGGTGTTCTTTGTCCAATGATCTTGTGGTATGTGCTGGGTATGTGTTTTCCTATATTGTTCGTAAAATTTTAAAGTTTGTTTATTCATTAGAGGGTGATAAGAATATTCTATTGGTAAATTTTGGGTCTATCTTAGGTGATATGATTCACCATATGTCTAACAAGCTTTATTGAAGAAAATATATAGAGTCTGTAGGTTCCTCGACCCTTGGGCTCCAAGTTCACAAACTTTGGAGGAGAGCCGACCTTGTTTGGGCTCTGAGAATTTTGTTTGGTTTTCTTACTTTGCTAAGGCTGTGGGCAATACCATAACTTTAGAAATACATATGATCTATGGTCATTATTCATCATTTAAAAAATTATTTACTTAAAAACATTTATTTCCAAGCATTATATATTTGTAATTTTGTATATAACTTGTACATTGTTTTTTGTAGAATAATTTTTGTAAATAGAATTTTCTAACCCTTGTTTTGCAGCTATTTGTTTTTGGGGTTTTATTTTAAATTTTATGTTTTGGGGATTTTAGCATACTTGTAAATATTCTTTAGATTTATTTTATTTTGTAGATAATTTGTAGATTTCAAAATTGGAAATATTTATTTGATACAAGTTTTAATTTTTTAATTAGATTTAACTTTTAATTTGAAATTCAAATTTTTACTTGTAAATTTTTTATCCCACATTCAAAATTTGAAAATTGTTTCTTTAATTTGTGTTTATATATACTAACCTTTCACCTTGTATTTTCTATTATGCAAATAATTTCACTAACCCTTTCTGCATTTTAATTTTTTCTTCTATATAATATCTTGAGGTTTTTATTTTATTTTTGTATATATTGGGTTTTTTTTGGGAAAATTTATTTCTATATTTACAGGTGAAATCTCTCAAGGGATCAAAGAAAAGAGTAAACTTATGAAGTTTCCAACCCTTAAAAACCCTAGACGTCTAGGGTTTTTGAGCCCATTTTTGCAGGTTGCTTATTCTCAAATTGGGGAAGAAACCCATTTTTTGAAGGCCCTAGCCCTTACCCAACCTAAAAGGCTAGTGTTTGGGACCTATTTTTGCAAGCATTTAGAATGCTGTAAGCCCTACAAGGGCTAGATCTCATTGCAAACAAGGGTTTTTTCAAGAGATTGGCATTTTATCTCTAATAATTTGTGATTGCAACAGTCATAAATGTCCGATCTTTGGGTTTTGAGTTAACATTTTGTGAGTGCAGGTGTTGAGGAGTGATTTATCTCACATCTCCAAGCTTGGCATAGACCATTAGGCCTTGGAGTTTGCTTCTATTGTCTTCATCTCTCATTTAATTGCCTGCATAATTTATATCAGATCTGATATATTAATATAACAGTGACATAATGATCATAATACAAGCCTAAAGAAGCCACACATTAAGTTAATAACTCATACAAGACATTAAAATAAATTACAAGGGTTTGATCTATCAATTTTATTGTTTTATGTTGGCTGTCATATAATTTTCAAGGTCTGATTTCAAATTGCAGAGGTTTGATATGACAGTTTCATGTCTGATACAATTGTTACAACAATGTATTCAGGGCATAAACACACATAAATAAGCCTAAATTCATTAACAAGTCGCTTAAGGCATTTAACTTTAATCTTGTGGTTAAATTGATTGCATATAAGTTATTTTTTGAGGACTGTTGGACAATTTCCAGATCTGATATGTTTGCTACAACCATTTATGCAATCATATAAACTAAATAAGAATCATAAAAATTGACTAAAGATCATTTACAAATCACTCAAATTGATTAGCTAACCATTTTAGCTTATTTGACATCAATATTTAGGCACCTTGTTGGTTTATTAAGGACTGAATCACTTATTTTTTGAGTTATTACAAATTTGATATACATCATTTTGAGGTTTGATCTGAGTATAATAAATCTGATTTATAGTTAGATCTGAGACTTTTGTGATCCATAAATTAGATAAATGTCTTTTCAGATTAATCACATTATTAGGATTTGGTCGACGTTTCGAACCAACTAATGTGGTTCATCCTCAGGACAAGGTGAAGAATCCAATCGATCTTATTGAATAAATAGTGGGGATGCATCATTGCCCGGTATTAGCCACATTAATTGGTTCGAAACGTCGACCAAATCCTAATAATGTGATTAATCCGGAAAGACATTTATCTGATCTATAGTGTCGAAGAAGTCCTATAATCAAGTGAATATCATTGGAAGTTAAATGCATTGATTCTCTAGCTTATCTTTGACATCTTGCATCACTTCTTTACTGCTGATATAAAATTGTAAATCTCTGAATACAAGGTTGCAACGATAATAAATCTCATGTCTCTAAAATTGGGTAAGGAAATTTTACAATTCACATCTTGCATCACTTCTTTACTGCTGATATAAAATTGTAAATCTCTGAATACAAGGTTGCAACGATAATAAATCTCATGTCTCTAAAATTGGGTAAGGAAATTTTACAATTCACAGTCATTCACGGTTGAAGTGATTTGGGCTTAATTTTAGTCATTGGCATTTTGTATTGGAAATCATTGGCTAACTAGATAAGTGATCTAAGTTTCCTAAATTGCTATCATTGTTATCACTGGTTGGTCAATATCTTTGTGGAATTGTTGTAAGAAGATCTCTTGTTGGTTGTTGCACTTGTATCATTGAGCACTTTGTCTTGTTTAAGATTGTCTTTCAATATATTGTTAAGTACTCTTGTTATAAGATAATCAACATCAAGTAATTGAATCACAAAAACAATCTTAACTCAAGACTCACTCATAATCCTTGCATATCATTCTAGGAACATTCTTACATCTAATAATTTACCTCCAAGCATAAGCTTGATTGATAGACATTTAAGACAACCTTTCCCACCTAGCTTGAGAATCCGAGCACCTCTTTAGTGGTTAACACAGTGACCTAGTAGTCGTTAGAGCCACAGTCTCTGTAGCGTCAGAGGCATCGAGTGGTTAGAACATAAGGGGAAGTATCTTTAATCAAATCTCTGCTTGCTTCCTGTTGACTTCTATCTCACAACCTACTCTATAGACTGGTTCCAAAATAGTTAAGAGGAAGGACCATCTAGAACAGACATATAATTAGAAGTAACCAATATTCTTGCATTTCACCGAAGTCTTAGGATTTGCATAGCATATAGGTGAATTAAGCATTCAAGCAATAGTTGTTCATCCGGTCATTTGGTCATTAATTGATATAAGGCAAGTAAGTTGACTCCATAAGGCACTGGTCTCATTGATAATAAAATATAATCTCTAAAAGCTTGCTAAATCAACCAAGTGGCTAGGCCATTCAATCGTTTCTCCCACACTCGTTGGTTGCCAACTTTTCTTTCATTTCTATCTGATATATTAATATAAATGGGGCATAATCATCATAATACAAGCCTAAAGAAGCCACACATTAAGCTAATATCTCATACAAGACATCAAAATAAATTACAAGAGTTTGATATATCAATTTTATTGCTTTATGTTGGCTGTCATATAATTTCAAGGCCTGATTTGAAATTGCAGAGGTCTGATATGAAAATTTCAGGTCTGATACAATTGTTATGACAATGTATTCAGGTCATAAACACACATAAATAAGCTTAAATTCATTAACAAGTCGCTTAAGGCATTGAACATTAATCTTGTGGTTAAATTGATTGCATATAACTTGTTTTTTGAGGACTGTTGGACTATTTTCAGATTTGATATGTTTGCTACAACCATTTATGCAGTCATATAAACTAAATAAGAATCATGAAAATTGACTAAATAGCATCTACAAATCACTCAAATTGATTAGCTAATCATCAGAGCTTATTTGACATTAATATTTAGGCACCTTGTTGGTTTATTAAGGACTGAATCACTGATTTTCTGAGTTATTACAGATCTGATATAAATCATTTTGAGATCTAATTTAAGCATAATAGATCTGATCTATAGTGTATAAGGAGTCCTATAATCAAGTGAATATCATTGGAAGTTAAATGCATTGATTTTCTAGCTTATCTTTGGCATCTTGCATCACTTCTTGACTGTTGATATAAAATTGTAGATCTCTGAATACAAGGTTGCAGCGATAATAAATCACATATAAGTCTCTAAAATTCGGTAAGGAAATTTTAAAATTCACAGTCATTCACGGTTGAAGTGATTTGGGCTTAATTTTAGTCATTGGCATTTTGTATTGGAAATCATTGGCTAACTAGATAAGTGCTCTAAGTTTCCTAAATTTCTATCATTGTTATCACTTGTTGGTCAATATCTTTGTGGAATTGTTGTTAGAAGATCTCTTGTTGGTTGTTGACACTCGTATCATTGAGCACTTGGTCTTGTTTATGATTGTCTTTCAATATATTGTTAAGTACTCTTGTTATAAGATAATCTTTGTGGAATTGTTGTTAGAAGATCTCTTGTTGGTTGTTGACACTCGTATCATTGAGCACTTGGTCTTGTTTATGATTGTCTTTCAATATATTGTTAAGTACTCTTGTTATAAGATAATTTACATCAAGTACTTTAATCATATAAACAATCTTAACTCAAGACTCACTGATAATCCTTACAATATCATTCTAAGAATATTCTTACATCTAATAATTTATCTCCAAGCATAAGCTTGGTTGATAGACATTTATGACAACATTTCCCACCTAGCCTGAGGAGCCTAGCACCTTTTTAGTGGTTAACACGGTGACCTTGTAGTCGTTAGAGCCATAGTCTCTGCAACTTAACTCAAGACTCACTGATAATCCTTACATATCATTCTAAGAATATTCTTACATCTAATAATTTTTCTCCAAGCATAAGCTTGGTTGATAGACATTTATGACAACATTTCCCACCTAGCTTGAGGAGCCTAACACCTTTTTAGTGGTTAACACGGTAACCTTGTAGTCATTAGAGCCATAGTCTCTGCAGCGTTGGAGGCATCGAGTGGTTAGAACATAGGGGGACGTATCAAGACTCACTGATAATCCTTACATATCATTCTAAGAATATTCTTACATCTAATAATTTTTCTCCAAGCATAAGCTTGGTTAATAGACATTTATGACAACATTTCCCACCTAGCTTGAGGAGCCTAGCACCTTTTTAGTGGTTAACATGGTGATCTTGTAGTCGTTAGAGCCATAGTCTCTGCAGCGTTGGAGGCATAGAGTGGTTAGAACATAGGGGGACGTATTGTTAATCAAGCGTTTGGTTGCTTCCCGTTGACTTCTATCTCAAAACCTACTCTAGAGACTAGTTCCAAAATAGTTAAGAGGAAGGACCATCTAGAACAGACATATAATTAAAAGTAACCAATATTCTTGCATTTCACCTAAGTCTTAGGATTTTCATAGCCTATAGGTGAGTTAAGCATTCAAGCAACGGTTGTTCATTCGGTCATTTGGTCCTCAATTGATATAAAGAAAGTAAGTTGACTCCATAAGGCACTGGTCTCATTGATAATTAAATCTAATCTTTAAAAGCTTGCTAAATCAACCAAGTGGCTAGGCCATTCAATCGTTTCTCCCAGATTTGTTGGTTTCCAACTTGTCTTTCATTTCTATCTTCCATAGGGACTACCCCCCATAGCCTATTGTTGGGAGACAACTAGAATGGAGTGGGCGGGGATTAGAGTGATAACCCCCGCCCTGAGTCGTTGTCGCACGATGCGTGTACAATTTGAGCGACAACAAGCCTCAACTCTAGGGTTTTAGTCAAAGGACTACCTATGTAATATAAAATTGTATCAGGGTTTGTAAAGGGCCATGATCCTTGGTATGGGAGCCTTAAGGTTTTCTTATTAATGGACAAATAAGGAACATGATTTTATGCCAAAAATACTGTGTACTATATTGTTGATGTGTTTGTTGTTATATTCCACTGTGTAAAGTTGTTTAAAGCTGGGCATTTCTGGTGTGTTTGTGTTCCTAGCTAGGGCATATACTAGACCTAGGTTGTAAGGAAATTTTAGCATGGTATTAGAGCTACTTCAAAGGACAGCTAGATCAAAGTGTGCACAGGTGTCAGCTCTAGGAGGGAGTTGTGAGATAGTGTTACAAGAAGCAACAGTGTTGCCAACTCACAGTTGGCTAGACATGGACTAGTAGGTTCAACTAAGAACATGGATATGTGGTCTTGACTAGTTTGGTGATGAGGCAGGATGGGAGTTCTGGTGGATTGTTTGCACAACAATATGTTGTGTGGTGAATTTTTGATGATGGACTTCTGTTGACTTGTCAAAGTAAGTTGAGACAACTCAGGTGCCTTGGCAAGGAGTGCTTTGGCATGGATGGGGTAGCTTCGTGTGGATGGTAGGTTGATCGTGTGTTAGTATTTTCATTGGGTCACAGAGTTACACATCCGATAGTCGAGGCATGTGCACATGAGGTGTTTGACCCAAGAGGATGATGGCACATGCAAAGTTGAGTTGTGGTGGTCTAGAGTGGACTAGGCCTAGAGTTCAACCATAGCTCGGGACTGAACTTGAAAGGACACCTTGTAAAGGCTCAAAGGGAGTCTAGCTTCAAAGGGAGACTGCAAAGCAGCGTAAGTCGCCCAGTGGAAGTCTAACATTCAAGGTTCAAGCAATAGGGGAGTCTTCCAGGCCATGCAAGGAAAATTGTGGTGGTGCAAGGAAAGTCGTAAACCATGTGAGGATAGTCATGGATAACACAAGGAAACGTCATGGTACATACAAGGATAATGATACACCATGCAAGATAAATCTTGATCAAGCACAAAGAAGACATGGCACATGAGAGGAGAGTCATGGCCATACAAGGGAAAGTCATGGAAAATGCAAGGAAATTCATGGCCATGCAAGGAAAGTCATGGAGATGGAGATTTCTATGAGGACATGGAAATACCTTCCTCACTAAGAGAGAGTGTTGAAATTTGGGTAGCTCGGACGACATTTCCAAGTGGAGAAAACCACAAAAAGGAGACTTGTGGGCAAGATACCTAAGTGTTGGGTTTTTGGACTCAAAGTTGTGGGCTTAGAACCCAAGTAAATTAATATTTTACTCTGATTTGTGATTGAGTGGTGAAGTGAGGGTTTCTCGAAGGACAAAGAAGACCCCCGGGACACTTAGACATGAGCTATAAAGATAGGCCAAAGGAGAGACCTAGTCACAAGTTTGATGGGCTACATTTGTGAAAATATTTGTCCTAGGAGGAGCCACAGTTAGCATGAGGAGGCCAAGTTGAGATGTCTTTTTGTTTTGGTGGTTGAGGAAGATTGCAGGACTAACCCTACTGCTAAAGGAGGACCAAAAGGCAACCAAGAGAAGTTCGTAGACCCAAGGAGGATCCACAAATCTATTGAGGGCTTGTCTTGTAAATGCAACAACCTGGTTAGGGCTGGATGAATGGCTACAAGACAACCTAGTGATGATCTGTAGATAAGATGAGGTAGGCTGAGTTGGCTGTTGTGGTAAGGAGGCTAGGTTAGGGCCATTCACAGGCAGGTGAAGGGTCTGCTTGAAGGTTGAAGTAAACCGAGTTAGGGCTGCAGTTAAAGAGCCATAAGGGGCCATTGTTAAGGCAAACTAAGGAGCCAACTACAGGCAGGTCGAGGTGGAGAACCTGGGCCAAAAAGAAGGTTATTTGAGTAGGTCTATGGGTAGGCAACCATGAGGGTCTGTTCAGTGTTTTGGAGAGTAGTCGAGGGCAGGGAAGCTAGCTGAGATTGTTTTTGGGTTGTTATAGCAACACCCTCAGTAAAGGGAGTGAAGGCTGCAGGTGTAGGCACCGCTCAAAAGTTTGAACAGAGGCTAGATAGGAGTCTTAGAAGCCCTGGTTAGGGTAGGCCGCAACAGATCAAGTGCCAAGGAGATAGGCTAAGGTCTAGAAGAGGCAATAATAGTGGCCGAGAGTAAGGCAATAGAGCCAAGGGTTTGCAAAACTTGGAGCAGATGAATAGAGGGTCAAAAGAAGTTTGTAGCAGTGAAGGAAGACGACTACAACAAGGACAACAAGTTGGCATGAGGATTGTGGGCTAAATGAACAAACCAAGTAAGTCAAGTACTTGTTGATTGTATTGTCGAAAGCAAAAGTCAGCAGATTGTATTTGTAGTTGGGAAGATGAGGACCTAATGGACTAGGCCTTAGCCCTAGGGTTTTAGTCAAAGGTTTGACTGTGTACTATAGCATTGCATTAGGATTTTTTAAGGGCCATGATCCTTGGTATGAGAGCCCTAAGGTTTTCTTATTAATGGAAAAATACGTAACATGATTTTGTGCCAAATATATTGTGTACTGTTGTTGATCTATTTGTTGTTATATTCTGCTGTGCAAAGTTGTTTAAACTTGGTCATCTCTAGTGTGTTTGTGTTCCTAGCTAGGGCATAGACTAGACCTAGGGTGCAAGGAAATTTCAACAAGCTTCCATTGCACTTCCTATATCGTGGAGCCCATAGGGGCTAGGTATGCCATTGACATGTAAAGCATTCTATTGTGGTGTCGAACGAGTGTCTTCTAGAGTGCATTATCATGAATGGGCATGACAAACCATCTAGTTGCTTGCACAACCCCTCTACCTTGTATGTCATTTGGGTCTTCGTCCTTTTAAGGCAAGATGCATAGGTGTAGCTTTGCTTCTCCCAAAGGCATTGGTGAAGAAACATTTCCATATGATGCAACCTATGTCACATGGTTCGGGTTCGAGTTCGATTTCGACAACAATTAAATTCGATTTGAATTTGAATTTTTTGATAAGGTTCGCATGAGTTTCAATTTAATATGTAACCCAATATAATGTTCATATATTAAATATTTAATATTTATAATATGAATAAAATTGCTTATTTTATAAATATGTATATAATATTAATATATTATTTATTTAACATAAAATTTAATTAAAGTTAAATATATAAATGAAATATCATTAACTTTAATATAAAATTTAATTAAGCTTGATATATAACCTATTATAATATTAATATATTACCTTTTTCATATGTATAAAACTATATTTGAAATATAAATTATTTGTAAAACTATCTTAACCAAATTTAATTTAAAAATAAATAAAATTTATAATTTATATACTATGTTGCACGGGTTCACAAAGCTCGGGGTGGGGTTCTTGAACCTGTCTCGGGTTCTCGTCCCCAAGAAACAAATTCGGGTACGTTTTCCTCTGAAAAGAACCCATAAGAACTAGGTTTTTCGTTAAAAACATTTGGGTGCGTTTGATGTTTAGGGTACTTGGAACCCCAATCATGGGTACTTGGAACCCCAAAATTGGGTTCTTTAGGGTTCTTTGTTGAACGATTTTTGAAATAAAAATTTAAATAAAAAAAATCGTGGAAAGTCAAAAGGTGAATACATAACTTGCAAACCCTAAAAGTGCCTCACTCTTCAATGACGACATTTCACTCTTCGACAACGACATTCTGTTTGAGACAACAAACATTCGGTTTGACTTATTGAGACAATGAGTGTTCCCTAGTTTGTTTGGGGCATTCACTGGTGTGTGTGTGCAGGTGACAGGAGGTTCCCACAAAGACGCAATCCAGAGATGCAATCCTTGCTTGAAGATTCACAGGTAGCTCTTGCAGATTCATCGTGCGACATGAATTAATTCTAATTTCTGTGTGTTCAAACTTCATTGTTTTAATAACAAAATTAGTAAATTAAAATTTAATTCTAAATAGTAAATCGACCCATGATGTCAGAGATGGGAAAGCTTCCTTATGACGAGTATTAGAATCTTGAAGTAACCACAATAAACAGTCTACTGCCATATACTGTGGTTCCAAACTCTTGTTATTTTACTGTAATCTCCACATTCTCTCATGGCCAACTAACATCACTTGCTTTTCTAATCACTCTTTTAACTGTGTTTTTATTACATTTTTTTCCAAGAATGTGCCTTTTGGCCTTCTCTTTCCCTACTAGAGTTTTGGGGGAAATTGGCTTGGGGCTAGATTTACAAGTATGTGTAAACTCCAATTTGCACTAGATATCAAACCAGAAATTTTGAAAATTCAATGTGAATGTTGAATGTTCAATGATGTGCATGTTTAAATTTTTAAAGTTTAAATCATAAATATTTTAGTTTTCTTGTTTAAAGTTGGAAAACATACATACATATATATATATATATATATATATATATATATATATATATATTCCTCGACAAACCCACGAGCCCTGTTTCAAAAAATGACACACCCATACCCGTCCCTACGTTTCCTTGCAACATAGTTTATATAATATTAATATATTATTGTTTAACATATATCAAACAATATGCATAACATAAATTATATAACTATATCAATGTGATAAAAAAGGGATAACGTTAATTTGTGTACGTTGCCAAAGCGACTATCCTCTCTGTGCACAACTTTGTTGTTTTCTCGGTGCACATTTTACATGCAACGAGGCACGATAGTCCTCATAAAATATACCCTGGATGCATGTGCACAATTTCATTATGGTGGTAAAATTTGAATATAGATGACAGTATCCGCTATCATAGAAACCCTTTATCCACATGTCTGATGACCAAACTAAATTAGTGGGATGAATTCAGTTTGAATTTAAATGAGACTTTAAAATTAGGAGAGATTCGAACTCCAAAACTAAAATCTTACAAACCCTATAGCATAAAATGAAACAAAAGATGTTGCAAAAACAAATTGAATTGAACTTTATCGAACCTGACCCGAACTCAGATATTTTTGAGGTTCGTCGAATTTCGAACCTCAAGGTTCAAATTCGGCGAGCCCCATGACAGTGGATAATTATTTACTATTACTTAGGGTCTATGTCACATGGTTCGTCGAAATTTAACCTTGAGGTTCAAATTTTGGCGAACCTCATCGAACCTCATAGCCATTGACCATGTCCATAGATCAAAACTTGTAACCTCATGTCACAACTCTAGCTTTTAATTTATCCTTGCAGTGTCCATGTCCGTAATAACATTTTTTATGTTTACTGATGTTGATTTCTTACTATATATATGGACGAACCCAATGGTGAACCTCATCTGAACCTCATTAACAAATTCGAAATCGAACCTAATCATTGTTGAACTCGAACTCGAACCCGAACCATGTGACATAGCTTAGGGTGAAAAATCCATTTTATAAAGTAACCCTAGATAATTAAAAACTAAAAGGTGGTTTTGGGGAAAAAGCAGGGAAATTGAAAATTAACTTAAATTTGAATTTAGGAGGGATAAAACCTCAAGACAAACCTATATAAGAGAGGGAGGAGGTTCATTCTCATTGTCATGGATTGTTGATATTTTTGATTTGTGAGATGAAGCTCTTGGAGGGTTTTAAGACCCCTTTTTTTTCTACTTGGTTTTGGTAGTGAAAGATTCCACTCTAGTCAATCCCTTTCTCTTTAATTTGTTTAGCAAATATTCTGAAACAACACTCCTCCACTTTTGTGGCATCTAGGTTTCTAAGGCAGTATTTGGTAGAGAAGCATCCCTGTGAAATATGAGGCAACAACTTGTCTTAAAAGGAATTTTTTGTGGCAGCGTAAGCTCATGAGACAGGGTTTTGTGATAAAAATGAGAAGTTTTGAGCCTTTGAGGCCACCCTTGTTTTGAGGCAGCGAGGGTTTGAGTAAACTGCTCTGTAGCTACGAGCCATTCCTGGAGTTTGTCTTATGGCCACGACTTGTCTGTAAGGACATTTTTGAGGATTAGTTTGTGGTAGCCTATCATTTTTAGGCTTGGTCTATGGCAACATATCTTTGTAAGTCCAAATCTTTGGCAATGAGGCCTTTTGAGACTAGACGTAAGGGGTTTATGGTGTTAGATCTTTGGCAGCAGGGCTTCCTGAAGTTAGACTTGAGGTAGTGAGGCTAAATCTTGTACAATGAGACCTCCTGAGGCCAGAACTGAGGCAATGAAGGATTCCTAAGGCTGATTTTATGATAGTGAAAGGTTGTTAAGGCTCAACCTATGGGAGTAGTGGTTGAGGTGTTATTCCAGAGGTTGCAGGTAGCAAAATAAACTGAAGGGTTGTGAGGAATAGGAGAAGGACAAATACATCTTGGGCAGTCAATAAGACCTAATCCGAGGCAAGTGTCCTAGGAGAACCAAGATTGTAGCTGGCTGTAAGGTCATGCTGATAAAGTAGGGACAATAGGGTTTGCTGTTGCAATTAGCATTAGTTTGTGAAACTAAAATTCCATGAGTTATTGGAAGGATTATGAATTTGCAACTCGCTATTGAATTGGCTTCATTTCATGAATTTTGGGTGGGATCAATTACTTGTTTACACTATTTGTGCATTCAATATTATTTTTGATTGCAAAATTGAAGGAATACAGTTAGAATACAAATTTTTTCATGTACTCTCTCCAACCCTAAGGGTAATTTCCTCTAAGGGATATCACAAGATGTGAATTTTGAAGTCAGGGCATCATGAATCGGGTTCATCGATTGTGCAGAGGAACTGCTTCTAAAGTGTAAGGGCTTGAAATTTTACTAGCGATTGAGGTCTCAATGCCTCCTTTATGGCAGATTTTGGGGTCTAAATACTTTGCTTGGGATCCAACAAAGTGATTGTATCCTATGAAGAACTCTACCTAGGTGTCCTCCATCAGTGTTACAACTTGATATTGACCAGACTATAAGAGAAAGAAAGAGAAGGTTGGGATACAAGCATGTCATACTTGTCTAGTTCTTTTATATAGCAAGGGTACATTTCTTGGATAGGGTTTTCATCTATAAGACACAATATTTGAGGCATCTAGTCTTATCCAAATGACCGATGTAGAGAAAGACGACATTAAGTCTTCCAGGTGAAAGAAGAACACCCACTTCAAGAAGTATAGGAGAGAGGTGTTAGAAGTGAATGCAACATCATTTTCATATGTCAATGGCACATTCTTGGAAGCAGTGTCCTTTGTGTCCCTCAAGGTGGGGTGCACCCGGGACATGGGGATGCTGAGGGAGGCATTTCCTTGCTCCCCTTTTGGGGAAACTCGGGGAGACAAACGAGAAACGTTTCCCTAATGTGGGGGACATGTTTTTCCCAAAAATGGTGCTTGTGAGTGTCCCCCTTTACAAAGGGCTAGGTATCCGAGGGACATGTTTTTCCCAAAAATGGTGCTTGTGGGTGTTCCCCTTAATGTTGCTTGAAAACAATAATTTATGAGTGGGAAAGCCTAATATTCAACCCTATGGCCCCACTAATGCTATTTAATTAATGGTAATGATAAATTCTTAAAGTAAAAGTGTTTTTACATAAATTTTTAACATTATTATTAATTGACTTGGTATGTTTGAGAGTGATTCTGACCTCATTGGATTTCGTATGGAGAAAGTAAAATTTTAGATCCCACTCAAAATTCAGCAGAATTAATAATTTTCAGGATTTCAGGTTATGGGGATTGGAATGTTTCCATTGGATTCTATCATGTATGAGGGTATGTAGCTAGCATTTATTCAAGAGCACCAAACCCTCTATGTACTTAGTCATTGGTGGCATTGGTTATTTTACTCTTCTGTCACAAGCCTAGTAAAATTGTAGCTATCACTGAAACATAATCTCGACTTGACATGTTAATCTTTTTCAATCTTATTTTAATGCTTAGAGGGTGATATTGGTGACATAGTTTTAAAAAACGAAATCAGTTAGCTACCAGGCCGAGGGTCGACTCCGACTCGGACTCCGAATCGGTAATGACTCGGTCGACTCGGTTTCAATGACTTGGTTTTTGTAAAAAATACATTAAATATTATTTTTTTGTACAAAAACATAAATTTAAAGATTTTTATTCATGTTTCCAAACACAAAGCATTACAATATAGACAAAAGACAACATATGATCAAAGTATGCTCATGAATATATCCATTATATCAAAATTGCACCCAGTGCACTGTCCAAGGACCAATACATGATGATGATATAGAGATCAAAACAAAAAACATAACTAAGGAGGCTCTAAATGGCCTCTACAACAAAACATGAATAGTCACTACTAACTAGTAACTACTGCTAGTCATCTGTCTGTGACAAGCCAATGTCCTCTGCCTCAAACTCTGAACTAGAGGAGGAAAACTCTCGCTCCGCCTCCTCCTCTGAATCAACATCCTCAACTGGAGCTATACCCTTGCCCTTACCACGTTGAGAATCAGATAGATGAGTCATGCGTCTCCGTCGTCGCTGACTAGAGGAAGTTTCTGCACCTGCAATTGGATGGCTTGGGACTGGGTCTGCTACTAGTGGATCTACATTGAGCATAGTTGCCTCCATCTCTAAATCGAAGTCAAGCGGACTCTCCCCGTCTATGTCAAACTCTGGTGGACAAGACTCCACTACCCAATCTGATGTTGGATCAATATCCTCCAACACAATGGGATCTGAATCAGGTCTTTTGTTCAACAATTGGTTGCGTCTTAGTCGGAGGTTGTACTGGACATACACTAGATCATTTAACCGTTTTTGCTCCAAACGATTTCTCTTCTTTGAGTGAATCCTCTCAAAGACAGACCAATTGCGCTCACACCCAGAAGCACTGCAAGTTTGACTCAAAATGTGGATTGCAAACCTCTGCAATTTAGGACAGTGGCTACCAAATGCCTCCCACCATTGTGCTGCAAAAAATGAGTTTCAGTTAGCTCAACAATCTATATCCAACTTTGAAATTGAAATTATAATTTTATAAACAATTATACAAAATAATAAATTATAAAATATAAATTTGAAATTTGAAATTCTTTGTTTACCTGGCTCATCTGATTCCCTTGCAATCCTTGCAAGGTTCTTGCCAAAGGTACCAGTGGCTTGGCTGAACATAATGATCTGCTTGTGTATCTTCAACTGCTCACTCTCTGTGGGGATCATGCGATCAATGCAGTCAATCAATCCATCTCTAACCTCCCCAGTCAAAGCTCTTGTTTCCTGAGCTTTATAATGATACCTTGGGTTTAGAAAATACCCAGTTGCATGTATCAGGTGATGGAGTTGATTGTTCCATCTCTGATCAATGATTTCCCAAATGGGCCCATACTTAGCCATTCTGTCCTTGTATGCTGCCCTTATTTTCTCCTTTGCTTGATCCATAGCCTCATAAATGAAGCCCATAGCCAATCTTTCCCCATCCACCAAGTGCAACACCTTAACCAATGGCTCAACAAGTTTCACAATCTCTGCTGCCTTTTTCCAAAATATTTCTTCAATGACTTTCCTTTTCACATCTTTGCCATCCTGTTTGCGAGACCACTAACATTCATTCCATTCATCACTAGAAAACATCTTTTGCAAGTTTCTATGTTGGGCAAACATAGATTGCAATGTCAAAAAATGTGTTGCAAATCTAGTGATGGCAGGCCTAATAAGTTCCTTGTCCCCTGTGTATTTCCTCATCAGACTCAGAATCCATGAGTGATTGTAAATATATTTTGTGATGCATTTGGCATGCTCTATAGTGTTCTTGATCCAGTCTATTTTGCCAATATCCTCAAGCATGAGGTCTATGCAATGTGCATCACATGGAGTCCAAAAGATGGTTGGGTGTTTGTCCTCTAACAATTTACCAGCAAGAACATAGTTAGAGGCATTGTCTATGATGATTTGAACAACATTTGCCACCCCCACCTCTTGAACAACCTCATCCAAAAGCTGTAACAACAACTGTGCATCTTTCACCCTATCAGATGCATCAACTGATCTTAGAAACATAGTTCCCCGTGGGCAAAAGACAAGAAAGTTTATGATGGTACGGTTCCTCTGATCAGTCCATCCATCTGACATGATGGTACATCTTGTACGTGCCCATGAGTTTTTGAACTCTTTCAAATAATCATCAATCTTTGAAATCTCTCTTTGCAAAAAATATCCTCTTAACTCATGCATAGTAGGAGGTTTGAAGCCCTTTCCAGCAGCATATATGGCATCAAAAATAGGTTCATAATATGGTGAATGAGTAGCATTGAAGGGAATATCAGCGTCATACCACCATCTAGCAATGTACTCACAAGCAACATCTCTCAATTCTTTTTTCCAATGAGCATCTAAAGTGGGCTGCACAGTTGGAGGACTAGGACCATATGCAATTGCACTATCAGAGGGAGATGAGGGCACAAAAAAACTTTTAATAGTACCCTTATTTCTCATTGCACCCTTACCCTTGTCAGAAATAGACTCCATAGAGGGAGGAACATAGCGAAAGGGGTTTTTTGATGCATCAATGGAAGGGATAGATGAGGAACCCTCATAATCAAAAGATTCAAAATTTGAGTTGGCAGCCATCATATGTTGTAGATTCCTCTTCCTCCCAATTTCAGCCTGTATTTCTTTTTGCCTATTTTTCTCTTGCTCAAACTTGTCAAATTGTTCTTTCAACTGCTTCCTAATTTCCCCAATGTTTGGTGCTTCACATGCAATAATTTGGCCTTTAACACCAGCGAAATGTAGTTTTAGTCTATGAATGCCCCCTCCAGCCTCCTTAATTTTTTTCTCGCAAAATTTGCAAAACATTTGATCCCCAACCATTTCAGCATATGCCCAAGCAACATCTTTTGCTCTAGGGGCCATTTTAGACTGAGTTTTTGACTTGGAAATAAAATGTTTAAATCTGAACATGAAAACAAAAAAGAAACTATTCATTCTATGTTCATTTCTTTCACCAAATGGCAAATGCCAAAAACTATGCAAATGCAAATGGCAAATGCTAGATTTGCTAAATAAATAAAACAAACAAAGGCAGATTTAGAAGAGAAAAAATAAATACCTCTAGCCTCTAGCTTCCTCTAGCTCAATGCTGCTCCAAAGCTTGCCCAATAAGCTCCTCACTGCTGCTCCAAAGCTTGCCCAAAAACCAACTCCACAACTCTTCAGAAAACCCTCACAAATGCTCAAGCAAATTGGATGAGAAAGATGTGAGGTATTGAGAGGGGTTGAGTTAGTTAAATAGCATGGGGAGGGGTTAGAAAACCTCAAACAAACCTAACAACATAATTAAATTCGGTTTCAAGTCCATAAAAATCGATTTTTTGGGCCCACCGGTCGGCGAAATTGGCTCGGCCAAGTTAACTCGGACCAGGCCTGGTCGGCTGGTTTGTTACCGAGCCGGTACAAAAACCGGTCGACTCGGTAACAAACCGGCCAATTGGCCGTTTCTTCTGCCTGGTCGGACCGGCAAGCCTAATGGCTCGGTCAAGCAGGCCTGGTCCGATTTGAATTGGCCTGTTTTTAAAACTATGATTGGTGATGAGGATCCCAATGGTTTGGATGATATGTAGGTATTTGTTGTAGCATGAATTTTTTGGACCATATAGGCCACCTAGAGCTTCTTTGTTGATGTTTTTTTGGTTCAAATATGGATTGCACTCAGTGTTATTTTGGTTATATGCACCCTTGCTCTATATATGAGAAACTTTGCATATTTGTGTATAATGGTGGGGATTCATATGGATGCACATGAATATTTATGTACTTTGGTTCAAATATGGATTGCACTCGATGTTATTTGGGTTATATGCACCCTTGCTCTATATATGAGAGACTTTACATATGTGTGTATAATGGTTTGGATTCATATGGATGCACATGAATATTTATGTACTTTGGTTAAAGTATGGATTACACTCGATGTTATTTTGGTTATATGCACCCTTGCTCTATATATGAGAAACTCTGCATATTTGTGTTTAATGGTTTGGATTCATATGGATGCACATGAATATTTATGTATTTTTTTTCAAAATTTGAATAATTACATAATTTTTGGTCAATCGATTTTTTGGTCCAGTTTTTTTTTTTCCGGTTCCTAGTTTTGGAGTCCACTGGTTCGATCACCGGTTTGGTTCTTATAACACATTAGTACATTATCCATTGTTCATTTTTAGTTTTAACTTTTGAGCCTTAACTCTAGATACCGATGACCTTAGACTAAGTCTTTGATTCATCACTTTTTACTATTTTTGAGTTTGAGTAATTTCAATTTACTATTCTAGTCAATAGACTTTATTATCTACTATTTTTCTTAGTACTAATTAGATTGTAGGATAATGAATGATGAATTTAAATCAATATATACAATATTTTACTATATCTATTTCATTGAATCATATATGACGTATGAATCAATTATTTCATTATTGAATATGAATTTGATATATATATATATATATATATAGAGAGAGAGAGAGAGAGAGAGAGAGAGAGAGAGAGAGAGACGTCCCCCCTCCCTCCTGAATTTCCCTAAAATTTGGAGCTGCTCCAACACGTCCCCTCTGTACATCTCATTCTCGCATTTCTCTGTCCTGGAAACTTGGTGGAACATTGGTATCGTTCACTCCAGATTTCCCTTAGATTTTGGAATACCAAAATCTTCTTGAATGTGATTTTCAAAAAGGTTTTCCAACTTGTTAATCACATAAATTATCCTCTAGGCTTGAAGAGTTTAATTCTTTTCTAGTAAATGTGCAGTGAAATAATAACCTTGTGACTGCTGGGGGGTAGAATCTCAATTTTGGACATCAACTGCTCGAACCCTTTGACAAGTCAAACAAATATTTGGGCAGTGGATGGGACCACTGTTGTATTTTAAATGTGAATCATAATAGTCATTGCCCAGAATTTGGATGTGAAATATCCAACATGGAACTTTGGAAAGAGCCTTTTGTCAAGAGTGTTGTAGACTTGAGAGAAGTACACTTTCTTATCACAACATGTTAATTTTTGTCTTGTCTATTTGTCATTTGAATTTTGATCATCATTAATATAGTACTATTAAGTAGTAACTAGTTGTATGATTGAATTTATATCATGTAAATGTTATAGTTTCTAACAAAATTTGAATCTTTATATATATATATATATATATAAACTGTGTCTTTCATGCCCTTTTTCTCGGGTTGTCGTGTTTTATGTCAAACACTCGTATTTGTGTCGTCTATGTCTCGTATCATCATGTCATATGTTCAAAATGCATATAGTTCATAACTTCATTTTGATGTTTAATGTCTTTAGACAACGATGAAAGCCTTTGTTTCACTTTTAACTGTGCTTCTGTCCAACCTTGATAGATTTCATTTCCTAGGGCTCAATTACAATGGTGTGAATTTGTTCTGTGTATGGTTGGAGCATAATAAATATTACTGGAAGAATTGATTGTTCTAAAAGTTGAAGCAACTTAGCATGGGTCGTGGTATACTTGCTTTAAATTGAAATTTGAAAACTCTGTTATTTTATTGAATGTCGCGATAATCGCGATTGGGATTAAATCGACGAGGGTCCGGAAAAAGAAAAAATTGTAAAATCAGGATAAAATCGGCAAAAAATTGGCAAAATTAAAAAAATACAAAAAAAACCATTTTTTGTTCAATTTTTTTAGTATCTAAAGTATCCACAACATAAAATAAATGCATTGGCACATAAATATGAAAAGAGAACTAATATATAAGATGTATAATTAGTGTTCCACAGGGTCGCGTCCCCCCACCTGGGCGTCGAGTTTCTTAGCTCCCTGACGCTCCGGGGACTTGGGGATGGATGTGGGTCATTTTCCCAAGCTCCCAAAAACAGGGTACACAAGGAAAGTTATGAGGGGTTGTTTCCTAGATATGCAGGGTCAAATCCTCTATTGGGGTTGTTTCCTAGGCAAAAGGGGATGTGAGGGGTCGTTTCCCCAGTAAAAAAATTGCAAATTTTTTTAATGATTTTTTCTTCTTCTGAATTTCTAAGGGTTTGAGTTAACTTAAAAGTTTATTTCAATGTTTCATTGTTCATTTCACATTTAATTTACGCTGAAGCTGTTGGCGCTGCCCGACTTTATGTTGTTTTGTGGGGCAAGGCAAAGGATCAATCCAAATTGGATACAAGCACAAAAAGAATGGACTTGAAAATGAATCCAACAACAACAACACAATTACAACAACAAAAGAGTCTAACATTGACATTAATCAACCCCTCTTATAACATGAAGGCAATGTTGAACATTTAAATCATTCTCTCACACAAATTTCTCAGGAGTAATTTTCGTTTAGATATAAACACGAAACTGTTTTGCTGAGAAGTAGATTCTTTTAAGTTCCTTCCACCTTTAGTTATGGGAAAGGAAACCATTGTCAAAATTCGCAAGAATATAATGTATTTTTCTTCCCTTCTTATCTTCTATTATTTGACATAAAGGCCGTGGTCTCTCTGAAAAATCCTAGATCTGGATTGCTACTGCAACAAATCTGATTACTTCTCCTATTATTTTTCATAATTACTTCATTACAGTGAAATATCGAAGTAATTATTGAAGCAGTCTACCCAAAAAATACTGCAGAATAAAAGTGTTGAAACAAACTGAACAAAATACAATGAAAAACATCCACATTTGACACAGTTATTTTTGGACTAAGTCCCCGTAAAAACCCAACTCGGGAAAATCGGTGCAGCAGATCTGAGGGTTTTGTGTTATTAAGCAGCATAATCTTGAGTACAACTAGGGTGCCAAAATCCGGCAAACCCTTCAAAGAAATCTAGACAACAAATGAAAATATGAGGTATACCTCACCCTGCAAATCCCCGACTGATTTGAATAGCACCGGTGAAGCCCTTCTCTGCCTCTACGTGATGCCTACACTGGAACTGCGTAAGCCTGCACGAGCAAACTCTGGAACTGTGTCACCTCTGCTCAACAACTGATCTAGGTTGATTCAGAACTGGATTTTGGCCCTCCTGGCTCAGAAACCCCAGCTCCCAGCTATCTCCAGACTAAATCAAAGAGACACTGCGTCACTTCTGCGTGAGTTCCTTCAGGAACTGCGTCACCCCTCCAGGTGACTGCGTTGTCTTCCTCTGTGTCACTGCTGCCTCTCTCTGAAATGCACTCCTGGTCCTCCTGACCAGTTACTGCCTCTGCCCCTCTCTGAAACTTATCACTCAATCAAAATCACTTAGCAAACCCTGCCCTAGTGATTCGATTTTGATCAAAAGCTGTGTCTCTCTCTCACAAGCTTGAAAATGCCAAATGCTCAATGTGTTTTCCATAGCCCCCTCGCCCTCCTTATATTCTTCCGTTGACCCTTCAACGACCAAGATTAAAACATAATCAAGGGCTAAGATTAACTTGGAGGTGATCCATGACTTTATCTAGAAGATTCACACTTAGTTTAATTAATGTCGTTTAATTAATCATTTTCCTTAAGTTTAGACTTAGGAAAACATTAAAAAATGATTAATTAATTTAATTAAATCATCTCTAAGTGGAATTTTCCAAAACCATTTCTGGGTATTATGGAATACACGTGTCTTAGCCTATATACAAAGTTACAAGGCTAGAGCACATCCGATGCTACCATAAATCAACAGTCTCCAATTTTTTAATATCACAGTTACAAACTTACATGTATGATATCCTTCATGATGTACATGTTATATATTATATAATGATAAAAAAAACTACAATATAAATATTAAAATTTCAATGATATATCATATATTTTTATATTTATAAGTTTTTAAGACCCCGACGTTTCCTAAAAATTGGTGGGGAGCTTTTGCGTAGGCCGCTCCCGCATATCCCCGCTCCCTCGCCCCTTCCTCCAGGGTACTTGGTGGACCATTGGTATAATATGTCTAGTGCTACATCGCAAATAACAGTGAATCATGTCTCGACTCAGCCTGAAAATATCAACAAAAAATATAATAATGTATCTCATATCATGAGTCATATACAGAGAAATGAACCGCTAAGTAACTAATGATTTCCTCTGCTCCTTTTGCGAGAAAATGTAATAGCTGGCCCTCTAAATGAAGAAGGCCCTGGGTTAGGTATTCACTCTGACGTCCTCTAGAAGTTGAAGAACTAGGAGCTAGAGGAGGTAGACCGCATTCTCTACTGGTGCCCATGGTAAGTGGTGTCACCTCCTCTTGTTGCTCCTCCTCCTCCTCCTCCCTTGCAGTTGCTACCCCCTCCACTACCTCCTCCTCTAATTATCAAGGGTCGATTCTAGGATAGGCCTCTTGGCCCCAACCATCCATGTAGAAGTGGTGTCAATCCCATCCCACTTAGATGGCCTCTACGCCAGGTATCCTCTCAAGTTGTTAGTAGACATAGACCATGTCGTTAAGGTGTTGAGACTCCAACTTGTACAAAGGTTATAAATTATAATGATTATAAAAATAATAAATTATATTTTCTATTATTTAATGAATTCAAAAAATTAATTGGAGAAGTTTTTACCTGTTGCGCTTCTTGGTGTGTATTTTTTCAAATACACTCCAATTGCGCTTGCATTCAGAGGAGCTTCATGTTTGGTTGAGCACTCGAATGAAAAACTTTTGGAGATTTGGTACTCTGCAATCATAACTTCTCCACCACGCATCTATAACAAATAAGAGAAACATAAGAAAAAAATTGAAAATTGAAATTAGAAACAAAGTATGAAGAGAATGAAATTTAAAAATTGAAACAAACTAAAGCTTACCTAGAATTTTGGTTGTCCTATCATGGATAGCCATGTCAAAGCTAAATGTGCTACTTGCCATCCTGAATATATCTATTTCTTTAGAAATTTCTTAAATGATATGCTTGGGGGTAACACCATCTTTCAAGAACACGGCCCCGAAGAATCCGCTCCAATGACCTAGAAACATCCAAATATGAGAAACCACATGTTTCTCCTTCCCTCATTCCCCTTATCATCATAATAGTTGTGAATGGATTCTTCGGCCCTATCCATAGGGACTCATACAAGTATCCCATTGCGGGCTTGTCTCCATAAACTAATCGAAGAACCTTTACCAAAGGTTCAATAATGCTACACACCTCCTGCACTCTTGCCTAGAAGATTTCCTGATATGAAACTAGCTTGCATATGGCCTCTCCCTTTTGTTTGTGACTAAATAACAAAGCGCGTCAATCCTTTAAAATAAACATTTTCTTTGCATCCTGTTACCACTCAAACTAGCAGGGGACCTAAAAGGGGTTCCTATGAGGGCAACTGTTAGGTCAAGAGCAGACTTAGCCCACTGTCACCATAGCTAAGACTCCCTGCTCTTTACAAACTTTCACCGATGGGAGGAGACCCGGTAGTTAAGAAGTCACTTATAAAGTATAGATCAATGAAGAGGTGTGAAGTGACCTTAGAAACCCTTTCCCTAGGATAGAATAAAGAGTGGAACTTGCTTGCCTTTTAAGCAATGGTCCTGATCTTCTAGGGAGAGGAATGAGGATTGGAGGGTTGAGGTAGAAGGTTAAGACCTATAAAGGAGGTACTTAATCCCAAAATCCCTTTGAGAACTTGGATTCTCGAGCAGTCCTTGATAAATAGGCTTTGGTGAAGAATGGCCCATGGGACCACACGAGGCCAAGTGGACCCAACCTAGGTTAGGGGATGGATTTTGGCAACCAATGATGTTCTTAACCTCGCCAAGCTGAGGGGAAAGGATCAAACAAGAATTTTCTTCCAAAGATGTCAAATTGATCCTACTAGGTTCTAGCCTTGGGAACACCTAGGAAAAACTTGATCCTAAAGCTAGGGTTTGGGGTACCCTAAGATTCCACTGTCGGAATTGCTTCAAATTCGGAGGAGAGTAAGGGGACCCACCAATGCAGTTGTACCTAGGAGATCGAAGTTTTCTTGTTGCTAGTTTCCCGGGAAATTGATGCCCTAGGTGACCAAATGGGGTTAGACCTAGGAAAAAGGGAAAAAAGTGAAAAAGAGGGTTAAAATGATGACCCTTTTTGAGGGACCAGTGCTTGCTTCACTGTTCAAGGAGGCTCCAAAAGTCAACTTCGTCCAATGTTAGAGGAAAGATAAGAAAAGTGACTTTCAAGCATTTATACTTCATACAAATGGTGCACACTTATTAAGATAACATGATCTCTAGGACATTTCATTTATCTAACAATGGCCCATACATAGAATGAGCTAAATAGACACATAATTCCACATTTCATTCATGCAACAATTATCCTTAATTATAGTGAAGTTCAAATGCATGCAACAACAAGAAAAATAGCGTTAAATTTGCACTTACAATGTTAGAGAGTATATCCAACTAGCATCACATTTGCAAATAAGAAACTCCAAGATAGAAATAACCCAAATCCATACATCAAAATTCATCCATTATCCAAAAATAATCGTCCAAGAAAATATGCGAAGTTCGAGAGATCCCAAGTCAAGTGATGATACAAATGAATACAACTAACTCCTATTTATACACCAATTAGGAGTTTGATTTAGTTGATGGGCCTACATTAGCCCCTAAACATAAATAATGTGCAAATAACCTAACTTGGTGACAAGCCCACCAAACTAGCTCATAAATGAAATAATAAGCATCTAAGGAGGTCAAATAATAATCCATGCATGTCGTAAGGCCCTCCAAGAGGCTTGATGAGGTCCATATGTGTTATAATGATGAATAAAATCCTTAAAAGGTGATGGATAGGGGGGTGGCCCCTTGTTCTCCAAGTAGTAGACCTGTGGTGCTCCCAGTGGGTGTGGGGGCACACCAATGACCCTGTCAAACCCAGGCATGGTAAGCACACAAGGAGATAAGATAAGCGTGGATGATATTACCATTAACATGATGTACATTTATGATACATTGTGGTGACCCTTGGATTCCACATTCCAAGGTCTCTTGGAATTCCTTTGACTGCCCATTTCCCACACCTTAACCCTTAGCGGATTAGGTGTCCAACATCCCCCCCCCTAATCTGAAGGGGTATGTATGAGTCCGAGAAGAGAGCTGTAATACAAATCTGCAAATTATGCATGGCAACACTTGGCTGAATGAGCTCTCTGAAATGTTGACATAAGGAGGTGGCTTAAGGATGACCACCAACGCTGGAACGCTTAGTGCAGTTCTTGGAGCTCTTCCAAATCTGGCAAGAAGCTGAGATCTTCTGCTAGAGGAAGTGTTCCTAATATTTCGAAGAGGGAGACCTTCAACCTGGAAGAAGGGAGGTCTACAACCTACGATGGTTTAAGGATGACCAACATCTCTGGAATGCTTGATGCATTTCCTGGAACTCTACCAAAACTGGCAAGAAGCTGAAGTCTTCTACTAGAGGAAGTGCCCCGAATTCTTTGAAGAGGAAGAATATCAACCTCCCATAGATGGTTTAAGGCTGACCAACAACCAAAGGCATGCTCATGGGCATCTGTGTCTCTGGATACAACTCTGAATCTGGAATGGCAGGCTGTGGCTCAAGCTCGCTTGAACTGCTGTGTCTCTGGCTACATCTCTGAATCTGGAATGGCAGGTTGTGGCTCAGGTTCGCTTGAACTGCTGTGTCTCTGGTTACAACTCTGAATCTGGAATGGTAGGTTGTGGCTCAGACTCGCTTGAACTGTTGTGTCTCTGGCTACAACTCTGAATCTGGAATGGAAGGTTGTGGCTCAAGCTCGCTTGAAGTGGCTTTGAAGCTTGTAGATGACCATCATTTCCCCCCCTGTTAGATACAAGGTGATATGATGGCGAAAAATCATTGTAAGACTGTTTAATACTCTAGAACAAGTTCTGACATATGACTTAAACATCTTCTTGGTTGTTGATGCCCATTGCCAAGAAGCGATCCATCCAATATGAATCTTTGTTCTTGCAGGAGGCTTGTTTTTGAAGCATTTGTGTGAAGATTGAATGTGCTGGCCACAATGCTTGCATGGGTGAAGATCAAAACAATGATCTTTCGTATGGCCAACTCGGTCACAATGTTGGCATTTTACAATCTGTTGTTGTTGATGTGGAAGAGGAGCAAAATCTAGAACAACTGGAGGTGAGCTATCATGAAGAAATCCAACGCTTAGAAATTGAATGGGCTTGGAATAGTCTGGAATATGAAAGGGCACCTCCTTGTCATATCCAAGACCTGTTCTTTGCTTGTTATGGACAAGATCTTGCCAAGGTTTGATGATGGGCTTGGGAAGTGCAGGTTGGATTTTTTCTTCTGCATTCAAATATGCTCTTGTACTGGGCTCAGCGATCTGACCAATATCTTGTTGCTGATGGGAGTTTGTCTCCATGTTCTAAAAAAAACAAGTTCAGAATGACAACTCTTTTGCTAAAGCTCATCTCGCTGTAACTCTGACTAATGCTGCAAAAATTCAATCTTCTCTTGTGCATTTTGTAGATGTGTCTGAATGTTAAAGAGAGTTTCCTTTTTGATGTTTACTATCTCATTACCAGTGGAATGTATTAGAGCATTTAGTAATTCTAATACATCATCAATTTTGGCCATTATGTCTGCAAAATGAAAGGCTCAAGGAAACAAATGAGGAGTGACGTCTTTTCCAAGAAATGTGTGCAAGGAGTCCAAAAGATCCTTGAACTAGACCAGGAAGTAGTTTGAGTATGTAGTAAGACAATCTTGATATGTATGACATCTTCCAAAAATATATGCAGGAAGTAAATTTCGATCTGTATCACAACTTTAAAAATATATGCAGGAAAGCAATCTCTATCTGTATGACAACTTCCAAAAATACATGCAGGAAGGCAATCTCGATCTGTATGATAGCTTCCAAGAAAATACTAATAACTCGAAGCCCATAACATTATAAAAGCGTTTACTGCAACATGAAAGTTCAAGGCAATGCCCTTGACAAATGAAGGATTGGTAATTGAAGAAATCAATGAAAAAAATGATTACTGTTCACTATTTGTATTTTGTCAAGAGACTAAAAGCTCTTGAATAGCTTGATACAATCATAATGGTGAATTTACACTAGTGACGCTTCCTCTCACGAAAAGTAGCACTTGTAGAAGGAGATAACCTTGGAAGATACTAGAAAACCCATAACTTGAAACAAGCATTCGTGTTGACAGGAACTATGCAAATAAAAATGGTGATAACAGAATTGGGGAGTTGATGCCTTGGCTGCGCGAAGGACTTCGATTGAGGGTTGCAAGGAATTGGATTACACAGTGCACGACTTGGTTCAGGCCGGATTTAATTTATGTCAAGAAGCCCTTTTATCAGGCCAGGTTCGAGCCCCGGGAGGAATTTTTCCGACGGCTTGCGGAATTGATTGATCCGTTGACAGAAGAGGCGCATAGGTCTTCAGTTCCTGGTGGGGGGGAAATGAGGACCTATTATGAGTGCCTATGCAAGATTTTGGGGGTCGAGGCTAGTGTTTCAGATGACGATGCTGTCTCAGTGTACGAGAAATTGGACGACGAGCAAAGGTCTTTGTGCTGGGACTTCATGCTTTCCAATCATTCGGTGAAACTGCTTCATCCTTTAACCAAGAAATGGAGGGGCCCGCTTGCAGGCCATGATTGCTCTAGGTGGGAGCAGTGAGGTGGAAGATGAAGAGGAAAGTGAGGATGGAGAAGCATTTGGAATGGAAATGGAGGCGAATACAACCCCAAGAAAGCTAATGCATGATTGGAAATACCACAAAGGTGTACAAGGCAACAAGCAATTCGATCACCATAATATATGTCATCATGTAAACAAACTCCAATATATAAAACAACAACGCATCACAGCATACAACCTTCAAAGGCTTGTCAACAACATTCACTGTGTTTTAAAAACCATTCAAGGCATAACACATATACCTGGACCTTCGCATACCGACAGTTGAAACCGCTGTGTCGAGGTAATATCGAGGCAACGTTGAAATTGGCCACATAAACCAAATCATCTCTCAGAAAATCCCACACTGTTTCATTCCTTTCAAACTGGAAGCGGATTACAAGTGTGCCTTCTTAGATCTTCAACTTCAATGTACAACGTTCAACTCTCATATTGCACCAATTTGTAATGCCTCGATCTAGTCTCCACACCCATCTTCAAGCATGCCAAAGCAGAAAATGCAGAACCGATGTTCATACGCACCAGGGAGCGAGAATCACGTCAAGGTTGAGGATGGCATGAATTTGATAGACTACATAAATGGCAGAAGGGAGTTACAAGGATAGAAAAGCTGATTTGGGAGCTAGCTTTGATACCATGTCTAACCCAGGCATGGTAAGCACACAAGGACATATAATAAGCGTGGATGCTATTACCATTAACATGATGTACATTTATAATACATTGTGGTGACGCTTGGATTCCACGTTTCAAGGTCTCTTGGACTTCCTTTGACTGTCCATTTCCCACACCTTAACCCTTACGGATTAGGTGTCCAACAGACCCCATGGGTCTCCATATGAGTCGAAGATGCCTGTAGATCATCTGTAAGGCCTCAGATGATGGAATGAGCGTTGTGATGTCATCGTACAAGTCTTGGGACACTTGCCAAGTGTGTGGTACTCCTGTGGGGCTAGCTGGGCATAGTGTACCAAGAGCATCATCCTCGTCCCAAAGGTAGATCTCTAGTAATCTCTGGACATCGGTGGGGATCCATGGAGTGTTGTTTATTGTTGTGGAGGCCCATGGATCTCTACACACACCCTATATGTGCCAATGTAGCCCTATGGGAGGTTAGGACCTCGTATAGGGAGACCAAACCCAAATGGATACCATTTGCAATCCTGCATAAGATCCAATGCGTCCCTTAGCCTTCCAGTACAAAAAGTCATTAGAGTAATCGTGTAAAAGAGCTTGCAAACCATGGAAAACAAGCGGACACTTCATAATGGCATGCCCTTCCGTAGTGGGCTTTGGCATGTGCTAATGTCTCCAAGCTCCAAAGGGGGTTAGCCAGGTACATTATTAGGTGGTTTGTACCCTAAGAGGGGATAATATGTCCAAGTTACATCCCTCAAATTGTGGTGCCATGTGACAAAGAAGTGAAATGGAATAGGGAATGCGAGGGGTAGTCCAGGGCCACATATCGGGGCACAAGGGCAGCCAAAGAAAGGGAAGCCCACACTTGGGTGTATAATGTGTAGGAGGGAGCGATCATGGTACATGAGGTGCCCCGACCTTGATTTTCCACCCTCCTTTATACGCCTTTTGCCTTTTATGAATTTTCTTTAGTTAACTTCTCGGGGATCAAAAGACAAAAGCATGACGTGTAAGATATAGCATTGATTACCCCCTTTTAGGTAGGGTGGTTCATTTCCCTCCAGGGGTTGGGATAATCATGCGTTCCTAAATGATAAAGGAGGCTCATCTAGGGCCTATGGAACTAGGATGATGACCGTGGGTATGGGGTAGAGCTCATGTATTGGTTTTTGACCACGTGCTAATTATTTTGTCCCGACCATCTTTTGCATTTTGTGATACAATTTCTTGTTGAATGTGGCCATTTATGCTTTTAATTTTTCTTTTAGTTGCTTCAACCTCTAGGGCATCGTTCTAGGCCTGACCCAAAGTGGAGGCCGACCTTATGTGGACCCAGAGAGGCAATGTGGACCTAGGTGGGAGAAATAAAGAATGGGGGTATAGTGAGTGGAAAGGGAGTAATATATGCAGATAAAGGAGCGAGACCATGCAACCAAAGTCGGGGTTTCCCAAGTAGTACCACCCTAGAACCAAATAGTCAATAAAGGAGATCCCACGGGACTAAGATCCAAGGGTAACATCCAAAAGAGATCAAGGGGATAGGAGCACAAACTTAACCCACTCTTTCTGCCAAATCCCCCATCCATCCATGCCCAGAAGTGTCCATGATAAGTAAACTCAATATTCAATTACCAAATGACAAGACATACCTTTAGATTCGGGAGGTCCACCTTCAAACATACGATCAATACAGATGGGTGAGGGACCACATGGCTGGCTCATGTGGTGGAGAAATGGCACAACGAGCTAGTTGAAGGCTGCAAGGGGCTGTCGATGAAGGTCCATCATGGAGAAAAATTTCTCTTAGGGATATCACCCACGAAGTGGTGGGTAACACATCCCACATAGAATTCAAGAGAGATTGAAGAGATATGAAGCTAGTGGAAAACCGTGTAATAGCAGGGCGCACCAACTCCTTGTTATTGGTGAATGTTCTCATAAAATGAAGGACAAATGCACGATTTTATAAAAAATTTGATTTTGTAACACTTTTTGATGATTCAACAATATCCCTAATAAAAAGAAATTTTCTTATGTCCTCCAACATCAAGTCACTGCAATGTGCTGCACAAAGTGTTCAAAATAAGTTAGGATGCGTCTCCATAAGCATCTTGCCAACAACAACATAATTTGCAACATTGTTTGTTATGACTTTTGGACAACTTGTTGTGGACCCACCTCCTAAATGAACACATCCAACAAATCGCATAATAATCGTGCATCTTTGATATGTGCAAATGTATCGACATATTTCATAAACATTGTCCCCTTGGAACAATTAACTAAGAGGTTAATAAGGGTTCTACCCTTTTGATTAGTCCAACCATCTGACATCACAATGCATCTCATTTATGCTCATGATGCCTTGAACTTCTCCAATCTTGTAGTGCATTCAACCTTTTCATTTTGAAGAATATGCCCTCCCAAGTCATCATAGGAAGGTGCTCTATACTCTGAGCCAATAATAGCGATAACATCAACCGAGGGCTGGTAAAATGGATTGTTCTGGGCAATGTTGAAGGGAATGTCAACAAATCGCATAATAATCGTGCATCTTTGATATGTGCAGATGCATCAACATATTTCATAAACATTGTCCCCTTGGAACAATTAACTAGAAGTTAATAAGGGTTCTACCATTTTGATTAGTCCAACCATCTGACATCACAGTGCATCTCGTCTATGCTCATGATGCCCTGAACTCCACCAATCTTGTAGTGCATTCAACCTTTTCATTTTGAAGAATATGCCCTCCCAAGTCATCATAGGAAGGTGCTTTGTACTCTGAGCCAATAATAGCGATAACATCAACCGAGGGCTGGTAAAATGGATTGTTCTTGGCAATGTTGAAGGGAATGTCACTCCATAGAAAACACTTGCCCAACAACTTCTCAGCTTCTTCCTTCTCCTCTTTTTAAGAGTTGACCCGATAGATGGTTGTGCACCAAGTGTGGTTCTAGGAATCAAAAAATGATGATTGTAGAAACTGATGCTGAAGAAGAACCACTCTCACGATCACCTCCCACCACTCCACTCCTTTCCATTTGATTCTTCATAGCTTCCTTGTTCAGTTTGACTGTCACTATATTTTCCAATGATTTGAGGGCTCTACGAATGATTTCTGGAGTTGTATTTGTGCAATGTCCTATTTCATGTCTCAGAATTTGTGCAAGGTGGAATTTCAATCAGTATACTCCACCTATCATATGCTGCCCACATAACTTGCAAGTCAAATTTGATTTATCAAACCCGCAATCGGGTTCAACATATTCCCATGAGGGTCCAATTTTATTGGCATGTTTGTTGAACTCTTAATGTAATATTGAACATAGAGCACAAAAAGAATTTAAAGTTAAACAATTCAAATTAACAATTAACATTTTGTATTTTTGACAAGAAAACCTCCACTCAGTGCAACAATAATGACAAAAAAAACACACTCAAACCCAAGCAAAAATCATGGAAAAAACTAGGGCACAAGAAGAATTTAAACAAATAAACTTAACAATCAACATTTTGAATTTTTGACCAAAAAAACTCTCTTCACTAAATGCAATAATAATGGCAAAAAAAACACACTCAAATCCAAGCAAAAATCATGGAAAATATATGGGTGACTGAAACCCAAGGAAAAACAATGAGGAAACAAAAAAAATAGGGCCAAATTTGATGTCCATACGTGAAATCCATGCCCTGCTGAAGAAACTCTGTCTAAATTCAAAATTTCTTTGCTTGGGATCCTAAATTCCCTTGGTTTTCTCCTCTCCCACCTTTGTAGATTAGTTCTCCTCCTCAGCTCTCACCCTTGCCCTTTGATTGCAAAATGAAACTGGAAAAACCCAATAAAACCTTTTAGAAACTCATTGTTCCACGGCCTCACGATTTTTTCGCGTTGGAACGCGAATTATTCAAAACAAAAAATCGCCAACAACATTGGCTGATTAAATTGCCACGCAAAAGAAATCATGATTTTTTGAAAAAATCTGATATAATCGCGATTTTCTCAACTATTGCTTTCAAAAATGTTATTGACATTATGATGTTTTTTTGTCATCTCTGCATCTTTATCCTTACCACTAAACTTCTGGGACTATTTTCTACAAATGTTTTTGCAATTTCTTTGTAACTATTGATATCATGTTAATGGTGAATATAATCCTAAATTTGTGCATATTTACATACTTTATAAAGCAGATTATTTTCCGTTGTTCTCAGGTTATCACAGAGATGTATCATATGCATGGACAGCGACTATCAGCAGCAAATACAATGGCACTTCTAGACATACTCTATTCTATGGCTGTCCATGCACATGAAGTGAACAGTGACTATGCTTTGCGTTTGAAGCTTCAGGAAGTGTTTTGGATGACCCAGATGACAGATCCTCCTTTACTTCGTCTGGAGAATGAGGCCTATCAGGCATATCTTAAGCTGTTACAGAGTGTAACACATGGAAAACCTTTTCTTGCTAAAGAAATTAATATAGAATCCCGCATTATAGAGCTGTGTGAAGAAGTTTTACATGTTTACATAAGTGCAGCATGTACCAAGTCCTTTCCTGAGTATAGTGGTGATCATTCAAGGCCGCATTCTGTGATTCCATTAGGTTCTGCAAGAAGGGGTGAATTGGCTTCTCGGGCTCCTTTAGTTGTGTCGACTTTGCAAGCTATTAGTGGATTGAAGGATGCCACATTTGGTAATTGTTTGTCTCGATTTTTCCCGCTATTAGCAAGTCTAGTCAGCTGTGAGCATGGTTCAGGAGAAGTACAATTGGCACTAAGTAACATACTCAGTTCCTGGATTGGTCCAATTTTACTCCAGGCTTGATCTATAGTTATAGTTTTGTCAGATGAGCATTGTCACAAGCTACAGTGACAGCTACTGATTTATGACACTGGAAAACTCCATTGGCAGAGGCAGATTTTATGGTTTGATTGATTCCACTGTATTTCATATACAATATATTTTCCAGCAGTGGAATTAACTGAGGTTAATGGCGTATCAGTTCTTGTGCACAGGTATAGTTCTTAGCAGGTAAATACACATTGCAAACACAACCAGGCAAGTGTGATACAGGTTATTAGTGGTTTTCGGGTCATTCCAACTTTTTGTGAATACAATCTCTCTGCAAGGCACAGAAACCCTTTGTAGTTCTTAGCATGTAATTTAGCTTTGATGCATGATTATAGTTTGTGGGAGATTAGCATAGTTTGGCTGGTTATAAACATAATAATGAGAAAATTAAGAGGCAGGTTATGAGTGGTTCATGAGCGATTCCAATATTTTTTGTATACAAGATCTTCACAAAAGGTATCTGATTCTTTGTTATGGCCGATATTCAGCCATCAAATGTCCATGCTGCTTTACTGACCATGTAGGTGTAGGGCAAAATTGTTTGAATACTATTTCTCTCGTCGTCTTGATGGAAAAGAATCATACAACAAGAAACACCAAAAACCTCATTTACATGTTTTCAGGTGACAAGGTAGCCTAAAGTCAGTTCCCAAATTAGTGTATCCAAAAGGACACGAATGGACCAAAGGAGTTGGAATTTTGATTCGGAAGCATGTTCAAAAAGGGAAAAATAGCAATAAAGGATATCTGTCACGAATGTCTATCAGTAATCATGGTCAAGGAAATTGTAGCTAAAAGGATTATGGTCATCATACCATTTAAAGAGGAGGATGTAGATATATGTGGAACCATACCCCTCACTAACTTGATCCTTTGAACTGATGTTGTCCTTCTAAATACTGGTATCATAATTTGTTTTTTTGAACCTTATGTCAGTAATGCCTAATGTGGCAGCATTATATTAACATTTATATAGTGGAATTTAGACTGATATGGAATATTGTCACAATTTATGCAACATGAAGTTAGCAATTTTCCACATGGGAATCAAGTTTGTTTTGAATCTCAATATCTGACCCTCGAAAATATATATTTAAACTGAGTGCAGAAAATTGTCATTCGGAGGTTTGACCAAATACTTTTGAAGAAATCTAAAGTTCCAAGGATATGAAGAATCGACTGTTCAATTCAGCCTCATTTGTAAGGATTAGTTTTACGATGTCTTTGTAGACAAGAAAGTACATTTCTAGTTTTGCTGATCAGTTTCCAGTGAGGTTGTTTTCACCCTTCTAAGTGCCCAGGAGCTTCAGTTGACCCAATCAATATAATAGCGTGACTTTTTATGTTTCAAATTCAGAGCTATCTCGCAAATCTTTGATATTGGTTTTGCACAGTAGCATTCTTAAGAACATACATGAGTTCTTAAGAAACAAGGTCATGAGGAGAGTTCAGATCGAATCCCTCGTTAGAGCAATCTATTTCCTGGAGTTTACTTTTCTCTCTTATAGGACCTTGGAATCTCTAGTTTCAGCAATCAATTCTATACTCTCCTTAGTGGTTACCCTTGAGGGTTATCCATCCCCATATATTTATGCAACTTTTTGACAAGAAAGTCGTTCCCAAGCATTTTAAAAAGTTGTCTTTAGTGCGACTTTTTGGAGTTTCTGGTGCTGGAATCCGGAGAAAAAATTTGAGGTTGAATCTTGATTTCTGTTATTTAAACTGTTTTTTTTTACTGTATATATTGGTTCAGCACCCTAAAAAACCTCTAGGGCACTATGATTGTGCAAGGTTACTCATCAATTTTCTGTTTTCAATGAATTCCAGCCAGAATTTAGAGAAATTAGACCGGAAAAATCCACTGAAAAAACCTTCAAAAAGTCGCACTAAAAACAACTCGTTTGATGCTGTACCTAAATTGGTAGTGTCCTTGGGTATGGGTATGAGTATGACACTTTTTGAAAGAGAGGAAGAAGGTATCTCATGGGGACACTTTTCTTTTTTTCTTCCTTTTAATTTTTATTTATTTATTTTAAATATTTTAAAAAATAAAAGCGTGAGTGAAATTTATGTAAATGGATAATGACTTGGATTCATTTTCAGTTTATTCAAGCATTCATGCATTAATAATGAATATTTAACATTGAACAGTAACCATAAAAACATGATCATTTTTATTGATAGATTTCATGTCTTGAAACGAAGTACAAAAATTGTTTAATGACATTTTGAAAATGCAATAAATAAAACAATATAGCTAATCCCGAGGCAATTCTTTTTGCTACAGCATCATATCAAAATCACGAGAGTTGACCTCATAAAACTTGTTTTGGCTGAAGAGCTAAACATAAGTCCATCTCGAAAAAAAAACTAGTTAGTCACCATGACAATGATTTCGACATACTGAACAATAAAAACCAGACAAGATGGATTTTGAAGAATTTTTTTTAGCATTGGATTTTTATTAGGCATGCAAGATTATGTTGAATAATGCAAAAATAACATTTTTGAAATATATTTAAGTATATCATATTATATGACCAATCATCATATCTTTGAAATCCAGGTGGAACATGACATAAAATTATGATTTATAAAGGTTCTTTCACCATCCAATGTTGAGTCGAGGCTCATATTTGAAAGCATATGACAAAATGCTTATGACAATGTTTTTGAGTCTTGAAAGCATATGACAAAATGTGATGATTTTAAAATGTATTAAGTAATAATGTTATTGATTTCATTGCTGATGCATGTTTTCTTGGTTATTTATTTATTATTATTAATTTTTCTTTACTAAACATCAAATCCTATGTTCTGGTTTCACAATTTTGCGATGTTCATATAAGAGAGAAGATATGCATGGTTATGCCTTACAAATTGCAAAAAAAAAAAAAAAAACTTTGAAAGTTTTGTGAATAATTAGAACACCTGCCAACTTCTACCTTCTTTGTGTGAGGATCTATGGCTTTGATTACATTACCATACATTTTGAAATAGGGTCTCACTCAACATCTAGTGTTAATTTACTCTATTTAGATGAAACTACAAATTTAATCTTAACACTAATTCCAATGAGTTAATTTTAAAAACACAATCTCAAAGGGCTAGTCATGATTTTCTTGGGCTGAGCAAATGTTAGATTTTGTTGTGCAAATCTAGTAACAACGGTAGAGTTTGTAATAGAAACTAATTTGTCATACATCACCAAAAAATAAGAGTTACTAGATGATTTAAAGAATGTCATCTTGAAGGGTATTTGACTTGTCAATTCTAAGAAATTAGAGTATCCTATGCAGATTTCACATGATTTGGTCAATGTTCATCTATTTGATTAGAAATATATGCTTTTCTAAATGATAATGTTCAAGGGTTTACAAGTTGGTATTATGTTTCATTGCACAATTATTTGTGTTTATGTTTAAACACTTGAAGATTTCATCTTGATTCTTTGTTAAATATTATTTACATCTTTGTGTTGATAGTTAAAAGCTTGTTGAAGGCTTCCTATTGCTTCTTGTCAAGTATCATTTATATCCAAGTTGTTTTGAAATATTGGTATGTTTTAAAGGTACTTTAAGTTGAATTAGAGGCAGTGGAGTAAGTTTGAATGCTTTTATTGGTAGTGTACATACAAAAAGAGAGCATATGCATAGTAGATGAGGATAACATATAATCCAATATGATACAAAGATATTTTAGTAAGGTTTTCAATCAACTTGATTGCATCTACATTGTAATCTTCACCCTTTATGTTAAAAACCATTCCTTGGCGTTATAAGGAGACAATATTGGTTTTATTTTCATTTCCTAAGACACATCTACAAGAACAATATGTTGAGAGACAATGATCCATCCTTGTAATGCCCTATTCCCTAGTGTTATAAGGAGACTATCATTTTGTTTCTCTAGGCATGTCTTGAAGATCAAAGACTATGATCCATCCTTACATTTAATGCTGTTTCAAAATTGAATTTTTTTTTTCGCACATCACGATTTTGGCAAACATTATAAACTACAAAGCCTGACTATATTATATATTATAATTAAATCCTTATTGTTTCTATATTTGAATATTAATTGTGAGTCATTTATGAGTTATGAATATATGGAGATTGATAATTTTGACTATGTTTTAATATTCAATTTTCATATGTAAATATATTCTATTTTTTTGTTTCATTAATGATAAATAGGTCATTCTCAGTAGCTAGATGGCATCCTCTACACTCTAATGATGTGGAGATGTTTGAGAATAATATCTAGGTGTCCTAGATTTATAGGGGATGCCCTTGGGATATTCGTTGGTAAGATGTGTCGCTAACATGTCTATTATTGTCAGGTTGATTATGAGATCTCTTAATTGTATAGGGAATGGCACTTGTCCCCTACTTGGTAAAGCATGCTTTATATTTTATATAAATTTGGACTAACGTAACTCATAAATACAAACCCCTTCCCTAAAAATTATAAAAATATAAAATGAAAGATACATTTTCCTATAAAAAGGATAGCTTGGAGAAAAATAATGTGTAGGAGAGGGTAGAAAATGTGAATTTGCAACATTAAGATGGATATTGAGAATATCAACTCGACTTGTAAGTTGTACTTGGTTTTTTAGTGTTTATTGATCTTTGTTTTCTCTTATTCGACCTTTAATATATGTTGCAGTTGTTAGTTTTTGATGGATATGGTAGCATCGAACATGTGTTCTAGTCTCAGATTATGCTAAGAGGCTAAGGAACAATAGATCTCTAAAACCTAGGAAAGGTTTCACAAGATAAGCTTGGGAAATTAAATTAATTTCCCATAATTAGTTAAATTTCCCTTAATTCAATTAATTTGCCATAATTAAATTATTTCCTAAGTCTAACATAGGAAAAGTGGTACATTATAGTTAATTAATTAGGGATGTTTGACATTGTTGTAGAGGCTTCTATTAATGAAGTCTAATTGATCTTAGCTGTCGATGGAGATTAAATCATGGTCATTGAGACTCAAACGAGAGATTATAAGAGCAGGTTGGAGGGCTAGGAGATAATATCATTGTGATAATTGTGATCAACGCAGATCGAGTTACCCATTTCGCAGTTTTCAGTGAGTTTACTGTTCGAACAAGGGAAAGAGCATCAGAAGAGGGAGCATCAAAGATCTAGAGGAGAGATTCCCAATATTTTTCCAGTTCCAGAGTGGCAGGAAAAGGGAGGCTGAATACATTTGCAAAGGAGGTTTTACAAACAATGCGAGTAGCCAAAAACCCCAATGCAAGTTCCTAGAAGAGGGTTTATTTAGTTGTTGGAGGCCAGATCTAGTTCCAGAAGGCAAAGTGAATTCATTCTAGTGGTAGTGGGAGGCAGGACGAGTCGTTTAGAGTCAGATTCCAACTTGTACAAATTTCCCTTCAGCGAGTAATGTGCATTTCAGCTACCTCGTGTAGGAAGAGCGAGCAGGCCAAGGGAGGTCGAGTTTGTTGAAAATGTAACTAGTATTGGTCTTCATAATTTTTGTCTAGCTCATGATATAATGTATTTTTCAAAAGAAAAGAAAAAGAAGAATTATTATTAAGGAAAAATTATTTATAAACATGGGCTTCATGCTCGTTTGATTATGTTTCTAGGTCAAGGCACCCATTGAGTGCTTCTAGGGTTTGTGTCTCGAGTAATTGTCCTTGTCATGATGTACTATACCCTCCTTGGACTCATTGTATCAAAAAAGAAAATTATTCTTATGTAAAATGTGTCACCTGTCACTCCTCCACCAAATCGACCTCATTGAAGGATTTCGACCTCACAGAAAGACTATAAAAGCAGTGCAATTTGACCTATTTGAGTATCCATCCAAGCAAGAAGTTCAATATGCAAATTGAAGTGGAAAAGGTGCGAAGAGGCTAGAAATGAGGAAGAAATTAAAGCGAAGAAAGAATAAACATTTGTCATGCTAAAAGAGTGGAATTTCTCTATTGTTCTCTCACACGTGCGAGTTTCTGGGTTGTAGGAAGTGGCTGAAATTGCAGGTCTGCAATAAGGCCAAATTTTAATGCAGTAGCGCCGAAAGTTTTGGTTGATGCAGTATTAAAGAAGCCGATTGGAAGGACTATCTTTGGATGCTGACTTGGTAGATTGGAGGAGGTCTTTGTTTTGGTAAAGGGTTTTGGTTGTCTCAATTGATTTGGTTCTAAAGGAAGATAATTTATTTTTTGGGTTTTCCCCTTGGAGAGGGGTATTGCCTTCGCTGAGAGCCTATATTGTCCTTGTTGTTTTGATCTTCATATATTCATGTTTTGGTAGTTGCTTGATGATACGAAGATAAAATAAGACATAAAAGAAGTTAATAGGATTGCTAAGAAATCACAAGTAATTATCAATACAAGAAAATATTTCTACCTTTTTATTTTTTTTTTAATTTTTGAACATGGTATGAAAGCTAAGGTAAAGTAGAAAAAGGAAAAGGCAGCTTGAAGGTCAATTTCTCTCATAAAGATTCAAGAGGAAGATTCATAGATCATAAGGAAAAGAGGAGTCTCATCATTTGACTATTAAATATCTATGAGGGATTTTCATCTACTAGGAGGAAGAAGTCTTTGAAAATCATATACAAGTCCTAGTATACTACTAACTAACTTGAACAAGATTGAACCTTCAACAAGCAATACCGAACTCAAGAACATATTTTTGGGCATATTTATAAGTCATAAACATTGTGATTAGACTACAAACCCGGGCTAGAAGGATGAAGAAAGTGTAGGTGTCGAGAAACACTCTTTAGGCATCATTTGTCATAATTTCAAGGAATCTGAAAAACAAAGATAAAATCAAAGATCATGTGAAGAATATCTTGAAGACAACACTGAAGGAAGTATAACTTGGGAAGCTGCAACTTTCAAGAAAGGGTAAGTATGGCTATTATAAGGTACATATAACATAACATTTTCACTTGTGAAGTTTTTGTTTAAAGGTCTATATAAATATGTCGCTAGGGTTTTGATATATATTTTTAAGTCTAGGGTTTGTAGTCTTATAATTATAGATTTGAGGCTTCTGCGATTAATATTGTGTGTAGAACTATTTTCCGGATCCATCACATTTATTATTGTTTTTTATCAACGCTTCGAACCAACCTCTGTGGTTCATCATCAGGATAGATCAATATGTGTTATTCAGATCTCAATACAATGGATAATCAATATGTGTTATTCAGATAAGGGTATGTGAATATGAAAGGATGAAAAATGATAAGTAGCGGACATGATCTGCAAGAAGCAGAGTGAAATTTTAGGTTACAAATTTACTAAATATTTAATTTTAAATTTAAATTTCACATTTTTAATTTTATATAAAATTTTATTAATATATTAATTTTATTATTTTTAATAATAAAACTAATAATTATTAGAAATATTTGATAATTAACATTTATTAAAATTTGATAATTAGAAATTAGAAATTAGAAATTGTTAATTACACTAAGAATTAAAACTAAATAATATTGAGAGTTAATAATGAAGGGTTATTCTTATTAATAAATATTATGATTAAAAAGATTAATGGTAAATAATTAATAATTATCCGCAATTATTAATATTTATTAAGAATTTAATTTATTAAGAATTTAGTAATAATTGTTATAATTAAGATTGATGATTTTTAATTCTTAATTAAAAAGGAATTAAATAAAATTAAAATAATAATTATTAAGAATTTAATAATTATTAATAATTTCTAGAATAAAAAATAAAAAATATTAATTCTTATTTGAAATAAATTAAATTTAAAATTAGGGTTAATAATTATTTAACTAGATTTTGGTGTGATAAGGTTGATTCAAGAGAAGATGACAGTAAGGGATGATGATGATATGAATGGAGATGCGAAAAAGGTACAAATAATAAATGTGAAAGATGAAATTCAAGGAAGGGAGAAGTTAGGAGTGGGTGGATTTGGAGATCAAAGTAGGAATCCAATTATCACTTATTTTCCAACCATCATCATGATTGAGGTTGTGAGGGTGTTTTCCTATTTCTATAATTATTCTAAATTTTTTGTGGTGATAATGATCAATTTTGAATATTTTTGAATATCTAGGATTATAAACCCTAGATGGATATTAAATTAGAGATCCATATTAAAAAACCCTAACCCTATTCTATTTTGTTCCCTCATAGAAACCCTAGCCTTTGGCCTCTAGGGTTGTAGGTAGTCTAGGGAGAAATGCCAATTCCTAGTGAGGGAGAATTGGATTTGAGATTCAAACCCTAGAGTTGATGTTTTGAAAGGTAACATTATGAAACTTAGGGTTTGGATTTGGAAACCATAATAAATTTTCCTCTAAAGATTCCATAGATCAATGGAATTGTCTTTATGCTTTTGTACTTGTATATTTTGCTTGGTGGTACTTGTTAGTAAATGTTGCAGGTACTTAACAAATACGATATGATGATCTTATGAAGAGTATGTTGAAAAAATACTTGGTAATCAAGTTAGATCCTTGTGCACTTTGATAAAAGTATACTCATTTGGAGATGGATAATGAAGATGCTATCATTGTCACAAGATGGGACACTATAAGAACCAATGTCCTGAAAATACGAAGAACAAGAAGAGAGAAAGATACCAAGCTATTGTTGCAGTAGATGAAGCTACACCAAAGAAGACAAAAACTGAGAACTCTTCAGTTATTCTATTAATTCTTTAGGGATATTATCCCTTGTATATCCTTTGCTTATAGTATAGGTTATTGTTTTTAGGTCTTGTAAAGTTTATTTTATGTTTAACTCTAGGATCAATCTTTCTTTTTTATTTCTAGGGTTTATATATCTAATATGTTTTGTTAAAAAGTTCTTGAGATGTTTTGATAAGTCGATGAAATCCCTCACAAAACTAAATTGATGCAAGATCAAGAGGGAGCTTCCACCTTTTCACAAAAGATAATTATTCCTTATTTCTTTCATTATTTTGTTGATTCCCTCTATACATATTTAATTTAATTTTTGATGCTTGATTATAATAATTTCCTTGTGTTTCCTTTGGAAGAAGGATTGCAGGGATATTCTAAAGAAGAAAGGATTGTGGTTAGATTTAGAGGGAGCCTCCAAAAGGAAGACTTGAGAAACTTTATTGCAAAGAAATCCCTTCAAGGTTTGCAAATAGAGGAAACTCAAGGTATGTATGAGGTTACAAATTTTTTCACATATCTCCATTATATAAGAAGGTACAATCATTTCTAGGGTTTTGGTATAGAATTGTAAAAATTCTTTTGTTAGGGTGTTTATATTAAATCGACCCTTGTAATAGCTATGTTTTTGGTGAAACCTTAGCTTTTTGATTTTAGGGTGTGTTGATGATATCTAGGGCATACGATAAAACCATTTCATTTTAGGGTTTGGTGATAATATATAGGGTTTATGACAAAACCCTTGTAAAAGTTGATAAAAGATCCTACGACATGAACAATGAAACCCTAGGTGTGGTTGAAACCCTAACATGATTTAATTATTGGATATCTAAGTTTTGATATAATATCTAAGGTTTGTGACAAAACCCTAGCAAAGGTTGTTGTAAGAGTCTAGGGCATAAAAGTGTAACCCTAGGTATAAATGCTTCCATACAATTGAGACCATAACAAGGTTTAAGTTTTGAATATCTAAGGTTTATTTTATTGTTTGAAGTGTTTATAACCCTAGATGTTCTCATTGTGGTAACATGCTATTGATAAAGTTAATCTCATGCTCTTGTACATATATATTTGTGTGCTCGGTTATACTTGTTGAGATTTGCAGGCACATAGTTGCAAAGAGGTATGCGTACCTTATACTTGATGATGACCTTATGATGATGATGAGCAAGATGGAAAGAGGAAGCTGCAATAATCTTAATGATTTTGAAGTTTACATTAATGATTGAAAGATGACCTTGTTGTCATATGAAGAAATGAAATTTTGGAAGGTCGAAGTTCTCCGATGATATGATGATGCAAAAGAAAGATCTAGTGTAGCTGGAAGAATAAAGTTGTTGATCTCCTTAAGTTGAGAGGGAGCTTGATGAACAAAAGTGAAAATCCACCATAGTTAAGAGAAAGAACATGATCTTGGAAAAGAATCAGGGAATAACTAAGGCACTGCTGATGGTTGGTATTGACGTGTTGTGAATAAGATTCGGTTTTTTTGAAAAGTGTTGAAGTTGAGTTTGGCGTTGCTGGAGAAGTTGGAGAAGGAAGCTTCCTTCAAGATTTGTTTGGATATTGAGATAACCTAAGCAACATGAAAATAGTTGAAGACCCCAGAGATTGTGTTAACATATTGATAGTAACAATGGAAATATATTGGAAGTAATTGGTGTCGTGAGGCTACCATATGTTCAGATGAATGAACAAGTAATTGATGTGTTGATCTCTCCCTGAGAAGTTTGAATATTTGATGAAGCATGTCTGGATTTGTGGATATCTCTGATTTGGTTGGGAGGGAGAGATAAGTACCATAAACTTCCCATATGATGGTACTTGGGAGGACATCTTGGCCTGGTTGGTATTGAGATCTCATGTTGTGGTTTGGCCTTGATGATGTCTAGATCCCAATGTCGGAGGGTATCTTGGTTATGATGGAGCTCTGTTTTAGTGTTTGACCTTGATGATACCTAGATCCATGTGAGGGTTGGTGTCTTGGCATGAATGCTTAGATGGTATATATCTCCAATTGGATTGATATCAGGGTCATAACCAGATGGTACCTGTAGTTGCATGTTGCCTTGATGACACCTTAGTCCCTGTTAGTGTCTTAGATCCTTGAATTGGTATCTTGGAAATGACACTTGGATCCGTGAATTGGTGTCTTGATGATGACACCTGGATCCTTGAAATAATGTCTTAACACCCGGATCATTAATATGATACCTTGGAAGTTTGGTATCTTGCATTATGCATGATGTTGTATTCTTCTTGAAACATTTCAAATTGAGTTCAACCTTGTACCAGTTGAACAATTATGAATACCTCCATCATTAAGAGGGAGTGTTGAAATGTAACTAGTATCAATATTCATAATTGTTGTCTAACTCATGACATAATGTATTCGTCAAAAGAAAAGAAAAAGAAAAATTATTGTCAAAGAAAAATTATTTATAAGCATGGGTTTCATGCTCATTTGATTATGTTTTTAGGTCAAAGCACCCATTGAGTACTTCTAGGTTTTTGTCTTGAGTCATTGTCCTTGTCATTATGTACTAGACCCTTCTTGGGCTCATTGTATCAAAGAAGAAAATTATTTTTACATAAAATGTGTCACCTGTTACTCCACCAAGTTGGCGTCATTGAAGGAATTCGACCTCACAAAAAGAATATAAAAGCAGTGCAATTCGAACTATTTGAGTATCCATCCAAGGAAGAAGTTCGATATGCAAATTGAAGTGGAAAATAAGGTGCGAACAGGTTAGAAAGGACGAAAAAACTAAAGCAAAGGAAGAAGAACATTTGTCAAGCTAAAAAAGAATAATTTCTCTCTTGTTCTCCCACACGTGCGAGTTTCTAGGTTGCAAGAAGTGGCTGAAATTGCAGGTCTGTCGTAAGGCCAAAATTCTGATGCAGTAGGGCCGAAATTTTTGGTTGATACAATATTAAAGAAGCTGATTGGAAGGAATAGCTTGGGAGGTTGACGTGGTATATTGGAGAAGGTATTTTTCTTGGTCAAGGGTCTTGGTTCTCTCATTTGATTTGGTTCTAAAGGAAGATAAGAAATTTTTTTGGTTTTTCGTGGCTGAGAGCCTATATCATGTGTCATTGTTGTTTTTATCTTGATGCATTTATGTTTTGGTAGTTACTTGATGATAAGAAGATAAAATAAGACATAAGATAAGTTATTAAGATTATTAGGAAATCACAAGTAATTATTAAGATAAGAATTTTTTTTGCCTTTCTGATTTTATAATAGAGTTGATATAGGAGGAGATATTTTATCTCCTGATATTTTGCCATGCATTTCCAGAGGATAGCCAATTGGGCATCCAGTTGTAAATATCTCAAATTGTTGCATAATAAAATAAGTCCTCATCTGTTGCACCAGTTTTCCCTTCGGGGCTTTTCCGCGGACATTTAGTCCAAAAATATCGATGTCATTTTAATTGTGTGTGTGCATCTATTTCTTAGTTCCAGATTATAATTCCAAAACTTTTTTATTGTGAAGAATGCATCAATGATTTAATCGTTATTTGTCGTAAACAAATAAATTGCTAACAAGTTAGAAGATTAAACTCCCATTCTTGCATTCGTGGAAATTTCATAGCCGTCACCCAAAACAAATGATGATTGAAGAAAGAGAAATAAAAGAAATAACTGATTGAACCTTCATCCCACACTCACTAGTTTTAACCAATAAAAGTCTATAAGGAAATATGTGACCAAATTATTTACATAGTCTTATGAGTGAGGTATGAAGGCAAGAGTAAAGTTATAATAGTACGTCCACCGTGAGGATTCACTAAGACAAGGTTATGTGGTTACAATAGGACTATTGTATTTTTTTAATATTATAAACAAGGCTGCATTTTATAGAATAAATTTCTACCTAACAAGATGAATTATCAATTTAACCAAGCTTGTACTTGCATGACATAAAGTTGATTTCGACTACTACCACTATAACCTCTAGGTGAAACCACGCACACCCCAACACATGGCTGACATAGGGTAAATGAGGTGATTGACCTTCGATCACATAGTTTACGTAATACTACATAACACGATCATCACTAATTGAGATACTTCCATGGGGGAAACTATATAATTTGTTACTAACTTAGAGTTCTATATATATGTGTGTGTGTGTGTGTTTCCTAAAATAGAAATATACATATTACTCCCCTCATAGGGGTTGCTAGCTAAACCATTGAGTTTAACAAAAAAAATACTAACTCTATTATGGATTTACATGTTTCCTTTGTAGAAAAAATAGAGCAAATAGAGCAAATAAAAATTCTAGATGCTTTCCAAGGGATGCATTACAAAAATATGTCAAAATTTTCTGACACTTCTTCTAGGATCTTCTTTGTACAATCAAAAGCTCTACATAATTAAAAAAAATTAGTGAGAACATGACTATACAACAACTTCTATAATGAAAATGACATGTCCTAGACCAAGTGATTCTAAAAATACTCGTGGATAAGAAAATATGTTGAAAGTTGTAGCCATGGTCAACATTTCCATCAATGAAAATAAAAGGAAGAAAAGAAAAATTAAAATTGCAAATTTGAATGTGTATTTTTCCCTCCAAAATATATAAATCAACCATCCTTTTTGTTTAGGTCGGATGGGCCCCATAAGACACCCATTCGACCCTCCTTTGGAAGTCTATATAAAGGAGAGGCTTTCTCCATCATTTAGACACATCGAATTTGTCTGGTATCTCTATGATCCAATGAAATTCAGAAGGAGGAGGGCTGGAATTTCATGAGAAGGGTTTGGGATTTCGTCTTATTCTTGGGTTTTGGTTTGGTTATTATCTTGATGATGTTTCTGATGTATTGATGTATCTTGAACTCTCTCTATACATCTCTGTCTAGCATAAGAAAGAATTTCATGGTTTTCTCCTTGTGGGTTTTTTCTTGGCCTCATACTTAATTTATATGTTTGTTGTCTCTTGGTTTCTTGGTGTTTTTATTGTGATTTACTACTGCCATTTCATGATTATGAATGGATTTTATTACTACTGCTTCATGATGAAAAATGTTAATGCAAATATTGATGGTATGATCTGTATAAGAAAATTATTCTAGCATAGTAAAAACAAACGATTAACATGGTTTTAGAGTTGGGGGGCATTGAAGAGTCATAAAAAGGCTGAAAGGCATGGAATATATCTAGACAGGGGGATGAGTTTCTTTAGATTCCAGCGGAGGAAGAATAATGAAAGTAGGGTGAATTAGAGGGGTCCGAAGTTTAGTTGTGGTGGCCACGGGAGGATAAGTATAGGGCCGAGCTTACAAAGAAAAATAGACATTAAGGACGAGTCCCATGTGTTTTATTGGTAGAGAATGCCAAGTTTAGGCCGAGGTATCCTAAATTAGAGTGAAAACTGAGCTACCTTTGTGGCATCAAGTAACTTTGTGGTTCTTACAAACTTCTGTGGCACCATCAAGACAGTCGAATGTATGCTTCTATTCTTCTCTTCATGTGAAAAGTTTATATGGAAGTTCTGTGAATTTTTAGTGGCATATGCGAGCCTCTGTTAGCGAGCTATATAAAGCTCGAAATCTTTGATAACTATGGAACCTATGCTCTATAGAGGCATGACATATCTCTTTAGGGGAAAGGTCCACAGGGAAATATCATCTCTGTGGCATGTCATCCGAGCTCTCTGTGTGTTGTGGACTCCGTATAACGAGCTATCGTTGTGGCATTCGAGCTACTGTAATTCTGAAATGGAGTCGTGAACTCTTTATTTGATCCATGTACATGTATTGATTCTGAGCTTCAATAGTAGCACTAATGTATCTCTATGATAGTGTTAACACGTCATGATCCTCGTACCAGAAGGAGTTATGTGAGAAGAAACGAGTCTTTGTTTGAACAAAAACTATGGTTTGAAATATGCCACCATCTATGCAAGGTTAAAACTGAAGTTCAAATAAGAAACCCAAACTGAAGCCCATGTATTTGAGACCAAGAAAATGATAAGTTCTGTTGTAAGGCTCACCTTTCTAAGGTACTATGCGAACTATGACGAAAATTCTGATTTCTGGCGTGAGCTTGATATTAATCTTGTCCTATTCATAGATGGAGTTTGATGAACAAGCCAACTTTTCAAAGGAATCTTCTATATATTTTTAAAAGTATTACCTTATAGCGAGATCCGAAAATTGATTTCAAGGAAATTTAGAACTAAGTTTGACTCATCCAAATTATGTCTGCAATATAATATCTAATCTTTATGGCAGCACAAGAGTGAAGTAGTGATAGGCCTGAAGAAATATGAGTTTGGTTTTATCGGTGCTCCCTCACATCTTTGAATGATCATGTGATTTTTATGCATGCTATATGGAATCTCTTGTGCGAAATATCTTCTTGGGCTATGGTTTATAGTGGTGCAAATATAATCATGTATATATTTGTGAAGGAAGGCTCGAAGCTTGTAGAATTCATGCTATCAAGTTTTATATGCCTATGTGAAAAGGGTAGGTCCGCGTCTCCTTTGATGAAATGTAAAATCCAAGTCTGTGGCATGAGTTGAATTCTACATAATGGATTTGTGTCCCTGTACCAATTGTTCAAAGTTCATTGTGCCATAATGTTTTTGTATTAAGGTTATATACATGATCATATTCTCATATCAAAAGGCCGACCCTTATCCAAGGCCCTACCTCCTGCAAGATACATATGTACGAAGGATCTAATATATCAAATGTTTCTCTTTGATTTCTATGTTGATTTATGGATCAGTTAAACACTAAAGGGTGGCTATACTCTCATAAGCATAAAATGGAACGAGCCTTGACCTGAATAATGAAACATATTTACAAACAGGTAATCTAGTTGATAATTATGATGAAGCATGTATATTGATGCAAGGATGTTAACATTTTTTTACTTAGTTTCTTTTCCAAGTCTGAAGTATGATTATTGCTAAGAATCTGAGAATTTGTTAGTATCATCTAAGTTTGATGTCTAGATTCTTGGAATATTTTTGGGTGTGCAGAAACCCTAGGGGTTGTAAAACCATAGGATTGTCAATGATGATTTTCCAGGGTGAATGTTTCTAAAAAACCTAGCTCAAATACTCAAATTGATAAGTCATGATTGTGGTTTGTTGATGTACAATTACTTGGTTGATATCATACTTGTGCATAAGTTTTTGTTGATGTGTAGGTAATTGCCCTAAGAGGATGTGCTAAGTTGCAGGCCGAGAATCTTGATCCTCTTACAACTAAAGAAGGCTTAGGGTTTGGAAGTTGAGGGTATTGATTTGTTCTTATTCTAAATTATTGATAAGCAAGAGACACTCTTGTTGTTTTGTATTTTTGGTGGGTCTTGATGACCAAATCAAGTTGCACTTGATGAATGCCTACTAGGGTTATAATAATTGATGCCTTGTATAACTATTGGTGCTAATAAATGAGTACAAAATGTTGTGAATGATAGTGTTACTACTGGTTTTGGTGAACGTACTAACATTTTGTTGATGGTTCTCGCTAACTAAGGATATAATATTATATATGCTAAAACCTTGTCAAGTTAAATGATATGTATGCAGCTAGAACTTATGGACAAACCCTTAGATCAATTTCTTCCATTGAAAAAAGAAACCCTAGCTTCCATAATATTTGACATCTTGATGATGAGCATGATTTGCTGGATGAATGAAAGAAGGCTAAAGATTAAGATGGATTTGTTATGTTCTCAAAAGATAAGTATTTTGAATATTTGATGTTTTATGTCCTTGATGATGTGAATTTCTTAATAATATGGACTTCTTATAAATGATGTGGACTCCTTAACGATTATATGGACTCCATGATGATTTAAATTTCTTGAGGATGTGGATTTCTTGATGACAATGTAGGCTCATTGATGATATGCATGATTTTATGGACTTATGATTATTTGATGATGTGAACTTCTTAATGATGATGTGGAATTTTGATGATGACATTAACTCATCAATGTTGTGAACTTCATAATGAGGACATTGACTCTCCTTAATAATGTGAACTTGGACTCCTTGGTGAGTTGAACGAGATTTATTGAATCCAAAAAGTCTAAGGTCGAAAGGGAGTTGACATATTCTCAAGGGATCAAACTTTCTTGATTATTTTTGGTATTGTTCTTTTAATTATTATTAGTCTCTTATTTTTGTGCATCTCTCTTGGATGGATTTGTTCTTCCATTTCTCTTAGCAAGGATTGTAGGACATAATAAAAATTCCATGATTTAAAGAAGTCAGTTGTGACTTCCAATATGAATATGATTAGAGTGATGCTGATCCAAAGCCGCTGAAGATGAGTTTTTGACAATGAATGAGGTATTCTTCATCCTATGTAAGAGGGAGTTGACGGAAGAATTGTAAGATTGAAAGTATTATAATAACCTAGAAAATCTCCACTAAAGATGTGGCATAATGGACTAAGAGTCCATGGTTACTTGCTTGATGAAAATTTAAAGAAGTTGCGAAACTTTATTGTTAACTTGGTCGCTTCTCTTATTGACTCGATGAATTGCTTGATGCATGAAACTACTGAATCTAAAATATTTGGTTCTGGAACATATGGTTCTGGTTTCTCTCTACGAAAGGAGAGAAATGACCGAACTTGCATGAAGGGAGGGATATATTTGATAAACTTGATTGTGTGGAGAGCACCATGGATGAAAATATGGAGTATCTAGGGAGGTACTCAATGGGATAATGAATGCAATGTGACCATAATAATACAATAGTCCCATTATATAATTAAGAGTAAATAATATAATGTTAATAGGTATTTGAGATAGGCCCCGAGAAATACTCATAAGAAAGTATAAATACACGAGTGTTATATTGGAGGCGTGTTGGATTGTATTGCTTTGTAGCAAACATAGTTTGTGGAGTGATTCCTTTCATAAGGTGTATGTGATGGTGTTATCGTACCTCAAGGGTTCTTCTCCCTATATTTTATATTGTTCAAAGTGAATATCTTGGATAGTTTTGGTTTTTAAGGGCATTTTTATGAAGTTTTATGCTTTATTCAATTTATATGTGTCAAGAATTACTACAAGTAGTATCAAAGCTCTTTTTTGGGAACAAAGTGAAACAATATTTGGGCATAAAATTAGGAGTTTTATTTTCTTCTTTCTGCAATTTTGTTATGGGAAAAAGAGGATGACAATTCTTAGATTGATTCTTAAAAATTTTGTGTAGAATTTGAATAAACTAGATATATATTTGAATTTCCTATAGAAAAATACATAATTTCAAAAAGAAAAAGAAAAATCCAAAACATCCAAGAAGTGGAGATGTCATTGATTTAAGATCAACATTTTCAGTGTTTTTCCACTAACAACTATACATTTCTAACATTGGATATATTTTGAGACTGTGCACAAATTATGATCAAACTAGTGCCATTACATCCAAAGAAGTTATAAAATTTCACAATTGGGTCATAATTGTGAATATGAGAAGTATAATACAAGTTATGATAATTTTACCTTGTTGGCCTCAAACCCAAACTACAATGTACAATAAGTGTTTCTCTTTAAAAACCTAATTCTATTTTTGGGTTTTCAAGAAAGCTATATTTATAGGACAAGATGATGATCTTATAATTGACGACACACATATACAAAATGTAGCCAAAATGGAGAAAGAAGTAGAAAGTCTCGGTAGAGTGAAATTCAAAAGGCGATGCAACCATTTGGTGGAATTCGTTTAACCTTGACAATTTGAATGCACTTATAGATGGAAATTTTGAAAAATTATATTTAGATAGGTGGTCACATGTTGTGAAGAAGGATAATAAAACACTAGGGATTTATATTCATGTGACAAGTCCATATTACAAAAGTCTAATGGATATATTCAATAAGAGAAGCTCATTTGTTTCTATCAACTCTTGTAGCAATCATAACTTCATTAGTATTAACTAGGCTAGAAAATTGTAAGTATCTACAAAGAATATTTAAAACACAGTTTGAAGGTGAAAATATTCAAATTTCTAAATATTTTAAGTTCTCCGTGTATAAATATGTGCAACATTTATATTTTTATGCTATAAATATGGATGATGAGGCTATTATTCCTTTAAATCCTTAGATGGAATTAGTTGGTACAATTAATATGTATGTTAAAAATAAGTCTTTGAATCTTTGTAGGATATTTCTCTTACTAAGAAAGAAGGGTCCAAGGGGTCACACGAATAAGTCCTTGCATAGAAACAAATTGTAGTACCTAATGAAACATTGAATGAAGAGTATAACATTGAATTAGAAAAAGAACCTATAGAAGCACTTGAAGAAAACCCCCAGGAAGGGTACACATAGGGATACGAAGCTAAAAAGCTAAATGTCACAAAGAACCACATTTTGAAGAGTCAAATAAAGAAAAACCAATAGCTAAAGTTGTTGTGTATCAACATGCCCAACACTCACAGGAAAAAAAATCATCAAGGCAAGGGTACGATGACAAACTCACTGTGGATCAACATGGCACCAGAAAGGTAACCTACATGGAGGCACATGTAGTACTAAATGCAATGCATGGAGATACCATGATAGCATGATGAAGACATAGATCCCAAGAAGAAATGAGAATCAAGATTGATAAAAGGCCATATTTGGACTTCATGTCCACATTTCAATAGGATGGATGGATGTTTGTGCATGATATGAATTGAATACATTACTTTCTAGGTCATATTATATGGCTTCTTCTCATGTTTTAAGGATGAAGCATGCCAAGGAAGATAGAATGTAATGTGCCTAGGGAGAATGATATCAGGTATCTAGGGAGGTACCTAAATATATAATGAATGTAATGTGGTCATAATAATGGAATATGCCTATTATGTAATAAAAATGAAATAATATAATAATACGAGGTATTTGATGTAGACCCCTAGAAATTATCATGAGAAAGTGTAAATAAACATGAGTATAATTGTATTGCAGGTGTGTTGTATTGTATTTCTTTGTAAAAAAAATGGTCTGTGGGGTGATCCCTTCCATAACAAGTATTTGATGGTTTTTTTCTACCTCAAAACTTTTTCTTTCTATACTCTTAGTGTTGTTGATGGTGAATGTTTTACATATCTTTGGTGTTTATCATTTTTTTTTGAAGCTTTATGGTTTGTTCTCACTTATATTTATCTATGTTTACTACATTGATTGTTATAGGACTAAAAAATTGAATATTTGTTGAACAGTTTGTTCCAACAATATTTCAAACACAATGAATGCTTAATGAGTTCCCCTTTACATCTAAGAGGATGTACGTGTTATCTAATCTTTGTTGAAATAATGCCATAGTTGGACTATAGGGTAAATGTCAATTGATAAAGGATGACTATAAGATTAGCACCACATTAAGACTTAAGTGTTTATGTGTGTAGAAATTAATGTATAGATTCTAAATTTCTCATGAAAGTTACTAAATTAGAAGACTAGAAGCTACTCTATTGATATGCGGAAGCAAATGCATGATCAAGAACATAAATAATTAACATGAAAGAAGAAAAATCACACATGCACATAGATTTATCTAGGGGAAAGCAACTGCTCAAAACCCCTTACTATTTGTATTGCATTAATCAAAGAATTTGGATGAATACAATATGCTTGCTCAAGCTTGAGCATAACTTGCAATTGTATCTTCTATCCTCTTCTTGACTGACTGAACCTGACCAGTACTTACCAAAATTATCAAGCCTCTAAGCTCTTATTTCCTTGCATTTTTCATTGAGGAATTAGCCCATATTTTTTAGGGTAATTCCTCAAGTGGATTGCGCAATTTTTGTAAGCACATTATTTGACTGCATGCATCACTTGTAAAAATTGGATTAGTTTACAATTGATAGTACACTGCTCTTGAACTCCAATCTCAACTGGGTAACTCAAATTCTCTAGATGCATCTGTTTTTTTAGGTTGATTGATCAGTTAACTGGATTACCAATGAGTGTGATTGAAGTTACAATGCACAAATTGACCTTCAACTAGTTGAACTCCAACAATCAGAACTAGTTTAACTAACAATAATTCAACTTAACTGAAATAGATTGCTAGAAATTAGCAATCAATCATATTGAAATGAAATCAAGTGTCTCCAACTAGAGTTAAATGAGTTAACTAAGTGACAAGAGACATGTCACCTCATTTAACTACCTTCAAGTATTCAGCTGAAATTGAAATTCAAATTTTAATCTAGTTTTACTAAGGCAAATTCAAAACTAGATTTTCTTGCTTCATTTTCAACACTCACTCTCAGAAAGAAAGGGATTATATTCTACCCCGATCTTGCCTCTATGGAACTCAAATTTACCTCTTGAAAAAGTTTTTGTCAAAAATTTTGCATCTTTCTCCTATGTCGAAATGTACTGCAACAACATGATCTGCCTTTTCACACAATCTCATAGATGGTGGTACCAGATATCTGTGTGCTTGGATCGATTGTGAAAAAAAATATTTTCAGAGAGGTTGATGAAACTCTGATTATCACAGTAAATCATAGTAGGACCCATCACGTGACCAAATAACCCAACAAGAATATTTATCATCCAGATTGCCTCACATGTTGCTTCACTGGAAGCAATGTACTCTGCTTCTGCTGAGTTGAGTGCCTTGCTTCCTGCTGTACCAAGAAACCATTATTGACCCAACATTGAAAATTCCTCCTGATGTGCTCTTCCATTCTGATGGACTCCTTGCCCAATATTCATCTGTGAAGCCACATAGCTTCACTCCCTCTATCCATCTATACCATAGTCCAAACTGAGTGGTGCCTTTGAGGCACCGTAGAACATGTTTAACATCCCTCCAAAATAATTTTGTCGATTGAACCATGGTTTGGCTCAATTGGTTGAATACATAACACATGTATGGTCATGTGTTCAAAAGGTACATGATTGAACCCACCAAATCCCTGTACATAGTAGCATCCACTTCCTCACCTGAAGTGGCCTCCTCCTTCCTCCAGTTGGTCGCTAGAGGAGTGTCCGTGGGTTTTCATTTGTCCATGCAAAACTTCTGAATAATATCGTTGGCATACTTTCCTTGAGAGAAAAACATTTTCCCTTCTCCTTGCCATACTTCCAAACCGAGGAACTAATGCATGAGATCCATGTCCTTCATTTCGAACTCTCTTGCAAGGTCCTCCTTGCAAGATCTGATAAGTTGTTCGTCACCAGTCAAAATCAAATCATCAACATATAAGACAATAATAAACAATTTACCTTCTACCAAAATGTGGTAAATATTTGCATCTTCTTCACTTTTGGTGAAGCCCAAACCAGTGAGGTAGCTATCGATCCTGGTGTACCAAGCACACAGTGCTTGATTCAACCCATACAACGCTCGCTTGAGTCTGCACACATGTGAATCTCTGTCGAAGGTCTCATAACCTTAAGGTTTTTCAATGTATGCCTCCTCAATAACTCCATTGAGGAATGTTTCCTTCACATCCATCTATGGTGGATGGAAGAGTACCTCGCTACAGGAGAAATTGTCTCCTCATAGTTAATCCCTTCAACTTGAGAGTACCCCTTGGCCACAAACCAAGCCTTGTGATTCTCTATGCTTCTATCTGCTGTATGCTTTACCTTGTAAATATATCTCAAACCTACCATTGTTTTTTATGGTAGTCTTGGGACCACTTCCCAAAATTTTTTTCTAACAATGGAATCATATTCCTCTACCATAGCATCAACCCATACTGGATTCTCTACTTCTTCCTCGAATGAGGCTGTTTCTATCTCTACTAGTTTAGTCATCAGAGCCATGTAGCCAGTGTACTGATCCGGTGACCTCCTCTTCCTGGGATGTGATGTGGGCTCTCCCACACTATCTCTAGCATCCTGCAATAATCTGTCATCTTCCCTGGTTCGTTTCCTTCCTTCTCTAGATGTCTCTGCTTGAGTGGATATCTCCACTCTCTGCTAATTTTCTTGTGGTTACTCCACAACTTCTTGAGGTTCTTCCTTTTGAGTCAAAAGCTCCTAATCTTCATGCAATTGAAGCTCCCTCTCAAAGGAACACCTCATTGCCTTCTTCTCATCGAACTTCACATCCCTTTGAACAAATTTCATTCTGAGGGATGGCAGGTACACACGATAGTTGTGAGGAGAATCAGTGTACCCCAAAAATATCCCCAACTCTATTATCTGAACCGAGATCTGCTACCATAGGCTCCATTAGTTTTCTCTTCCTTCTCTTGACTTATCCTCAACTATATCTGTCTCTGCAATTCTGAAAAGCTCTAAAGAATCATTGCATTAACCTATACTTGATTTTCTTGAGCCCTTGCAAGTATTTCCTGAGCCTCGAACAACATGTCATTGTATGCTTTGAAACTTCTGATCTCTGCCTTCAATCTCCTCAATGCATCTGCTATACCAGGAGAATAATCATCTCCTTGCTGCCCAACTGATTTGTAGGGAGAGTCATGGGAATTTTAGTCTACTATTTTTCTCGTTATATTTGATTCTCTTCTTCCAAGAAGTATACCATGTCAGATAAACGAAATATATACCAAAATAAAATCCATACCTCATTTATGTTCAGGGGAGGCTTATCTCATCTGCAAGATTAGTCCACATTAGCATGTATCGTTCTAATATATACATAATAATAATAAAATAAATATATCAATATCATGCGTGACCATACCAACTATCTACCATGACCCCATGCACGACAACCATAATATTGACCACATCAGAATTTACTCAAAGAGAGCACAACCCACTTTAATACCACCCTGTAACCAACTCCTCCCACATTTACCCACTTTCACAAGTTTTCCCAAGGTAAACATGAGATGGTGGTCATTATGATAAGAGTCAACCTACTATATGACCTTAAGGGAATGGGTTCGAAAATTTAAGACCTTACTGGCTGCCCTTAGGTGCTACAGGACCTCCAGGATCAAGCCAACCCCTCCAGTTGTCAAACCCCTGAGATAACTCTCTTTTTCACTGTCTTAGAGTCTCAACCGCTCCCTTTCCGAGGAATGCAAGTGATTGAAAGATTGCAGTCACTCCCATAGGCCTGCCTGCTAGTGACTGTGGAATTTTCCAGTCAGTTCTATGCTAGTGACCCTGAATTCTAAGCCACGTTTTCAAGGCTAGGATTCAAGCGGACTCAGGCATCTTCCCAAAACTCATTGAAACTTTCGAAAATGATAAGTGACGTAGAAACAAAGCTTATAAACCAAAACTTGAACCATGACTTCACCTAGCCTTTCCCAACTGGGATTGACATTTCATCAAACACATGATAAACATGCAACCTATAGGTCATGGAAACTTATCATAGGTTTAACAACAAGGGCCAATTCCTTCTCACAATAGTTGTCATAAAACCAGTTGGGTCATACATTCATGAACTAGAAATTAATTAATGAAAATGTGATAAGATCCATACTTAGATATGTCAAATAACCATTCTTATGACCAACACATAACCAGATAAATACCAATAACGGAACAACCATTAAATACACAAAACAAGTACATTTACTCATCAAAAGCGAGAGAAACTTAGCTCTTATTAACCATATGCAATATCTAACCAGGTCTGGGACTTCCACATACCACCCGACCATAGATTAGGCTGAAAAAAATATTTCTTTCAACCAATCACCCTCGTGCCATATTCCAAGCATGAATGTGATATCTCATGGGATAAACCAATCCAAAAACAACCAAGGGAATCTAGAGGTTAAAGCACTGCCACCCTCATCATACCATGATCTCACCTAAACTAGTCCCAAGATCACAAAACCAAACCAAGCTTGGATGCCTCATAATTCCTTCACCATCCCTTGAGGAATTTTCCTGTCTCCACCCACCTATTGAGGACTTCCCAAAGAAAACCGTCTCCACCCCCAACCCTTTGGATTTTCCTAAAACCATCTCACCCGGATCTAGAATATTCCGGATATCCAAAGCTCAACAAAAAATGAATCCCATCACACCATGGATATCCAGAAATGGAAAGGCAAGGATAAAACCACTGTTGAAACCCATCAAAACCCATGCCAATGACAAAAAAATAACCAAATACCAACATTCACATACCATGCATGTAAAAACCATCTAGGAAATCATACATGCAACCTTTTACTTGCAACTATTCCCACGGAAGCCTCTTGATCGAACCTCTCCTTGCCTGATCCTTGATTTCCTTTGCTTTGCTTTTCTTTCCTTTCCTTTGCTTGCTTTCTCCTCTTGGTGCTCTTCTCCTCTCTGAAACCAATTCCAAAACTGAAATGACAAAAGGCTACCAATTGACGCTTTAATTTCTTTTTATTCTTAATGCCTCTAATTTATTCATTTTTCCTCTATTTTTCTTCATTTTCCTCCTCACATGCAACTTGTGACCTTTCACCTCCCTTTTCTCGTAATTTCCTTTATTTTCATAAATAAAATGCCAATAATACCTTTTTGTCTTTTCAAAACAATTTCCATTGCCTTTGCCAATTTCTCCTTAGCCATAAACACATCAAGTGATATCCACTAGAATATTTTTCCCAACATTCATCTTGGCAGACCTTGGCCTTATTTTTCCTTTATTAAATTTATTACATGAAATTTTAACCTGGGAATGTTACAGACCCATCTGTTGGGAATCACAACTGTCGTTAGACCAAAACCCGCAGGTGTTAGTCAACAATCACATTGCCAGAGATAAGGATCCATGAGAGGCGGTTAGTCCATGTCGCGAAACACACAGGGAGCGTTGGTTTATCTAATTTCCAACTATCTCCCCCCAACATGAGTCTTGTGTGTTTCGAACTCACTTTGTTCTATTACTTAGTGGGAATCACATTTCTGGTGGGCAAATATTACAGTGTGGTCAAAAATCACATCGCGATGATAAGGATCCTAGAAGTGATAGGGGTCATTTAAGTAGACCTGCAGGGGGTGTTAGTTTGTCCAGTGCCAGCACACCCTCCCCCTTGGGGGAACTCTATCCTGTGTTAGCGCTCAAATCTACCTCAGGCTGAAATGAAGTAAACTCAAGGCTACATCAAACCACGCTTAGCCTCGTAGCTAGCCCTACGAGGACAGAGAGGGCTCTCTCCGCTGGTCCCATAAAATGAGCAATAGGATGCGAGACAGACTCTACAATAAGAACTCCGACGAAATGGTAAAGATGAATGCTGCTTTTTGGTTTTTTTAGTTTTCGCTGGAGTAATGGGAAAACAAATTTTGGGTCCGGGGATAAGGTCAGACCTTTGCAGAGTTCAAGTTGGGGCGAGGTAGGTGATGATCTTGATGCTTTAAATTGGATATATGGATAGTTTAGACTGACGAGGAGCTGGAGAGGGCAAAGAAGAACTTGGATCCTCTCCAAACAGCTGAAAACATATAGAACTAACTGAATTCAAAGGCCAAGCACTGTAAACAATGGATTCAACCTTAATCACTCATTCAATTTAGTTCAGAAGCATAATGAAAGGATGGCATAAATTAAACATGAAGAAACTTACAGTAAACAAAGGAGAAACATCATCAAGAACAGAACACCACAAGGATCCCAACAAGTGCCGCAAAACCCCTGATCTTTCCTTAGCCAAAATATGAAAAGTATGTACAATAGTATCAAAAGTATCCCAAAAGTCCAACCTCTCCAACCTCTGAAAATGATTGAGAAATTACAATATATAGATCACTCTAACACCTTTCCCCACCTCTAGGGGTCGAATTCTCTCTTCAGGGATCAGTTTCAACCAATTCTAATCATGGAACTACAATCTAGGCAGCTAACAACTTGCCTCTAAAAGAGTGGAAACTGATCCATTACATGAATTTTTACCCTTTTGAGAGTGAATCTTCTAGAATAGATAAAAACAAGCCAAAGTTACATGTCAAATATGAATTTACATCATAAAAACCCAAGAATTCTATCCATAAGCAAAACTGATCCATAATAGGCGAAATACTGAGCTGGCAGCTGAAAATTCAGAAAAATCTCTAGGTGGGTCGCTCCTGAACTGCGTGGGTCGCTCATGTTCCAGGCTGATTTTGAGGTAGCTCCCGGCATCCAAATTGAGCTCATGATAGCTCGTTGGAAAGCCCTGGATGTCTAATTTCCAACCCAAATGGAATTTCTGAATTTGGAGTTGATTTGACCCTCCAAAACTCTCACCTCCCAGAGGCACTCTGCCATGCAAAGGTGTTAATAGTGGTTTTATGGGTGTTTTTTGGTTTTTGACCATCCATTTCATGGTTGTTGACTCAGGTTTTATGACCAACTGCAAAATCCAAAATGTAAAATTCTCCAGTTAGTGTCCCAAAAAGATTACAAGGCGCAATCCGCTTAACTAAAAGCTCGTTAATCTGTACCTGGAAAATGACAAAATTTTCTCCGAATTTGCCCAAATTCGGAGCAGAGGTCCTCCATCATGTGTCCTGCCCAGTCAATGAAGCCTCGGCCAAAATCCGAAGTGGATCAGGCCTTTTCCGCCGTTTTAGTGCTCTCCTGGTGCATGCAGTTCCTGTGATGAAAACACTGTCTCGGTTGTATGATGTGTTGTTGTCAGTCATGATGTAGCAATGTGTATGTTCAACCTGTTGAAAATGAGAAATGGGACCTTGGTGTCTTTGTCTCCATCATGATCCTGTGAATGTACCTACGCTGATGAAGAAGGCGAGACCCCTTCCACGCCGTGTGGAGATAGTACTCGCGCTGCTGATGAAGTCAACGAGACCCCTTCCACCCCATGTGGAGATAGTACTCGTCGTGATGCTGCAAACAAAGCTCTGTGGCCTCTCTGATATGCTACCACTACTGGCGCACTGCTATGCTCCATCTCAGTGCATCAACCTCAACGATTGAGTCACTGTTCGACTCCTGCTCATACACTGACTCTGTCTCTGACATGGCCTGGAACAAGATATTGGCACTATGTATACTTATATAGATGCAGTGAAAACCGAGTTATGATGTGTGTTTCAACACCCAATAAATATCCCCCACTGTCAAAGCACCATTAAGGAAACAAACAATGATACCAGCTATGTTTTAGGTGGATTGAAATAGAAATACAGTCTATGTTTTAAGTGCAAGTGAAACTTTACAAATGGTAGCAAGCAGCCCTTAGAATATTGGGTAAATTTTGTCAAAGAGAGCAATGCATCATATGACTGTGTTTGTCAATGGGCAATGAAAACAGAGTTACAAATGTCAATGGGCAGTGAAAACAAAGTTATGAAAACGTGTTATCAATGGGCAATGGGATATAATATGTCAATGAACATCATGGAACAAAGGTCATGACAGTGGTAAAATGATAATGAAGACCACATTGGTATAATGAATGTGAAAACAATGGGCTTTGAACATACATGCCAAGGTGGATATATATCAATGATATAAGGTGGTAAAAATGCTCATAAAACCATCCATACATATTTTAAAACCCTGAAGAACAAATCAGCCATGTATGTAGGGTTTTGCTCTTCCATTCAAATGTTTGAAGACTTCAAGATACCACCAACACATTAAAAACTACTGAGCAATGATAAAAACTTGTTTGCAAGCAGCTGGAGTTGATTCGAATCAAAACTGGGCGCAAAACACAAATTTTTGGGCTTTGTTGTTTAAGTGGGTCGCTCCCCCCAAGTGGGTCGCTCCCATTCATTTTTACACTGGCTGAAATGCTCAAGTGGGTCGCTCCCCTCAAGTGGGTCGCTCTTGCCTCTTGCCACATAGTGCATTTTTCGGGAAGCTTTTCGAGGCCTTCCCGGTGTCCAAATTGAGCGTGTGATAGCTCGTTGGAAAGCTATCGGAGTCTACTTTCCAACAAAAGTGGAAATATGCAATTTGGATTCCATTTACCCTGTCAAAAATCAAATCTCCCAACACTATTCAAAATGAGCAGAATGAGGCTGCCTCAAGGCAGAGCGCTGTTGCAGTCAACTTTTGAAGGTCTTCCTCAACTCCAAATTGAGCTCATGATAGCTCATTGGAAAGGTATTTCTGTCTAGTTATCATTTGACTCATCAAGAAAGTCATTTGGACAAAAATTCTAGGAGAAAACTTGATTTTCCCAAGGTCACTTCAGAGGTGCATTCAATTCTCCTGAGGCAACGGTATTTTTGACATTTCTTCAAAACCATGATACCTGTGTAAAAAGTGAAGGAGGTTTTTCTTCCTTGGCATGTTGTGAACAAAAATCTCTCTCAGTTTTCCAAAATTCATCTTTTATTGCTCTGAAACCTCTTTTGAGTGAAACTTATCCCGATGTGTGAAACAAGGAATTTTGTCGAAATGAAGCGAAATGAAGGGGATAGGGGCTTCTAAATTCTTGGGGAAATTTTGGGAAGTAGGGAGGGATTTTAGGAAGCAGGGGGAAGTGGAATAACAGAGATTGAGTGAGGGGAAGGGGTCCAAAAGGGCAAAACACAGGCCTAGCCTAGGAAATTGCCAAGTTTTGGCTAGAAACTAGGGTTTGTGCAAAAATGAGGAATTTGGGGGATCTCAGTGATGGGAAGTGTTTAATTAGGTGAATTAATGATAGGGGAAGGTTTATGAACATCAGGATACAAGTTTTTCGATGATTTGACCATCCAAGAGAAATTACCTCCAAAACCCTAGGAGAGGGAAATGGACCTTACCTAGGCACAACTGAAGCATGAACGAGGTGTAAAATGACTCTTTGGAACCTGAGATGATGATGAAAACCCTATGAACGATGATACACTCAGCTGAATGGTGACATGGACCGACGTTTGGACAATTTTGAAAAGCGTGAAAACAAACCCTAGACCTAATGCCTAGTGACCAAATTTTGCTTGAAGACTCATTGAAATGACAAAATTTGACCTTGACACCTTAAAATCACTTTGTAAGAGCATGTTTGATCACTGAAGGAAGGCTGCAAAGGCTGACTCTAACATGTGTATTGAAATCGTGACCTATGCTCTAATACCACTTGTTAGGAATCACGACTACCATTAGACCAAAACCCACAGGTGTTAGTCAACGATCACATCGCCAAAGATAAGGATCCTCAAGAGGCGGTTAGTCCATTTCGAGAACACACGGGGAGTGTTGGTTTATCCAATGTCCAACACCCCCCCCCCCCCCCTTAGGGGAACACTATCCTTGGTGTTCTATGACACCTATAACTATAAAAAACATTGAAAACTACTAGTATCTCTTTGCTATAGACTTTCTAATGACACATAGTGTAGATACCTATAATAGAAAAAACTGCTTAAAAATAAAACCATCATGACACTCAGGACAACATGACAACCATACCGCTTATTGGAGCTTTATAACACAACTCATTGCGATATTTACAATAGAAACCATACATAAATATGTACAAATACCAAAACTCATTTTCCTCCTTTGAAAAGAAATGAAGGACACATAGCCCACATTTGATCATCCATCTCCCATGTAGCTTCATTGGGCTCAAAGTGCTTCCACTGCACTTTAACTTACTCGATTGCTCAGTTCTGAAGCATGAGTTTCTTCCGCTGCAATATACACTAGGGTTACAATTGAAATTCTCCTTCTGGTTCGACCTGCAATACAGACTAATCAATCACATGGCCAACATCCTTTACATATATTTTAAGCAATGGAACATGGAAAACATCATGGACTTTCATTTTCGAAGGAAGTGCAAGTTTGCAGGAAAGTGGTGCAATCCTCTCAAGGATCTCCATTAGGGGAATTTTGAGGTCTAAAATGGGCCTCCTAAGGAAATAATAAAATAATAACTAAACTAATAAAATAATATTTATGAATTTGCAATTCACTTTTTGCACTTAAATCCATGTAACCATAGTTAAATTCAATTCAAAAGTTGTACCAAAATAAAATTAATAAAAAAATTGTATTGACGTGACTATAAATAAGAATGAAATTTTCAAGAAAAAGTCATTATCATTGAACAACTAATGCATTTGTCCTTTATACTTAAATAACTTAAAATAAAATATAAATATAAATTTATAAATTACTTAATTATATTTATATCTTATTAATTAAAATTTATATTATTTAAATTTGTATAATAACATGTAATTATTATCTTTATATAAAAATAATATAATATAATATAATAAATGTATAAGGATATGCATTGTTTATTTCCAGAAATATGAAAGGGCAATAATATATATTTATTCAAGGAGTGTGAGCAAGCGTTTATTATGAGTACTTCTTTGACTGAAAAGTGTGAGAACTATGTAATTTAACCGCTGAATTTTTTATCATCGTGAGAATGTGACAAGTAAGTACACTTAATTTCAATGATACCTGCGACCATTAGGGATGATGCCATCCCCTAAAATGTGATTGGTTCTCATAAAGTGAATTTTAATTGTACATTTTCCTTAGGAGGCTCATTTTAGACCTCAAAATTCCCCTAATGAAAATGCCCATAATACCGTGGTGCCAATTTAGCACATGATCCGATCCTCGAGGATCTCTTCTTGGGCTTGATGTGTAAGTACACATTCTCCCCAATATAAAACTCCTTAAATTCCCTGTGCGGGTCTGCATAAATTTTCTGCATGTCTTGTGTTGCCTTTAGATTCTTCTTAATAACCTGCATTTCCTATTCCATGTATGCCAACATGTCCAGTCAAATAAGTATTATGTTTAATCAATCTGTCCAGTTGATGGGAGTGTTACAACTCTGCCCATAAAGTGCCTCAAACAGACTCATCCTCAGTGACTCTTGATAACCATTTTTGTCGGAAAACTCAACCAATGGAAGATACTCCTCCCACGTCTATTGTTGATGCATGACATACATCCTCAACATATCCTCCAATATCATATTGACCATCTCTGTTTGTCCATTTTTATGCGAATGATAAGTTTTACTGAAGGCAAAATCAGTCCCCAAACCTGCAAATAGCTCCTTCCAAAACTTGGAAGTGAACTTAGGATCCCTATCTGACACAATCTTCTTTGAAACACCATGTAATCTCACGATATCCCTGATGAAGACACGTGCCACCTCATTGGCTGAATAATTAGTCTTCACTGGAATGAAGTGAGCTAGCTTGCTCAATCTATTGATCACAAACATGATATAATCATGCTTCTTTTATTTCCTCGGAATATATGTAATGAAATCCATGGAAATTACCTTCCATTTCCACTCTGGAATCAGAATAGGCTGAAGCAACCCACCTAGATGCTTATACTCCGTTTTCACCCATTGATAGTCCAAACATATAGCCACAAACTCTGCCACTTCCTTCTTCAGATTCAACCAATAATAGAACTTATTCTTTGTCATCAATGTGTTCTGGTATCCTGGGTGACCTGAATATGGCTTGACATGAAACTCCCTCAAGATAAGTTTCTTGAGTGCACTCTCATCTGACACATAGATCCTATCCCTGAATCTCACCAAACCATTTGTTGTAAGATGATAGTCCACATCATGATCTCATGTACCATGTTTTAACCTGTGCATAAGCTCCCTATACCTATCATCCTATTGTTCTTCCTGTAAGATCTAGTCCTGTAAATATGTTCCATACGAGCTCACTGTTGCAACATGGTTCATCTGCACTCTCCTACAGAGAGCATCTAAAACCTTATTCTATTTCCCTTTAATGTATTTGATATCAAATTCAAGCTCACTAAGGGTAACCAAACATATAGCTTTCCTGGCATTAAGATTTGGTTGGTCAAACATATATCTCAACCCACTTTGATCGCTCATTAATACATACCTCCTACGAAGAAGATAATGCCTCCATATCTTTAAGGCATGAATAATAGTTTCCAACTCAAGATCATGAGTCATATAGTTATGTTCATGCTCATTCAGTTTCCTAGACTCGTAACACATCACATATCCCTCCTACATAAGTACTCCACCAATCCCTCTCTTGCAAGAATATGTACACACTATGAACTCTTTATCCAGATCTGCAATCTTAAGAACTGGAGCATTTGTCAACAACTTGTTCAACTTTTCAAAACTTTCTGCACATTCCTCTATCCATTTAAATTTCTTACCTTTTCTTTGCAATGATGTAATCAAATATGAAATGCATGGTAAGTTCTTGATTAGCATCCTATAGTAACCTGTTAACCCCATAAATGATCTAAATTCATCCACATTTCTAGGAGTTGGCCATTCCATGATAGCTTTTATTTTTTCTAGATCCATTGTTATTCCTTCCTTGGAGACAACATATCCCAAGCAATGTACCTATGTCTGAAAAAAGTTACATTTACTAAGATTGGCATGTAATTGATGCTCTCTTAGCAATCTCAACACCACTGCTAAGTGTTCGACATAATCTTTCTCATTCTTATATTATATCAATATATCATCAATGCACATAATAGCAAACTTGTCTAGATAAGGACTCAATACATTATTCATCAAACACTTAAAAGTAGTTGGGGAAATAGTCAAACCAAAAGGAACCACAAGAAACTCATAATTCCCATACCTAGTCCTCAAATAATTTTTGTATATGTCCTCGTCTTTGATGTGTACCTGATGGTATCCTGATCTCAAACCAATTTTTGAGAACATTATTCCCCTTTCAACTGATCAAACAAATCCCCCCCCCCCCCCCCCTGTTGTAATCAATGCACAATATGAGAGTACCATCATTCTTCTTCAGGAACAATACTGGCGCACCCCAAGGCGATACACTTGTCCTAATATATCCCTTATCAAGCATTTCCTTCAGTTGCAACTTCAACTCTACTAACTCTGGTGTACTCATCCTATAAGGTGTCTTTGATGTTGGTGTTTCCCCTGGTACCAACTCAATAGAAAAGTCCACTTTCCTATGAGGAGGAAACTCTAGAATATATGTACGGAATACATCCTGAAATTGCTGCAATATAGGGTTGTTACACAACATTTTGTCACCGTTACTGCAATCCCTCATCCTGCATATTGGAGGATCATTCCCATGACTTGTGAATAGTGTCATACTCTGAAAATACCTTCTTTGCATCCTTTTGCATAAGGAAATAATTTCTCCTATTGGACATTTCCTCAAAAAAGCACACAAAACCTATGTTTTGGCCTTGGCAGAGATAGCCAGTTCATCCCTCGCGCCGATGTGGAAGATTTTCACTAGAGCCCGCACCACCTGGCACTCTGTCTCAGTGTAGTGCCCGCGGTAGCTATTTTAGGAATGTTTTTTAACAAATAGAGGTGGAATTTTTCTTCTAACCACCTCAGGGATGAGTCACTGGAAGTGGTTAAGTTGATTAGCCACGGATCTCCCTCTTTGGGTAGTGGTTTCCTCCTCCCATGGAACACTCCTTGAAGATAGGTCTCCCTTCCATGATTATAGGGATCCTAACCTCTCCCTCTCCCTCTATATAAACATGCCTTCTCCCTTTATGAAAGCTAGTTGAACAGATAGCCAAGGAGCTGAACTTGGAAGAAGAATACTATAGCTGAGTAATTTCTATTGAGAAGGTAGAACCAAGCAGAATTCCATAGAGAGAGTCCCGTCCGAATTCTCGACGAGCCTTTGTGAGACGCGCTCCGCTTGAACCCTACTGGAGGATATCGCAACGTCGAAGCTTGGTTGTACTCTTCCTTCCATTTATCAATATACTCGACTATGGTGTTGGTTCCATCATTGTGATATGTTGTTTATGTAATGAAATTAATTTAGTCTTATTCGACTGACTGATAGTTACGAATGTGAATTAGTATGTTGTATATTGTTGTTGTTTTCTTGTGTGCAGGTGTCCGAGCGTGAAAGCGAGCATATCGTGAACTGTCAAACCAAGAGCAAGGAGTGATCCACTCTTTTCGACGACAACAACAACATAGGATCTTCGGTAAGTCATATATCGAATATCTGTCCATTCGTTAATTAAGAATCAATATTATAGCGTGTCTTGTTTGTGGCTAGACCCACTCTAGGGCTAGTGGGATCGCCTCTGTCTGCAGAGGGGATTTACGTCACCAAAAAATTGGCGATTCCACTGGGGACTTCAGTGCGAGTTTGTCTTTCACCCATTAGGTCTTTGCTTGCTTGTTTTTCCTTTTCTGATTATTCTGCTAAGTCCAAGAGCCTTGTTTAGCCCCAGAGGATCAAATCTGACCTTTGTTTTTTCAAAATTTTCCTTTTACATGAGGCAACTTGCTTGGCGCGTTTTTTGGTTAGACAATCGCATCAGCTGGTGCTTGTAGCTAGTTTTTCACCCGCGCCATTCCCCGTTTGGCACTGATTACAACCAAACAGTCGCGCGAATTCCTATAGGTGTTAGGGTTTGCTTTGTTTTGGAGTTTTTGGGTCAGTGCTTGTGCTTCTGGGTTATTTTAGGTATCCATTGAGTGCTTTGAGATTATTTTTGATTGTGATTGGCCTTCATTCCTTCAGTTGTTTGTCCGTTTCCTATCAACATCATAGCCTTAGGGTTTTTAAGTGCTTTGGTATGCTGAGCCTCCTGTAGGAGTTGGAGCCCTTCTGTTTCACAATCAACTTCATTCCTTGTTTGATTGCATTCAACTCCCTTGATCCATTTGAGTGATTGCATTGGCTGAATGATTCTTGACTATTTCATTTAGTTTTGCTTCTTATCACTCCAAGCATAGATCACAATTCTTGTATGGGTTTGTTTAGAAATCTTTCTTCGATTTGAGAGATTGCAACATTGGTTTGAGTTTGGCTTCATTTGTTTTGAGTTGATTGAGATTATTTCGCTTTAAATCTCGCGTTAACATTCTTGAAATAGTGTGTTGGTTTGTTTTTCATGTCATTTAGTGCACTATTTTCTCTATTACATTGAAAAAACAAAAAAAATTGTTTGCATTCTTGTTTGCATTATGGAATTGAAAGTCTTTCGCATATCTAGCGTTGGACAATTCTAGGAAAGATTTCTCATTTTCATTATCTTGCATCGGATATTGTAGTGGATGTTTCCGTGTTTTCTCATTATTTGCTATCGATTGAAAACTCTTAAATTTCTCATAGATAGATTTTCATTGAACGAAATGGTATTTTTTGGCATGTAGCTTGCATTTAGGGATTTGTGAGATCCAACATTCGATAGGACCTTGAACTGAAACGTAAATACAAGATCAACTTAAAATTTACTCAATTAACCTAAGGCAACATTGAAACCTAGCGAAACATTTAGTGGTCTAAGTTAGAGACGTGTTTCAGCGTCTTTAAACCTAGCAGCTGTCACTTGCCATCTGGCTTTAGACAACACTAGTACGGACTTGTGCTCCCCGTACTGTCGAGTATATAAAGGGAGACCCCTCTAGGTTGCAATCCTTTTATCCGTAGGAAGCTGAGTGTGCCGCCTTGTAACCGTGATACACCGAAAACAACATTTGTGGAGACTACCTACACGTACGTCAAGTCCTTGGTCATTCTTCTTTCATTTGATCACCAAGGTGTATATGGCAGTTCACGGAAACCTGGTACACCCTTCTACCTAGACTACCTGAGCAGTCAATTTCAATCTTTATTGACTCCATAAATTTGAAAAGATCATTGAGCACTTGGCCTTTCACGCTCGCTTAAAACTGAAAGTGACTAGAGTCATCTTTTGCTTGTTTCTTGACTCTGAAAACATGAAACAACAAAATTTTGGTTTCAACGTGGTAAAATAAACTACCTACGATTATGCACCCATTAAAGTTTGATTGATTGGCCTGTCTTTGTTTTCCTTGGTTTTTATCCAAGAGACTTCATTCTCGATCTATTTTTCTTTCTAGTGTGCTACGGTCACAATGGCGGAACCATCGGTTTCGTGCAGTGGTAGTCCTTTCTTGGACGATTCATCTAAAACTTCTCAATCCTCTATGTCTGCTGAGCTTCAGTAGCCTATTCTCCCGTCAGAGTACCCCTTTGGGGAACCAGTGAGTTCAGTTAGCCTCTTTCAAACGCTTGGTTTGGGTTTGGGGTCGGGGAGCACTTCCCCCCTCTTACATTGGGATCACCATTTTTAGCTACTATCATACCTCCTAGTCCCTGTAGTATTTTACAAGATCTCACGGCGGATTCAGACATGGACTCATCTGGTCCTATTAGCATTGAGGGGATTCCTGTTTCTGATGAAGAATACTAACTTTTTCCGAAAAAAATCCCTCAAGAGTCCGCTCAATCTTCACTATCGGTGTCACTTCCAGCTGGATATAGGTATTTGGGTCAAAATATGGCCGGTATTGCCTCCATGGCAGCATCAACTCCATTAATGGGCCCAGTCCTTCCATCATTAGGGATGTCGCCAACGACACCTGTCTCGTCAACACCTTTTGTTACATCTGTCCCAACTAGGCCTACTGTCTGCGTGGCTGCGTCAACACTGGTTATCACCACTCAGCCATCAGGGGCTTCGCCTTCAGTAGAGACTTCAATTTCCATGGCAACCCCTGACAGCCTGTCTTTTGAGGAGCATTGGCTAGCTACTCAGTAGCAGAGCTCCGAGACTTACCAGTCCCCTCAGGATTATGGTGAGCCTTATATTTCTCATTATGACGCGGTCGGTAACCCCATTTATACACTTCCATTTCATTATGATGAGTACGGTAACCCTATCTATTTTCCTGCTTCGGAAGCTTATCAGTTCCTTTCCGGTTTTAGACCTACCTTGCCTGTGCAACCTTCTAACCAACAAGGACAACCCTTTCAGGGACAACCTTCGGTTCAGCAAGGGTATGCTTTCAACCCACAAGGACAACCCTTTCAGGGACAACCTTCAGTTCAACAAGGGTATGCTTATGACCCACAAGGAGAACCCTTTCAGGGAAAACCTTCGGTTCAGCAAGGATTATTTTACGGTCTACAAGGATAGTCTTACAATCCACAATGCCAACCTTTACAAGGTCAGTCTGTGATCCAACCTGGGCAACCTCAAGGACTTGCTGGGCAACCGATATATCAACCAGGGCCTTCATACGGTCCTGGGGGGCAAATTTATCCATCTCAAGGGCAACCTTTCGTGCAACCGCAACAGCCATATCTTCCAATTGGTCCAAATTTTGCGTAGCCTGGGCCATCTTATGGTCCTGCTCCAGGTCAACCTAGTCATCAGGTACAACCTGGCCCATCACAGCCAGGGCCATCTTATGGTCCTGCTCCAGGTCAACCTAGTGATCAGGTACAACCTAGCCCATCACAGCCAGGGCCATCTTATGGTCCTACTCCAGGTAAACCTAGTCATCAGGCACAACCTGGCCCATCGCAGCCATCAGGCCATCCTGCTTCGCAGGGGCAACCTGGTGGCTCCCGTCAGTCAAGTCAACCTGCTCAGCAGGGGCAACCTGCACAAACAGTTCACCCTGCTCAGCCACTGATCTACTCTACACCACAGTCGGGTCAACCAATGCGCCCTACTTATCTAGCTCAGCAGGGCCCTACTTATCAGCAACCCGTTCGACCCCAAGGCGCTTATCACCCTCGAGGTCAATACCGATTGGTTTAAAATGCGCCTCAATTTTTTGCTTATTACCCTCAGCCACCAGGCTATACTTACATTCAACAAAAAAATATTTATGCTACTCAATCAGGACCTTCATATACTTAGAATCAGTATCCTGGTCCTCAACCTTTGTATCCTGGTCCTCAACTGTCGTATCAGCTGAACTATCCGGCTTATTACCCTTATCATGGTCCGAATCCTTCGGGACATAACTAATGGGGGAAGAGTTACACTCAACTAGGATGGAATGTGGGTACTGGTCCTTATTGGGGACCTTCTATGCCTTTCAACCCTCAATTACCCTTTCTCGCCACGTTGGAATTACTAGATGTGTCAAAACTAACGAATGATCCCATCCTTCATAATCCGTATTGGCCTCCGGTTCCAACCAAGGTTCCTAGTGATTGCCCTAAGTTTGAGGGAAAGGCTGGAGAAGACCCCCAAGCACATGTCATGACATACCATTTATGGTGTTCTTCAAATTATTGGGTGGATGACTCTATTCGACTTCATCTTTTCCAATGAACCCTCACTGGAGCTGCTGCTAAGTGGTATATCCAGCTGTCTCGCGGTATCTTTCAAGTTTTCAACTCTCTTGCTATGGCGTTCCTTACTCATTTCTAGTTACCGGTTCTTTATGAAGCCAGGACGCATCTCCTAACATCCTTGAAACAAGACCGGGCCACCCATATCTCGGACCACATTCATGAATGGAGACGTCGTCGTCGTCTGATCAAATTCAATATTCCTGATCAGCTTCTTACCCATTGGTTCACCACCTCTTTTTTCAATCATATTTCAAAATATATCACCATGGGAGCATGTGTTACCGAGGAATAGGCCATTGCTCGTGCCCAGTACCTTGATTTAGTGTACTCTCAATCGGGCATTTTGTATGATATCTTGAATGATGCCCCGCGACCTGGGACTTCTAAAGCACCATCCACTCCATCCATTGATGATGTTATTGGTTCCGTGTCTCAGACTTCACGTAAGTCTTCCAACACTGGGAAGCAAAAATCAAGTTCTTCCATTGATTCTACTTCTCAACCTACCCCAGATGATGGCAAAAACTCGGAGGTCAACGCCATTCAGGCCAATCCTGTGGACAAGACATCTAAAGGGAAAAAGAAGGGCAAAGGCAAGGCCAAAGCCGATGCCCAAAAACCAGAGTCATCTAAACCTTGTGCTGATGATGGTTCACAGCACAAGCCGAAGTATCCCTGTCTGATTTGTGATGAGGAACACTACACTAAGGATTGTCCTAGACGTGATGAAGTTAGTAAACTTCTCAAAGGCACTAAAGGAACTCCAGTTGTCCCTCAGAAAACACATATGGTCGAGCAACCTACGACATCTGCACCATTTGGCTCTTGTGTTCATGGTGAACGATTCTGCACACGTTTCCATTGATACTCAGTCGAAAGATTATGCTAGATCACGTCAGGAAGTTGGGAAAGAGATCGCTGATGGTCCTCCTCCCCCACCTGCCTCTGGTCCTCTTGAGATTGAAAGGCCCAGTGCTGAACCCGTTTTACAACCACCTTCTAAAAGTGTTCTCCGGAAATCTTCTTATAATCCTAATGCCCGTGCTGCTCAGCATTGTTGGGTATGTGTTATATTCTTTCCACGACTAGCCCCAGGCGCTGTACGTTGCGCCGGGCACAGCAGGGGGGTCACAAGGGGGGAGGCAGCCCCCACTGTTGGGGTCCGGGACAGCGCCCCGGAGAAAATTTGTTTGGTGTGCGGACCCACTCATAGGCAGACCCACCCATGTTTTGTGCATGAGTTTGCACATGGTTTTGGGGTACGATGGTTTTCGGCCCCTGGTATTTTGTAGATCTGGTCAAGGGAACTACGGTTATGTTCTAATCCAGGGTTAATGGATTGGGGTTTATGTATGCTTCGACATGTATATATATGTTTTGTAACACTAAAAGGAATATAATTAAAAATCAAGCTAGTCATCCCAATTTGGGATCCAGGGGAAAATCTCTGTGTTTATCTGTTTTATGTTTTATGCTCTCGCTATTGTTTATTTTCTGTTATAAGATTCGTGTGTAGATAATTTCTATTTAGGGTTAAAACCATGATTTCGTATCAGAGCTGTTTCGTCTTCAAGGGGACGCCTTTGTTGCTGAGGGTTTTTTTGCTCGGGCCTGAGGTAGACCCTGTTCAGTGGGAGATCTACGGATCGATTCTTGCGGTGAAAGAAGATGGCGAGTGGCGGGAAGATAGAGATCAAGAAATTTAATGGTCAGAGCTTTGAGTTACAGAAGCTCAAGATGGAGGATCTACTGGTGGATAAATATCAGTGGATCGCGGTAGATCCAGGTACTAAACCAACGACAATGTCAGATGAAGACTGGAAGAAACTGGATCAAAAGGCTAAGAGCACAATACGGTTGTGTGTCTCAGATTCAGTATTGTTGAATGTATCTAGGGAAGCTACGACAAATAATTTGTGGGAAAAACTTGGGACTTTGTACCAATCTAAGTCTCTGGTGAATAAGTTGTTCCTACGAAAAAAGCTGTATAACCTGAGGATGAATGATGGAGACTCGGTGACAGAGCATTTGAATGCCTTCAATACTGTGGTAAGTCAGCTGCCATCTGTTGATATTAAAATCTCAGATGAAGATAAGTGCATCAGTTTGTTGTGTTCTCTACTAGACTCGTGGGACAGTCTGGTTATTGCAGCAGGTAGCAATACAACTACCTTGAATTTTGATGACATTGTCTCAGCCTTGTTGTCGGAGGAAATGAGACAGTGAAATATGGAGGGCCAGAATGGAGATGCCTTATCTGTACGAGGAAGATCCCAAAACAGAAACAAGAATAAGGTTTCGAGTGGGAGATCCAAATCTAGAGGTAGATCTAAATCTCCTGGAAAGTTTGTAAAGGTATGCTGGAAATGTGGAAAGGAAGGACACTACAAAAAGGAGTGCAGATCTAAAGCTCCTGAGAAAGGAAAGGGATTTGATGATGCTCCTTCTGCAGAGGCAAAAACCACCTCGGATGAAGGTGGGGATGTGTATTTTGCTTCTTCTTCAAATAAACATGTAGATCATGAGTCATGGTTTATTGACTCAGGTGCATCCTTTCACTTTACTCCCCATAGGGAGTGGTTCTGCGAATATGAGAAATATGATGGTGGTGATGTCTTCCTAGGGGATGATAGGAAGGCCAGAATCATCGGACGTGGAAAGGTCAAGCTGAAGCTGCAAGGTGGAAGGATTAGAACACTTCCTGGTGTTTTGCATATTCCTGCATTGGCCAGAAATCTGATTTCTGTAAGCAAGATGGATGATGCAGGTTTAAAAATAGTGTTCGAGAAAGATGCCTGCAAGATGGTTCGGGGAGCACTAGTATTAATGCGGGGAGTTCGGACTGGAACTCTATATAAGCTACAAGGTAGAACTTTTATTAATGGGTGTAACAGTTTTGTGGTTCTTGAAAGTGGATCGGAAAGCCTAGCTGTCTTTGGAGAAAAGACCATGCTATGGCATCAAAGGCTTGGACATATTGGAGAGAAGGGCCTTCAGATACTGCATAGAAATGGTATGGTAGAAGGTATGTCTAATTGCTCTCTGGATTTCGATTTCTGTGAACATTGTGTATATGGGAAGCAGAATCGGGTGAGTTTTCCTTCTGGTGCTAAGAGGGCGAACAAGATATTAGAACTTGTGCACAGTGATGTGTTTGGACCCGTGTCAGTTCCATCACTGGGAAAGTCTATGTACTATGTTTCATTCATAGATGACTTCTCAAGGAATACATGGATATATTTCTTGAGGAAGAAATCTGAAGTCTTTGAAAAATTTAAATAATTTAAGGCTCTGGTGGAAAACCAGACAGAGAAGAAGATAAAGGCATTGAGGACAGATAATGGTGGGGAGTTCTGCAAGAAGGAATTTGAAGAGTTCTGTAAGAAGTGTGGTATAGCACGGTAGAAGAATACTCCATACACACCTCAGCAAAATGGAGTTGCAGAAAGAATGAACAGAACACTGATGGAAAAGGCAAGAAGCATGCTCAGTGGTACCGGGTTAGGACAAGAATTCTGGGTAGAGGCAGTGGAGACTGCATGTTACTTAGTTAACAGATCACCTTCATCAGTGTTGGAGGATAAGACTCCACATGAGGTATGGACTGGTAAGAAACCCTCTCTTTCACATCTAAGGGTATTTGGATGTGATGCATATGTACATGTTCCAAAGGAGAAAAAGACCAAGTTGGATAATAAATCTGAAAGGTGCATCTTTATTGGGTATAAGGATGGTTTAAAGGGTTACAAGCTTTGGAACCCAGAAACAAGGAAGGTTGTGTACAGATGAGATGTGGTGTTTAGAGAAGTGAAAGATGTTGTTAAACATGAAGTCCTACCAAAGGAACCTGAGAAGATAGAGTTTGAGCTAAAGGAGGATGAATCAGACTCTACAACAAAAGAAGACTCAGAAGATGAAGAGCCACAAACTCCAGCTTTGAGAAGATCAGTTCGGGAAAGAAGGCAACCAGAAAGGTATAGTCCATCTACTTTCTGTTCAGGTTTTGCCTTAACTATAACTGATGATGAACCCAGAACTGTCAGGGAGGCAGTAGATTCAGAGGATGGAAAACTCTCGAAGGAGGCCATGGTTGATGAAATGGCATCCTTGCACAAAAATGAGGCATGGGATCTGGTGGAGTTTCCGGCTGGAAGGAAGCCCATCGGGAGCAAATGGGTGTTTAAAAGGAAGATGAATGTAGAAGACAAGGTGGAGAAATACAAAGCTCGGTTGGTAGAAAAAGGTTATTCCCAGGTGCCGGGAATTGATTTTGGTGATATTTTTTCTCCTGTTGCCAAAGTTACTTCTATTAGATTACTTTTATCTGTTGCTGCTGCATTTGATTTTGAGATAGAACAGATGGATGTGAAGACAACATTTTTTCATGGGGATCTAGAAGAAGAGATCTACATGAAGCAACCTGAAGGATTTATGGTGAAGGGTAAGAAAGAACTGGTATGCAGGTTGAAGAAGTCTCTGTATGGGTTAAAACAGTCACCAAGGATGTGGTATCAGAAATTTGATACCTATATACGGGGACTTGGCTTCACCAGAAGCAAGGAGGATCACTGTGTTTATTTTGAATTAATTGGTGACCGTGTTATTTATTTGGTCTTGTATGTGGATGATATGTTGTTGATTGGAAATGACAAAGAAATTATCCAAGATTTGAAGACCCAGCTGTTCTCCAAATTCGACATGAAGGATCTTGGTGCTGCAAACTATATTTTAAGCATGGAAATTAAGAGAGATTGGGCAAAGAGGAAGCTCTGGTTAAACCAGAGGAAGTATGTCGAGACTATATTGCAGAGGTTCAATATGCAGGATAGTAAACCGATGAATGTTCCTATTCCTGTAGGTGTAAATCTATCTGCTGAACAATGTCCCAAGATACAAGAAGAAGAGGAGGATATGTCCCGTGTTCCATATGCAAATGCGGTGGGTAGCTTGATGTATGCAATGGTCTGTACTAGACCAGACATTGCACATGCAGTGGGAGTATTGAGCAGGTTTATGTCAAACCCAGGGAAGGAGCATTAGACAGCAGTGAAGCGGGTTTTCAGATATTTACGTGGCACTAGTGATTATGGCTTGTGCTACCAGGGAAGACTAGGATTGGAAAGAATGTTGGACATTCGTGGTTTTTTTGATGTAGACTGGGCTGGAGATCTGGACCAAAGAAGATCTACAAGTGGGTATGTGTTTAGCCTATTTGGAGGTGCAGTCATTTGGATGAGTAAAAGACAATCTATAGTGGCGCTTTCAACTATAGAGGTAGAATACATAGCATCCACTCATGCAAGGAAGGAAGCAGTTTGGTTGCAGAGATTGTGTTCAAGTATGGGGTTGGTACAGCAAGCTATAAGGATAGAATGTGATAGCCAAAGTGCAATTTTCTTGGCTAAGAACCCTCCTTACCATTCAAAGACAAAGCACATTGATGTTCAATATCACTTTGTTAGAGATATGGTTGAGGCTAAAAGGGTGTTGCTGGTAAAGGTGGACACTTTGAAGAATGTTGCAGATGCATTGACGAAGTCTGTGAGCACTTAGAATTTCTCTTGGTGTAGAGAAACAATGGGTGTTGAATAATTGGCTTAATGACTAAGCTCTCCTGTGGCCCCCTGTGGAAAGAAAACAACAAGTGGGAGAATGTTGGGTATGTTTTATATTCTTTTCACGACTAGCCCCACACGCTGTATGTTGCGCCGGGTGCAGCAGGGGGGTCACAAAGGGGGAGGCAGCCCCCACTATTGGGGTCCGGGACAACGTCGCGGCGAAAATTTGTTTGGTGTGCGGACCCACTCATAGGCGAACCCACCCATGTTTTGTGCATGAGTTTGCACATGGTTTTGGGGTAAGATGGTTTTCGGCCCCTGGTATTTTGTAGATCCGGTCAAGGGAACTACGGTTATGTTCTAATCAAGGGTTAATGGATTGGGGTTTATGTATGCTTCGACATTTATATATATGTGTTGTAACACTAAAAGGAATATAATAAAAAATCAAGCTGGTCATCCCAATTTGGGATCCAGGGGAAAATATCTGTGTTTATCTGTTTTATGTTTTATGCTCTCGCTATTGTTTATTTTCTGTTATAAGATTCGTGTGTAGATAATTTCTATTCAGGGTTAAAACCTACAAGCATTATAGTATTTTTGAGGATTTGGCACATGCGCCATCTGTGATGTCCACGTTAGAAGTGCTTCAGAGTTGTCCGTCTCAACGAAAAGCGTTATTATCTGCGATCGACGGAATTGATCCTGCTGATTCTAGCCTTCTCTCTTTCGATTTAGAGAATTTCATCCCCCGAATTCCGCACTAGATTTCCCTTGTCATACAAGTCGGCATTAATGGTCTCAACATCCATAGAGCCATTATGGACGAAGGTGTATCCACTTGTGTCATGTCATCTACTTGTTGGAAGGCTATTGGCTCTCCAGCCCTAATTTCGTCACCCAATTCCCTTGAGGCATTTGATGGAAGGGAAACGAAACCCTTGGGCGTTCTCGCCAGCTTGCCGATCACGTTACAAGGAAAGATGACCAATGTCAAAGTAGAAGTAGTTGATGCTAAACTCAATTACAATCTTCTACTCGGTCGCAATTGGACTCATGCTATGATGTGCGTTCCGTCCACCCCCTTTCGTCTTCTAAAGTTTCCACACGAGGGAAAAATCATAACTATCAACCAGTTGTCGTTCTTTACCTCGTCTTCTGAGAACAATGTTCCATACATGGATCAGATTCCTTCTCCCCTCGACAACATAGGGCCAGGTCTTTTCAAAGACCCCTCCCTCATGGCTATATGTCCCCTTCCACCACCAAATACCATTCAAGTTAATATGATCTCTCGGTCGGATGACCTATGGATCGTCCCTTTACCTGAACGGGCTGATTCATTTGGGGATTCGATGCTGCGTACTCTAATTAAATTCAATTATTGCGAGCTTCTAGCTGCATCAGATTCTCCCCCTCTAAAGATGCTCCTTCAAGCATGTCTCTCGATTTTTATTCTGAATCCCCTTGGCTTGGCGATGCAGATTCGCCGGATCCTTTGAAAGAAGTGTTTCCATCCGATGAATCCATCGTGGAAACCATGTCTCTCGAAGACTTACCATGGAGCGATGGGCATCATCGTTCCTCATTTATGCCTGGCCTCGGGGCAATGTCTAACTGTCTTAAGCATTTTGCATCTCAAGTTCCTTCTCCGCCACTTCAAACGCTTGTCTTGAATCATGAATTCTTCTCTGAAGGTAACTTGAGTAACATTGCCCAGACGATGCCTATCGACATTTCCGTGAAACTGGGAATTGTCGAGAACATCCATGTCGGAGTCACTTGTTCTTCCGATGAAGTCCAAGTGTATACTAGCCTCTTTCACGAATTCCGTGATGTTTTCACCTGGTCTTACGGATAGATGCCTGGAATCGATCCTAGTATTTTGGTGCATGAGATTCCTACCTATCCCGGTGCGAAGCCTGTTCGCCAGCGTCTTCGTCTAGTGCATCCTCAAAAAGCCGCCGCCATAAAAGCTGAAGTTGAAAAACTTCCTAAAGTGGGTTCCATTTTTCCGATCCCTCTGACAGAGTGGGTTTCTAACATTTTTCCTGTGGATAAGAAGCAGGGAACAATTCATGTCTGTGTTGACTATTGAGATATTAATCGGGCCTGCCCGAAGGATAACTATCCCACCCCTTTCATCGATTAGATCATTGATGATTGTACGGGGAGTGAGATTTTTTCCCTTATGGATGGATTCTCTGGCTATAATGAGATCAATATTCTCCCATCCGATTAAGAAAAGACCGCTTTTATCTGTCCTTGGGGAACATTTGCGTATAAGAAACTCCCTTTCGGGTTGAAGAACGTTGGGGCTACGTTCCAGCGCGCGATGTCTTATGCCTTTCACGGCGTTCGTCATATTTTTCAACCATATTTGGATGACCTTCCAGCTCATTCAACTGTGCGAAAATACCATCCAGACCATCTCCGCCAGATCTTTCTTCGCTGTAGACGCTACAACATTCGGCTCAATCCACATAAAAGCGTCTTCTGCGTCAATTCTGGTAGACTTTTAGGGTTTATCATATCCAAAGACGGAATTCGCCTCGATCTGCTTAAGGTTGAGGCTATTGTTAATCTCCCCTCTCCATCCTCGTTACACCAGCTCCAGAGTCTCCAAGGGAAAGAAAATTTCTTATGACGTTTTATCCCGAACTATGCCGAAGTAGCCAAGGGGTTCACACGACTTTTAAAACAGGACGTCCCTTTTCATTGGGATGAGATTGATCAGTAATATTTTGATACACTTAAGACGTTTCTTGTCAATGCTCCTCTATTACGTCCTCTGGATTATCATCGTGATTTCACCCTATATATAGCTGCTGCCTTCAGTATGATCGCCATGGTTTTGGTTCAAGATGATGATGAAGGTAACGAGCATGTTATTTACTACTTGTCTCGAAACCTTCTCGACCTTGAAATGCGTTATGCACATGTTGAGAAGTTAGCGCTAACTGCGGTCCAGACCGTTCAACGTTTTCATTATTATATCCTTTTACGGACGGTAACCGTGATTTCTGATTGTAACCCCATGACCTATATTCTGTCTTGACAGTTGCTGGGGGGCAAGTATTCGAAGTGGATCGTTATCCTCCAAGAGTTTTATTTGGAATTCACTACCGCCAAATCAAAGAAATCACTCATTTTTGATGATCTAATTTGTTCTCTCCCTGTCGACTCTGCTCCTTATTATTCCGAGGATCATATTCTGGATGAAACTCTTTTCTTGATTAGTACCCGCGATCCATGGTATGGTGATATCATTGTGTACCTCCAGACTTCTACTTTTAGGTCTGAGTTGATGAAAGATGCCCGCCACCGCATTAGGCATCGGTCGCAACCTTATCGTATTGTTAGAGATACCCTTTATCGTGTTGGAGTTGATTCCATGCTCCGCCGATGTCTGACCCTCGAGGAAGTTGAGAAAGTTTTAAATGACTGCAACAGTGGCGCCTGTGGTGGTCACATGTCCAGTGATGCCACCGCACAGAAGATCCTTCATGCTGGCTATTTCTAGCCGTCTATTTTTAAAGACTGCATTGTCGCAGTATGCAAATGCCATGCGTGCCAGATATATCAATGCAAGATGCTTGCGCCATCTATTCCTTTACACCCTGTCATTACCGTTGGTCCTTTTTCCAAATGGGGCATCGATTTTATGATGTGTAACCCTCGCTCGGCTGGGGGGCATGCCTATATCATCGTCGGTGTCGATTATTTTACGAAATGGGCCGAAGCAATGCCTACACTGGTTGCGGACGTCAAGACAACAACGCAATCCATATTAAATCATGTTATTGCTCGGTTTGATGTCTCTCAAACCATCGTTACTGATCATGGTTCAAATTTTCGGGACTGAATGATGGCGGAGATGACGTCTAAGTTGGGTCTGTGTCATGACAACTCAACACCGTATTACCCTGAAGCTAACGGCCAAGTTGAAGCCGTAAAAAAAGTTCTCGTTACGATGCTTCAACGAATAATTGGGATCCATAAATAAAATTGGAATATCATGTTGTTTTCAGCTCTATGGGCTTACCAAACGTCAATTAAGAGTGCAACCAGATTCACCCCGTCGCTTAGCTGCTTTGGTCATCGAAGCACAAAAGAAGCAAGTCAAAGCTCACTTTGACCAAACAGTTTCCCCTCATTCTTTTATCGAAGGCGACCTCATTATCCTGTACGACCAAGCTCATGATAAGCTGGGGGCAGGTGAATTCCAACCCATGTGGCATGGGCCCTACATCGTCAAACATGTGTTACAAAATGGGGCTTATGAGCTTATTGATTATGAAGGTTATCCTTTAGCACAACCCAGAAATGGGTTGTATCTGTAAAAATATTATGCTTGAGTCATTCATGCATGATATGTGTACATAGGTGATTTCTTTTCATTTTTGTACATATTTAGGTTTGATGTGCTTTGTGAGATTTTTTCTGCTTATTGGGTCTTTCTGGTTCTACAGATGTCTATTACCCCTTATGTCGGTTTCGCAGATGGTGCTTCCCGCAGTACTAGGAACTTGTCTTCAGCAACCTAGGTAATTTATAATCCTGCTGGTGAGTTGATTAACCTACAAGGTATTTGTCTAGGACAAACTAGAAATAGCGTCGCTGAATATAGTGCTATTGTGGAACTATATTAACCAAGGCAGTTAACCTCGCATACGTACATTTCTTGTAAATCTAGATTAGCAGCTTGTTGTTCTTCAACTTAATGGTCATTATTCAGTTCGAAACTCATGCATTTTGAGATTGTATTTACGTAATCGTTTGCTTGAAAGACATTTTGATTTCATCACATATCAACATATACCAAGACGGATGAATACATTAACTGATACAGTGGCTAACATTGTATTAGATAGACATTTGCACAACTTATAAAACATCATCATATGTAAATAGAGTCATGTAGAAAATAAGATGTATATATATATATATATATATATATATATATATATCGATTGTTTGCAGTGTGTACAACATAAAAAGCAAATATATATATATATATGTTTCAGTTACATCCCGAGACAACATGTCTCTCAAAAATATGCAGAAATAAAAAGCCAAGGTGCCTAATCAGAGTGGTGCTCATGATAGCATGTCACCACTCATACCAACCGCCTCAGTAAGCGGTGGATATGACTCGACACCCCTACAGTATGCCTCTGGTAGGCCCGAGGCACATCATCCAAGCGAGCATAGTGTGGTATCCCACGGGTGATCCCCTCCAGATTTTGTACTATCTCCTCCTCGCCGCCCTCACAATGAGGATCGAAATCGCGAGGAGTTCACCTCGCTATCGACGGCATACCTGTAGGCCTCTCTAGGCCAACATCTACATATGTAAAATATTAATTGTCAGAACATTCATATATACCAAAAAATCATAAAATCATGAAAATAAAAAATGAGTCTCACCTAGCTCTTCGTCCCAATCCTCTCCCTTCGGGAGCGGGAGGTCTGGATCACTGGTGAAGTCTGTGCCAAAGTAAGGCTAATCCTCCATGACAATCAGTTGTCGTCGGAGCCAATAAAAAAACTCTGGCCTCCAGGACATATGTTGGCCACCCCCTTCTCTAGGCATCAGCTCAGCCCATCGGGCCATCCATGGTTCTCTGGGTGGTGGCATCGGGACAATGACCTCTTGACACTGGAATATCGGTAGTCGTTCCAAGAAGAACGATACCAAAATGGATCCATAACCAAACTGCTTCAGTTTGGTCTTCTTTCACTTGGTGAGCTGCCGCTTGATGTTAATAGTCACGACCTCTGCCCAGTTGTAGAGAGTCGGGGTCAGTAAGTCTACGGCGAGAAGAAGTTGTGTCTTTGTGACCTCATGTGGTGCTTACGATCCTGCAGCCCGCGTGATAGTGTGCAAAATTTCTTTTAGTGCTAGATCCGAGATGGTTTGGATGTCAACCTTCCTGCTCCCTATTCCTTTGCGTGCCCCTCGTCACACTCTATCAATCACCATTCCCATACTCTCTCCAGAGGGATGGTTACCTGTTCGCATAGCGACTGCACCCCTCCGCGACAATCCTGTGATAAAATAGACATCAAATACTTCAAATTCAAGTTCCTGATCTCGAGGAATGAACTTTTCTTGATCCTCGTCCCAAATTCTTATCAGATATTGAAGCAATTTCGGCTGAGCCCGGGGGCACAGTGTGAGGAAGAATTTCTTTAGCCCACAATCTCTAAGGGCATTCATGCATCGTTCATTCTCCATGGCGAGTTCATCTTCCAAACTGTGTTCTCTCTCTTTCCTCTCAATCACCATTTTCTCTGCTTGATACCTGCACATTGGTCATATGAACATTGTTAGTCTACTTAGGCATGAAAATTTGCAAGCAATTGACTTCATTTTTCTCAAATTTATGCGGATTTTTGGGTTGCGCGGTTGGCACGACTGTTTCGCTAACAGTCGCGCCAATGAGCGCACCCTCTGTGTAAAAAAGGGGCGATTGGCGTGGTTCCGTGCCCGAAACCCACGCCAACCGTGATGCCCTAGTTTTGACAAATCCTCCCCTAAAGGGTTCAAAATGACAAATACAGGTGATGAAATTTAGCTTAAAAGATGCCAAATGGTGTCGGCTCTTACCTGAGACATACGGAATCAAGATTGGTTCACCGGAGCACTCGCAATCGTCGCCACAAGATCGCAAGGTAAATAGGTCACTATTGCTCCACAAAGAGGTAAAAGTGAAAAGTAAATAATCTTTTACCACTTATGGCATTTTATAACTTTCCAAAATCTTAAATTAGTTTTTAAAACATATTTTTAGATTATTTTATCATATTGTTTTCGAGGAATACGTTTTACACATGTATTTTTGTGTAGCGACGGGTTTTCACATGGTTATGACGAAGAAATGAGTTGTATTTTATACTTTTTCAGACTTGGTAAAAATACGAAAAAGCCACTACTGGAGTCACCTTTCAGCTCTTTTCTAACTCTCTAAAACTGAAAATATTGCTGAGACGCTTGTCGTTTTGAACTCATTAAATGGTTGCGAAACGATATCTACCCAGTATACGTTTACCCATTTTTTCGGGCTGGGATAGATTATTTACGAAAAAGGAATAAATTAGCTTATAGTGACTAAGAGGTTCTCTCGGATATTGTTTTCTACCTTTTCGGATCTGAGAGAATATTTACGAAAGGGGCTTTGTTGGAGTATTCTTTTCCAATTTCTTTTCAAACTCTCTAAACATGAAAAGATGCCGAGTTCTCCCTTTGTCAGACTCGTTAAAAACTAATGACACCGGACTCCGTCGTTATGACGTTAGTCGAGTTCCTCCTTCCTAGGGCTCGTAAAATGTACTAGGTTGGATTTTTCCGAAGGAAAAATTTACATCACAAGCATATGCTATCCCCTTCAAGCTTGTCCACAAAAAATAATTGGGGTACTTGCTAGAAATGGTGGGGGAAAATGGAACCAGAATTTAGTCAGCAGTATGTCACTCTTGAACATGGCACTTGTCTGCATTCGTGTTAGGTTGGGGACATCTCACTTCATCATTTTTTTGCCTCCACGGGTTTGGATAATCTCTTTTGACCGCTCATCTGCTCTTTGCCATGTCACCATGACCTCAAATACCTTGATCTCAAATACTGCCAAATCCAGTGTCGTGCCGCCGATATGTTCATGAGAAGTTTTTCCTTTGCAATTTTCAACCTCCCTCTGATTCTCTGTTGGTCCTGATTCACAAATCATTATATTCCTCTGTCTCGTGTTGATGATTGGGTAACATCATGGCCCTCTTTCGACCAGGTCGCTTTTTGTCGACTTCAGCTCATTTTCCAGGAAAATGATCCAGAGAATCCCTTTAGGTACCTTGGATACTGCATGCCTTAATGGTAGGTTCTTTGTATCCGTCGCAAGGTTTACATCATTGGCCTTCGATCGGATGATTCTGCATGTGTTCGACGCCAGATCAATGTTCACATTCCGTGGATTTTACCTCTTGTACCTTCAGAACCATTCTCATTACTGGTGGTTTCTCTCGCATCTGTTAACAGCTCTCATTATTGGCTGGTAATTAGATGACGTTCCTGCATGTTCGACTTCAAATCGTCTATTCACATGCTCGAACTTGTACTTTGTTCGGGTCAAGATGGAGCACAAGACCCTGGGTTTTGTCTGGTAAAATCCAAGTTGCGGGTTCTTTGTGGATTACAATGACTTATTACATGACTCTTCTGATTGGATGGCTGTGACCATACCTGAGTCTATTTGTTGATCCTTATTACTGGATGGCTATGTCCATACCTCAGATCTCATTTTTATGTACTCTATTATGGATGGCTGCGCCCATACCACATATCATGTAACAGATATATAAGTTATATTTGTACTTGCAGGTTTTCCGACAACAGTGTTTGGGTCGAATGCGTTCTCATAAAGAATTTCACCCCTCCCTTTCTCTCGGACCTCATGCTTTAGGGGGCATCTGTTACACAACATTTTGTCACCGTTCCTGCAATCCCTCGTCCCGCATATTGGAGGATCATTCCTGTGACTTGTGAACTGTGTCATACTATACAAACACCTTCTTTGCATCCTTCTGCATAAGGACATCATTTCTCCTATTGGAAATTTCCTCAAAAAAGCACACAATACCTATGTTTTGGCCTTGGCGCGGATATCCAGTTCATCCCTCGCGCCGATGTGGAAGATTTGCATTAGAGCCCGCGCCACCTGGCGCTCTATCTCAGTGTAGTGCCCGCGCCAGCTATTTTAGGAATGTTTTTTAACAAATAGAGGCAGAAGTTTCCTTCTAACCACCTCAGGGATGAGTCACTGGAAGTGGTTAAGTTTATCAACCACAGATCTCCCTCTTTAGGTAGTGGTTTCCTCCTCCCATGGAACACTCCTTGAAGATAGGTCTCCCTTCCATGATTATAGGGATCCTATCCTCTCCCTCTCCCTCTATATAAACAGGCCTTCTCCCTTTATGAAAGCTAGCTATACAGATAGCCAAGGAGCTGAACTTGGAAGAAGAATACTATAGCTGAGTAATTGCTATTGAGAAGGTAGAACCAGGGAGAATTCCGTAGAGAGAGTCCCGTCCAAATTCCCGATGAGCCTTTGTGAGACGCGCTCTGCTTGAACCCTGCTGAAGGAGATTGCAACGTCGAAGCTTGGTTGTACTCTTCCTTCCATTTATTAATACAATTGAATATGGTGTTGGTTCCATCGTTGTGTTATGTTGTTTATGTAATGCAATTGATTTAGTCCTCTTCGACTGAATGATAATTACGAATGTGAATTAGTATGTTGTATATTATCGTTGTTTTCTTGTGTGCAAGTATCCGAGCGTGAAAGCGAGCGGATTGTGATCTGTAAAACCAAGAGCGAGGAGTGAGCCACTCTTTTCGATGACAACAATAGCATAGGATCTTCAGTAAATCATCTATCGAATCTTCATCCATTCGTTAATTAGAAATCAATATTATAGTGTGTCTTGTTTGTGGCTAGACCCACTCTAGGGCTAGTGGGATCGCCTCTGTTCGCAGAGGGGATTTACCTCACCAACAAGGGTACCTCTTAAATATTTATGCATCCTAAACCTCCTTACCCTTGTCACTGGAAATATGATTTGAAAACATCACACACCCCTTCCTACAACTGCGCTTAGGCTACATAGCTATGACCATATTAACTGATTTAGGCTTCTTCTTTCCTTGCAATATTATCTTTTCCCCACTCTCATCCAAGCACTCAGTATCCTTGTCATAGAAATATACTTTGGTCATGTGAAGATACATCCAATCCATATCCAAAAGCATGCTATATGATCCCATTGGAAATAAATTCAAATGTGTTGTTGTAGGCATACCATTCAATTCAAATGCACAATATCTTACCCAATGACGAAATACATTCTTAGTACTTTTATCCAACTACACCAACCAAGACTCTGCATGCTCTTCTTTTCTCAAGCCACACTTATCCACCAATTCAGGATTAACATAACTATAATTAGAACCAGGATCAATGAAAATAGAAACAACTCAACCACAAATCTTACCTTCCATCTCAATAATGGATGCCTGATGATTTGTCTACTTGTTGTACACAACTTCATAAATTTGAGGAATGTTATGACCAACATCCCCAACTGTCTGCACCTCCTGAGTGCCATATATCCAAGGCGTACCACCTTGATACAATGGGAAATCCTTCTTGCGCTGATGTTTGCCACATATCCAACACTGCAACAGTCCCCTACCATCACCTTTAGCCTGCTTCTCCCCAAGATGTGATCCATGTCCCTTCTCAAATGCATTGAAATTATTGTAAGGAACTATGTTTTCTTTCTCACCTGCATCCTGAGGTATTTCTATCTTTGGTGGAAACTTCCATTTAAATTTCTCATTTCCTTTCAAATCACGCTTAGGATTAGCTTTTCACTTTGACTTCTCATAACAATGTTTCAAATTTCATATGGACTCCTGCAATGATATAGGTTCATCAAAAGCAATCCAGTCTCTATATGTTGTTGGAAATCCACTTATGAATCTCCAAATCTTAGCCTTCTCATCCTTGAGATAAGCCACATACCTCAACAACTCCAACAACCCGCTAGTATACTCATCATCTATCATAGAACCCATCTGCAGCTCATAAAACTCCTTATTTATGTCATCATAATATCTCTCTAATAGGTACTTATTCTTGAAGAGTCTCTCAAAATCATCCCAAACCAACTCAACTTCTCAAATTCCCTTGAGATTCTTCACATCTTCCCACCAAATATTTTATTTCCCTTTAATACTGAAATTGGCTATCTTGGATTTCATGTTCTCTGAGTAGATATGCAATCTGAAGAATTTATTCATCCCAAGAAACCATGCCCCTGCATCTTTAGAATTATTCATCTCTCCATCGAATGTAGGACGCTTGAATTTCTTGAACTCCTATGGAAAGTACTCACTCCTTTTGTAAGGATGATGATGACGACGACGATGATGATAATGCCTCTTGGATGAGAAAATAGAATTATGCCCACACATACCAATCCTCTTGTCAGATGTATCTAATGATATGCTACCTCTAACTGTTTCCCCTCTATCCAACCTGTATCTGGACCAAGATATGCTACCATAGGCTCCATCCGTTTTCTCTTCTTGCTCTTGATTGATCCTCAATTTTCCCTATTGCTGCAATTTTGACAAGATATAAAGAATAATTGCAATAACGTCTACCTATTTTTCCTGATCCCTTGCAAGTATTTTCTGAGCCTCGACCAACCTTTCATTGTATGCTTTTCAACTTGTGATATATTCCCTCTAATCTGCTCAATGTATTCGCTATACCAGGAGAATACACATCTCCTTGTTGCTCAACTGATATGTAGGGAGAGTCACGAGAACTGTATTCTACCATTTTTCTCGTCATATTTGATTCTCTTCTTCATGCAATTATATGATGTCAGATAAACCAAATAGATACCAAAATGAAATCCATACCTCATTGATGTTCAGGGGAGGCACATCTCATTTGCAGGATCAGTCCACATTATCATGTATCATACTAATATATACCTAATCATAATCAAATCAATATATTAACATCATGAATGACCATACAAATTGTCTACCATGACCTCATGCATGACAACCATAATATTAACTACATCATACTTTAACCAAAGAGAGCGCAACCCTCTCATATACCTCCAGTAGCCCACTCCTACCACATTTACCCACTTTCACCGGTTTTCACAGGGTAAACATGAGATGAGGGTCACTATGATAAGAATCAACCTCCTATATAACCTTAAGGAAATGGAATCGACAACTTAAGACCTTACCGTCTTCCCTAAAGTGCTACAAGACCTCCAGGAGCAACCCAACCCCTCCAGGTGTCCAACCCGTGATATAACTCCCTTTCTCACTGTCATAGATCCTTAGTTGCTCCCTTTCCAAGGAATGAAAACGACTGCAAGCATACAATCGCTCCCATAGGCTTGATTGCCAGTGACTGTGGATTTTTCCAATCATTTATATGCCAACGAACTTGAATTCCGGGCCAATTTTTCAGGGCTAGGACTCATTCCTCTGCCTAGAACTCAGTGAAAATTTATGAAATGGTAAGCGACATAGAAACAAAGCTTATAAACCAAAACTTGAACCTAAAATTGACCTGAACCTTCTCAACCGGGACTGAAATATCGTCAAACACATGATAAACATGCAACCTATAGGTCATGAATTCATATATGAACATAAGGATCTGAAAAATTATATGACCTTTAATAAGAAGGCTCAATGCCTTCTCACAATAGTTGTCATAACACCAGTTAGGTCATACATTCATGGAATAGACATTCATTAATGAAAATGTGATAAGAGCCATACTTAGATTTGTCAAATAACCATGTTTATAACCAACATATAACCAAATAAATACCAATGATGGAACAACCATTACAACCACAAAAAAACAAGTACATTTACTCATCAAAATCAAGAGAAACTTAGCACTTATTAACTATATGTAAAAGCCAGCCAGTTTTGGGATTTCTACGTACCGCTTGACCATAGATTAGTGTTACACCATTTTTTGGTCATTTAACCTATTATTATAAGAAGGACCCAAGTACACCATGTAAGACCAATTTTACCCTAAGTAAAATTGCTTTCAATATGAAAATAACTTAGTAAACCACCTTTATTAAGTTGTTTATGGTCTAAACAATAAACCCCATGAGGAAATATTAAATAAATTTACATTTGTTTGATTTTCCTCAAGGAATAATTAGTTAAACAATAGTTTAATTAATATTCCTGGTTATATTTAACCCAAAACAAAGAAATTAATTAGATAAATCATTATTTATCTTATTATTTTCTAAGAATAATTATTTAAACCTTATTTAAATAATATCCTTTGTTTAATATGAATAAATCACCCATAAATAATTAAATAAATAATTATTTATTTGATTATTACCCAACCACATCCTTAAAATGATAAATAAATCATTTATTTATTTATTATTTACAAATAAAGGGATTTGACTCAAGTCAAATTCTTTTTCCCTCCAACAAATATAATAAAATATTCCATAAAAGTTGGATCTTGATTTGGTTAATACTATTTTAATTATACACCAATATCTAGACTAACTCAATATTTTGTTATAAATAGAAGGGGTTTCCCATTCATTTACCACCTTTTGTTGCCTAAAAATCACTCTGGATCTATACTTTTGGTCTGACTTTGATCCACCATCATAGTGACTCATATTTTGCTACCATTTTTGTTTAGGTTTTCTACACCATCAAGAGAGAGGAATTTTAGATCTAAAGTGCTAAGGACTTATAAGAACCCATACCATTGAGGAGAACTAGTAACACCCTTCTGTGTTTTCCTCCCAGGTGCCATTAATATAAAATTCATTCAACATATTCTTGTCTTGTCTATTGGATGCATGGAGTAAATCTTGTTTTTTCTACCGCTTAATGTCTTCTAATGCATAGATCTAGATTTTTGTAGCATTTATCTTGATCACCTAACTGCATATCTGAGGATATTGGTAGCCATATTTGCTGTTAGGGCTGTTTGTTATGCACATCTAAAGTGGTCTTTTTTTGTACGCTTGGAATTAAGATTCATACTAACAATTGGCGACTCCACTGGGTTTATGATTACGACTGCTGTTGTTTTTTTGATCCTTGCATATCCAGCTGCTTCAAACCCTAGGATTTCTCTTCATCCTCTTGTTTTTACTTTTCTTGATGTTGTTTTTAACTTATAAAACTCTAAAACGATAAAAATTATAACTTCCGTGTGTTTACAAACCTATTGTGCAGGTGAAAGACATCAGGCACAGCTGAGACGACACTTTTTTTTTCTTCTGAAATCTGTCGCCGAAAGTGCTGGAAGTGCAAGTCGCACTTTTTGTCCCAAAACCTGCGACCTAGAGCTTTAGGAAGCGGGAATCTACCCAAAAATTGCGACCTCAGCAAGAAACAGGTCAGAAACTGCGACCTGGAGTTTTTGTGGGGATTTTTCTGAAAGTTTTCTGGGTTTTTTAGAGCCTCTGTTCAGGGTTGTCTGACCTCCATCTCTGCCCGTTTTGGACCTGTACTTGTTCTGTTTTGCTCAACTAAGTGGGAACCTAGCCCCCTAGGGCTTGAGTACCCTCCACTTTTTGTGGAAGAGTTTTTGCTGTTGCAGGTTGTCTGAAATTTCAGAGTCTTCAACCATTTTTCAGATCTGATACCTCACCTTTAGATCCACTTCAGATTGGATTTTTATCCATCCAAAACACCTCATTTAGTTTTGTTTGGGTTTTCCTCTAGGGTCACCTCCGTTTCCCTCTAGGACATAACCTTTCGCCACCTCATTTACATCAATCTTTCCTCTGATTTGTTGCTGTTTTCTGCACCACTTTCTAGAAGATTTGACCTTTAGGTCTCTGTCCCTCTTGGCCTTAGATCTATTGGCTATTTTAGTGTGTTTTGATTAGTTTTTTACCCACCTTCAATCTAGTTGTTCAAAGGCCCGCCTCCTCGGGTTTAGATTATTGCATTATTAGCTGTTTATTTTCTATTATTTCAGTCTTATATACTGTTATTTGCAGCTATACATCACACTTTTTATTTTTCTCTACAAACGTTTGGGTTTAAAAATTAAAATTTACTATAATGTCCTAAATTTTATGGAACATTAATTTTTGTTAAAAAGATTAATAAAATGGGTAGGGGACCCATTCCTTGCATGGTTAGAGAATAAAAATCCTCTAAATATGAAAGAGGATCATATTAGAGCTGGATTTCACGCCTCCATGTGTGAAAGGAGGTTTTTGGAAACATGCTTGGCCAAGGTTGACCAAGTCAAACTGCGTTGGCATGAGTTGGAAAGCATTATGTGGGACAACGTAGGAGGGAAGTTTCTAGAGAGAAGGAAACCCTAATTCGAAATAGGGTCCATGGAGGGAAGTCTCATTGTATAAAAGAGGAGCAAGGCAGCCATTGTGCACATCTTTGATCATTTGTACATTCAAGTCTAGAGACTTGTTGCTGCCTCTTGCTGTTCAACAGAGCTGCAGTGCCTTCGGGCACGAGGGAGTCCTGTTTAGGAATTCCTCTCCTTCTTGAGTAGCTCATGAAGGATTGCACTCCATTCCCCATATTTAGGCATTCAGGCCATAGCTTCAGTCATTTACACCAGCGCGGTTTCTGCAGCAGATATTATGCAGTGTAGCTGGGTGTTGCCGGGGAGGTTTCCACACACCATCTGAAGCTTGTATTTCAGTGGAGAGAAGTTCTATTCATTGGGAGATCATAAATGGTGGTTATAGAGCATATCCCATCATCTTTGGCACCAGGCCAGCGAATTTCCATCAGAGGCAGCGCAGTCCCTCTCTTAGACATCGTTTTTCTTTGTACAGATTTGCTGTGAGGGATTAGCAGATTTTGGAGGGGGAGTCTTGGGTGAAAGGATCAGCCTTTCACTTCAGATTTCTATTGGAGAAGGGTTCTTCATTTTTTGCAGATATTTCAGCCTTCTCCATGTATTTCCAGTTCTTAAGTAGCTGCTACCTAGCTACTCCGACATTTCTGCCAAATGCCATTTTTGTATAGATTTCAGCCAATCCTTTTAGAGGATTGATGTGATGTATTTTCAGGGGTTGAGATCTTGCTCCCCCTTCTTATTTGAGCCCATATTTCTATATCATTTTTATTTCTTTCATTTATGCAGCAGTTCCTCCTATAACTGCGCAGTCATGGTCCAAAGCTTTATTTATGCAGCTATGTATTTCATATTTACATCATGTACAGGTTTCTTGAGGCTTCTAGTGCCTTGCTTGAGTGATCATTTCCTCAAGGAGTTGTATATTTTATTGCTGCTATGATCTAATGCGATGACCATTGAGTCTCCAAAATTTTATGTGTTCATGGATTCACTACTATTTTCCATTTGATGCATTTGCTTATTGCTGTAGCTGCAATGTTGGGGTTATCTAAGAGATTCCCAATCTTGTTGTATTTCCCTATTGGGGATATTGTCCCTTGAAAAGAAATCTATAGACAGAGTCTGATAGTGGGCCAGGTAGCCTCTGGAGCTCATCCATTGTTTAAAGGTGGAAAATCCAGTAAATTCTCCTGCAGTCTATCTCTGGAATAGATTTTCTTTGTCAATTGACAATGTTTCTGAAAAAGGAACATTACAGTGGTATCAGAGCATCGAACTGGCACAGCCTGTGAGTTCGATTTAGGAGGAGAATGATGAATAAGATGAGCCTGAGCTCATCTAATTTTGAAATAAATAATATGCTTGGATTTCCAGATCTTATGCAAGTACCAGGGTGGCTATAAACACCATTCTGCAGCATTAAGGGGAGCTACAACATTCCCGCAGTCTATTCAATAGATGGAGGAGAGAAGGCCCTATGGAAAAGAAGAACTTAGAGGAAATTTGTTTCTATTGTCTACATTTGATGGGGTTACTTCAGCTAGAGCTTGGGAGAAGAAGCTGGAGGCATTTTTATTGTTGCATCCAGTGGCAGAGAAAGAAGCAGTGGACATGGCAGCGCTGCACATAGAGGAGGAAACCTCTGTTTGGTGGTTCAAACCCTTGGTCCATTCAAGGGTGAGTTCTTTTGGAGAATTTGCTCAAAGGTTGATCCAAACCTTTGATGGAGGGAGGACAAAGGAAGAGGAAGCCATTCCACCATGGGAGGAGAATTGCACCAACGCTGCTACAGCTTTGGAGGAGCAGCCTTCTACATCTATGGATGAGGAATCCATTGGAGGAAAAGCCATTGCAGCCACACAAGAAGTTCCCAAGATCCACCATGGTATGAGTAAAGTTCCACTTTCTATTTCAACAAATAATCTTAAGGATGGTGGAATTTCATATGAGGAGGTCCCAAGATCGAATCACATGGCCACTTTAGGGCCTCATGATTGCACTGCGCTGTGCAAGGGGTTCAAGGAGAAGATGAGCCCACATCCTCATACATATTTGATGAGTTGAATTCAGCCTTTGAGGTTGGAGTGTGAACCTTTGGAGGATGAAGTAAACCATGACACCTCCAAGAATCATGAAACAATTTGTGAACCATAGGAAGAGATAATTTCTACATCATTGGAGGAACCAACAACGTTGTTGAAAATGGGTGGAGAGGAGACATCACCTCCATCACATTTGGATCTTCATAGATCCAAAATAGTCATGGAAGAGAGGCCTTTCCTAAGAGGTCTCTAGGGAGCTGCATTTCAAACTCTCATGAAATGCAGGAAGCAGGGATTGGTTTGGGAGAATGGTAGCCCTCATGGGAGGAGTACCAAAGAAGAGGAGAAGTGGCAGGATGTTTACATCATTGGGTAGTAAGGAGAAGGGATAAATATTGTTGATATGACACCTTCATCACATGAGTCATATGATGTGAGCATAATGGGGCAGCAAGCACTTGAGTTGCTTGACATTGATGGGAGAGAGCACAAGCATATTTTCTCTCACATGATTCATGATGTTTCAGGAGGAGGAGATGGCATTCTATCCTTGACCTTGGATGATAGGGAGGTACTTCCACCTTGGGAGGAACTTCTTATGTATTGCAGAATTATGAAAGACATCTTTGACAAGGAGCATGTCAAATAATGGAGCTTGGTATTGACGGGAGCCTATAGGTATAGGCCAACATCGTTCTCTCTTTGGAGCAGTAACCAATGGATGAAGTGTGCCCAGTGGAAGTGTGGTGGATCCATAACCCACAAGTCCCAGGAAAATTTCATATTTATTTCACTTTATAGACAAAGAAGAGGTGAAATGGATGAGGCAATGGAAGAAGTCATCTATGATACATTCTTCTTGACTTGGATTTCCAAGCATGAGAAGAAGGGTCTTCTTACTGCAACTAGTTCATTCCTCTTCATGGGAGCATGCCAAACAACTATGAAGGGTTCATTCATGGATCCATACATCATCTTACTCCCAGTATATGGTAAGAGATCTATTTTTACATTGGATGATTTGTATAATCTTATCATTATTTTTGCAGTGCATGGCTCTACAAGATGGCAAGCTTATCAGATTGCTCCATGGGAAAAATTGGGCCAAATTGTATGATGGAGACAACCATCATTTTTATGACCTTGGGCAAGTGTTTTCTTTCATGTATGATCAGTTTATATACTCATCCATTTGCTATTTATTAGTAGCTATCATGACATACATAGCTATTCATGTAACACAAAACAACTTGCCATGTGATTTTATAAAGCAGCAGTTTGGAAAACTGCGCTGTCACTTCTGGGAAAAATGTTGCTACAACCTTGCAACACATGAAACCTTCAAAATTTTCCTCATTGTATTGCTAATCATGACTTCCTTGCTGATATGGATCAGATTTGTATAAGAAGCATGATTATGAGAAAGGCACATGAGTCAGATGTTTCTTTGAGTGAGAAAAACTCTCACATTTTCTGCAGTGCATGTTCTAAAGGGAACATGAGAGGAGGCATGGCTGCAGCCACATATTTTATAATTTGTGGGGAGAGCCATGGGCTTGGTAATTTTATCCATCCATTTTATGTATATGGGCATGTGCTTGAACTTATTTTGCTGATTCACTCATCTATTTTACTGTTCAGTAGTAGAGGTGATATTCTTGTACAATACTTGCCATGATATTTTCTACAGCTACAATGGATGAGGTTGCATTATAACCCTATGAGGAATTTTTTTCACCTTTATGCACATGGTATAACCTACAAAAAACATGTCATGGGGGAATTCTATGGTGATATTTTCCTATTCATCATAGATGACATGTCTTGGGCCAGCTGATTTTTCATTGATGGAGGAGATATTCTTGGGGAATTACTCTTCACTTTGCCATTTGAGGGCAATATATTTGCAGCCTAGGATCAGCATACACTCCAAAATTGTCATAAGTGGGGGAGAGGATAGCATGGGGAAAGTTATAGTGCTTTCCATGTTCAGATTTCAGCCCATCTTCATTTCTGGAGCTCAAGGTGGAGGATGATTTTTCCATGAGTTGTCTTGTTGGAAGGCAGCTTATTTTCATGATTGATGGCATGGGGATGAGAGATTCATATGAGGGATGATCAGTCTCATTATATATCAGATCTCATGCCTCAAGGAGGCCCTTAGATAGCTCTTGTTCCTTCATGGATACTTGTTTCTACATGATAGCTGTTTTGGGAGTGCTCACCCCAAGGCTAGATTGCATATGTTGGAGGGACAGTTGGAGACTTGATTGCTGATATGGCATCCCTTTTCTTGAGGAGATAATCACATAAGGATGCTACAGGAGGAAGGGAAGAAATAAACTCAGTTCATCCTTGCAATTTCTTGAGGGCAAGCAATATTTTGAGAGGGGAGGACTGTAATGTTCCAAATTTTATGGAAGATTAATTTTTGTTAAAAAGATTAATAAAATGGGTAGGGGACCCATTCATTTCATGGTTAGAGAATAAAAATCCTCTAAATATGAAAGGGGATAATATTAGAGCTGGATTTCACACCTCCATTTGTGAAATGAGGTTTTTGCAAACATGCTTGGCCAAGTTTGACCAAGTCAAACTACGTTGGCATGAGTTGGAAAGCATTATGTGGGACAACATAGGAGGGAATTTTCTAGAGAGAAGGAAACCATAATTCGAAATAGGGTCCATGGAGGGAAGGCTAATTGTATAAAATAGGATCAAGGCAGCCATTGTGCACATCTTTGATCATTTGTACATTCAAGTCTAGAGACTTGTTGCTGCCTCTTGCTGTTCAGTAGAGCTGCAGTGCCTTCGGGCACGAGGGAGTCCTATTTAGGAATTAATCTCATTCTTGAGTAGCTCATGAAGGATTGCACTCCATTCCCCATATTCAAGTATTCAGGCCATAGCTTCAGTCATTTACATCAGCGCAGTTTCTGCAGCAGATATTGTGCAGTGTAGCTGGGTGTTGCCGGGGACGTTTCCACACACCATCCGGAGCTTGTATTTCAGTGGAGAGAAGTTCTATTCATTTGGAGATCAGAAATGGTGGTTCTAGAGAATATACCATCATCTTTGGCATCAGGCCAACCACTTTCCATCAGAGGTAGCGCAGTCCCTCTCTTAGAAAATGTTTTTCTTGGTGCAAATTTGCTATGAGGGATTAGCAGATTTTGGAGGGGGAGTCTTGGGTGAAAGGATCAACCTTTCACTTCAAATTTATATTGGAGAAGGGTTCTTCATTTTTTGCAGCTATTTCAGCCTTCTCCATGTATTTCCAGTTCTTGAGTAGCTACTACCCAGCTACTCCGACATTTCTGACAAATGCCATTTTTGTATAGATTTCAGCCAATCCTTTTAGAGGATTGATGTTATGTATTTTCAGGGGTTGAGATCTTGATCCCCTTATTATTTGAGCCCATAATGCTATATCATTTGTATTTCTTTCATTTATGTAGCAGTTCCTCCTATAACTGTGCAGTCATGGTCCAAATCTTTATTTATGCAGCTATGTATTTCATATTTACATGTACAGGTTTCTTGAGGCTTCTAGTGCCTTGCTTGAGTGATCATTTCCTCAAGGAGTTGTATATTTTATTGATGCTATGATCTAATGTGATGACCATTGAGTTCTCCGATATTTTATGCGTTCATGGATTCACTGCTATTTTCCATTTGATGCATTTTCTTATTGCTGTAGCTGCAATGTTGGGGTTATCTAAGAGATTCCCAATCTTGTTGTATTTCCCTATTGGGGATATTTTCCCTTGACAATCACTCTATAGACAGAGTCTTCTAGTGGGCCAAGTAGCCTCTGGAGCTCATCCTTTGTTTAAAGGTGACAAATCCAGTAAATGCCTCTGCAGTCTATCTCTGGAATAGATTTGCTTTGTCGATTGACAATGTTTCTGAAAAAGGAACATTACATTTACACACTTTACTCACACACCCTAAGAGAAAAAGGGCTTGGTTAACACCGCCAAGAAAATACTTTAAAACATTGAAATCAATTGATCCTGCACCTCTCTGCCCTTGTTTCGACATTGTAATAAGTTGATCCTGCACCTCCCTACCCTTATCGGTCTCTTTTTCCTTTGTGCCATGTTTGTGTCGTCATCATTGCACCACCAAGGCATTTATCCTGGAGACTTCTTAGCCTTCATCCTCAGTTTCCAGTAGGAAGACTTACTCCTCCGCATAGGATTCGAGTTAGTCCTCCACCGAGTCCGCACTCCGACTCTTCTTCTATTTCATTGAGTTCTCCTTCTCGTTTCGCCTTCGGTTCTCCCCCTATCACCTTCACCATGTCTAGTGTAGGACCTAATGCTGGTGGTAACCCCAGAACTCATGCTGGGAATACCACTAGTGGGACTGCAACAGACACTACCCTGGCTGCGCGCTTGCTCCCCTACATGGCAGGCCTCAACCTTCCCAATTTTGACTAGTTGATAAATGACCCTATACATCATGATGTTGGTTGGGCTGCTATGCCAACCAAACTCCCTTCCGACATCCCCAAGTTTGAAGGTCTTGCTGGTGAAGATCCTACAAATCATGTTCGATCTTTCCACATGTGGTGTTCATCTAACTCTATTACCGATGACTCTATCCGTCTTCGGTTGTTCCAACGTACGCTTATTGGTGAAGCTTCTAAGTGGTATGTTGATCAGGCCCCTTCCTCTCATACCACCTTTGCGACTCTTGCCCAGGCTTTTCTATCTTACTTCCAGCTTCCCCTTCGTTATGACACTGGTACCAAACTCTTGAATTCTTTCCGTCAATCGTCTGCGACCCACCTATCAGACCATGTCCAGGAATGGTGGAGAAGAAAGAGCCTATGTCAAGCCCTACCTTCGAAGACCATGTATACATGGACTGGTTCCTTAGATTTATCTTTCCACCTATCGGTAAAGATGTCGCATCACACTTTCCTCAAACCGAAGAAGCCGCTCTCCAAATTGCATTAAAATATGACTTGATCTACGCTCAGTCGGGTTATTTTTATACCATTTTACCTGATCTTCCCAGACTTGGTGGTTCCAATGCACCAGGGGCATCTCACACCACTGAAGGTATCATTGGAGCTCTCTCTAATCCATACGCTCAACCTCCTATGGGCTATGGATTTCCTTGGGGGGGGCCAACACCTCCTGCACCTTTCCCCCTCCCGGTAGCACGTATCCAGGATACGACATGCCTCCTCTTTTTGTCCAACCTCCTATTTACCTCACTGTTACCCAACCTCCTTATTATCTATATCCATAGCCTGGTGCTCCAACTCCTACAGCATTAGCACCTCCACCTCCCTTGCCTTCTCAACCCTCGTAACAACAGCCACTTCCCCCTCAGGGGCAGGTGTCTGCACAGCAGGGCGCGACTAATCCTCCCTCTTCCAAAAAGAATAGGAAAGGAACTCAAAGTCAATCTGCCTCCGGTAATTCTAGACCTAATCTACAAACTAATTCCCCTAACACTGCTAACCAGCAACAGGGCACTCAACCCAAGCAGGATAGGCCTATTCGCACAAACAAGCCTTGTTCTTGTTGTGGTATTTTTGGTCATTACACGCATGATTTTCCTCTTTTGCCACAGATGCGGCAGATGTGGGAGTCTCAAGAAACATTGCGAGGACAACAAGCCTCCCCTTCAGTCCCTCCCAATGCTGCGCTAAGTCATCTAGCTGTGCTAAGTCATCTAGCTGTGCTTACTAATCCTTTCCCTCAGCAAGGATTTGTGGCTACCCAACCACCTGAAGGTCAGGCGGCCACTCAACCTCTTCCATCTGGTACCCCCGATTACCAAATCCTCATAATGAACTCTGATCAACCTATTGTCGTTGACCTCAACCTTCAGACTCAGTCCCGTCAGTACACCAAGCCTCCCGCTACGTCTATCCCCGAGCCACCTCCTTCAGTTTCTATAGAGCCTCTTTTGACACCTAATGGTCCCTTAAAGATCCCCCAGCCTAACGCAGAGGTTCATACGAAGATCCCTAAGGGACCACTATGCCGAAATGCTGCTTCTGGCAAAGCTGCCCATTCATATAGTATAGTAGATGATTTGGCGCAATCTTTTACCGCCATCTCAACGCTGGAACTCCTCCATTCATGCCCTTCACAACGAAAAGCTCTACTATCGGCCATGGGCACTGTAGATCCTGCCGATGATCGCTTGATTGTCTTCAATGCTGACTGGTCAGAACAACCTCCTCTTCCTACTTCCGTCGCCTTCCAAATTCCAGTTAAAATACGAAATGCCAACATTTCTCGGTGTATCATTGATGAGGGGGCATCCACCTGTGTCATGTCTGCTTCGGTTTGGAAGCAACTCGGATCACTTGAGTTAGCTCCTTCTACGATCACTCTCCAAGCGTGGGATGGCCACGACTCCTAGCCCATTGGCCTGTTCTGCAATTGTCCTATTACTCTTGCGGGCAAGACTCTTTGTGTTGACGTAGAAGTCATTGATGCCCCCTTATATTACAACATTCTACTGGGCCATAGCTACACCTATGTGATGTCTACTGTCCCATCTGCGGTTCACCGTAAGATGTCCTTCCCTCATAATGGAAAGATAGTCACCATTGACCAGTTGACATATTACGAACCGAAGTCTCAGACATCCCCTGAGTCCATCATCTCTTCGTTGGCCAATAAGAAAACCGTTGATCCTTTGAATAGTGTCTCACCCAGAGTCTACAGAGTCCTCTTTGCTTGGTACTTTCCCTAGTCTCCCTCCTCCTGTCTCTGATCCCAGCTCATCAAATTTTTGCATGATGCAATCATCTCGGGCTGCCCTCAAGCATCCCGCTTCAAGTAGTCTGCAGCCTCCTTGCCCTCCGCATCCTACTCCTAGACCTTCGATTCAGCCTTCTAGACCTCCTCCTCCTGGCCCTTCACCTTCAACTAGTATTCATGAGCCTCGTCATCCTCTTAGAACGGTTCCTCCAGACCTTAACCATATCGAAGTTGTCCCGCCTGGCCATTACCCCTCCGGTCAAATACCGTTCCTAGCTCCTCCCCCTGGAATCTACATGACACTTGTTATTGCTACCCTCTCTCTTCATAACTTGACCCTGGGGATTCCCGTCTAGTACCTTGATTCCCCAGCCGCTACCCTGCCTGGTCAACCCAAACATTATCTTGCTTTGACCCCGGTTCAGCTGGTCCCTATGACTTCTCCCGTTGTCACAGTGCCTCAACCACCTCAATAGGAACCACCTCCTATTGCGACCGCTTTGGGTAAGAAGCAAAAAGCTCGTAAGAGGGCCTCAAAGGACAAGGCCGCCCCGACTGACCCTGCACCTCCTCTGCCCCCGAAGCCTTGTACTTTGTGTGATGTCATCGGTCATGCCACCCATACCCGTCCCGAGTTGCCCCACATCAAGCCCATGATTAAAGTCCCTTTCCCTTAGTCTACAGTCTTTGAATCCTCTGCTTCTTCCTCAACTGCAACCAATAACACCAAGACTATTCACACCAACCAACCTTGTGCTTTGTGTGATCTCCATGGCCATTAATCTCACCATTATCCCCGCCTTACTCATTACCGCACCTCTTTAGAGGTAGTTCGAGAGTACGAGGTTGAACATAACCAATCTGCCTCTCTCGTACTTGCGCAGTATGCTATGGGAAAACCTGAGAATCTAGCTGCTCCCATTGACATTCCCCCTCCTGATGTCGAGATGACGAAGCCTACGACCACCATCCTCTACTTGTCATCATCCATGAGACCCTCAGTGGAATCTCCCTCTGCATATTCCTCTGCTGTTTTGCTCGACCTCCCTTCAGTAATCACCCTAGGCTCAACATCGGTAGATCCCTTATCTGCTTGTTCTTCCATCATCCCCTATGACGATGCACATGTGAACCTCTCTTCTCATGATGATGAGTCAGGTAGCTTCACTGCATCATGTGGTCTCCCTTCCTCTCGTCACTCCATCTTCTATTATGATGATGACATCATGGAAGCCTTGTCTGCCCCTGACTTCATCTTTCCTGCCCATAAGCGGGATGGAAACATCCGTGTCTATGGTGACTTTCGTGGCCTAAGCACACGCTACACCTCCGGTAGCTATCACACCCCACCTACTCGTCGACGGGTGAGTAGTAGACATCATACCTAGATGACTCCCTTTCGCAATGTTTGTTCGGTCTATACTGTGCGCTCAAGTTGCCAACATTGTTCATCATCCTCCCATTTGTTATCTTGTGGTACTTTTTAGATGAACATCCCATCCACACCCTATATCGGTTATGCCGATGGTGCAAGTCGCTACTCCCAGAATCTAGCCTCGGCAGGTTGGGCCATCCTTACCCCCTTGCATTCGCTTGTTCTCTCGAATGGTGTATGCATTGGTACTGATACCAATAATCAAGCTGAATATGATGCAATGTGAGGTTTATTAGCTGATTCCCTTTCCCATCACATCCTCCACCTTCATGTTCATTTAGATTCCCTGCTCCTTGTCATGCAATTGAATGGTATCTATTGTGTGCATAATCCTATCCTTTTTAGAAGATATTTACGAGTGAAGCTTTTGATGCATGAATTTGAAATCATTACATTCAGTCATGTACGGAGAGAAAAAAATCACTATGTAGATAGCATTGCAAAAAATATTCTAGACTGGCATTTAGAACACGCATTTAACACAAGATAATAACATAACATAAACCATCCAAGCGATACATATCCATAGTATGTGTCGTATAAAATGTTTTAGAGTCCATAAACTCTGATACATATGACATGCCCATAGCATGTTACAAAACTCAAAATAGGGGGCACCACCTGCCCCTACACCTAATCACTATCTGGAGGATCCCGAGCCAATGGATTTTCTCCTGCAGCTCGTAGATCACACATACCCTGTCCGGCCATCGCAATGCGTCGCATGACCCATCGCCACTCCGAGGGTAGACCAATACATGGCTCTATGTACTGGTCATCCAAGTCTTTCCAACCACGCTCTGAATCACCAATCAGAAGCCTCTCACACCTACGACAGATGTCCTCCAGGAGGGCTGCTGCATCCTCATTTTGTGGCGCTCTCGATCCACTAGGTCCTGCAGTTCCTGATACTGCAGGCCGTCCCATATACTCGGCCAGTTTTACTGGTGCTGTATCTGCATACTGAAAGTGAAAGAATCAATACCATATACAATATTCTAGAACTTTACATGCACATAAAAAGATTAGCAATTTGTCACTTACCATCGGGCCCCCATACTTGACCAAGCAACAGTGGCAGATCCGGGTCCCTATGATAACTCATCCCACTATAGGGATAGTCGTCTATATACAGTGGCATCTGATCCCAATGAGAAAAGAACTTGGGTTGGAACACCCGTCCGACCACCCCACCTCCTCTGCACAGTATTCGTCCCCATCAGCGCATCCTGGGCTCTCTCAGGACCCCATCTTGGAGCTGTACGTGAGGTCAAAGTGTCGGGATCTTCTCAAAGAAGAGTGAGCACAAAATTGTACCATATGCACAATCATGTTTCACTTGCCGCTTACATAGCGAAAACTGTCGTTTCAGCGATGACAACATCATCTGGGCCCACCCATAGTAGGTCCCACTCAACACACTCTCCACAAGAATCATTTTCCCTCCAGTGATGTGGTGGAGTGCCTGGTTGCCTAGGATCAGCAGCACCACTGCGGCCACAACACGAGTGTCTAACCTCTCTAGATCCCCGATGGGTATCTGAGTCCCCTTGACTTGGAGACCTGGTTGACAATGGTGTTCTACAAACTCCATGATGTTCCGCCCCCGCGGTAACACTGGCTGAGTATTCCCGACCATCCCAAGTGGTGGGAGACCAGTCAAGAAATATATATCATGGACCGTCAAATCGATCCGGTGCCCTTGCACTATAAAGAATTCATGGTCTGGATCCAAACAGCTGAAAATATGGGCCAATAAGGGCTCTCCAACTCTCATCATAGGGTTCTCCACAAACTTCAGAATCCCAAGCCTGGCCAATGCACTACGGACACCTTGATCCTCTCGGATCTCTGATCGTAATGTGCCTAGGTCTCTCTCTCTCCAGTTGATTCGTAATTCTGCCATATCTGCAAAAAACCATCATATTTGTCAGTGTACAAATAGGAAAGACTGTATCTCAACATAAAAACCTAGTGTTCAGCCAAAAAAGCAGCACAAAAAAACTCCTCCCAGACAGGTCGCATTTTTCAGGCCCAATCCTGGGATAGGTCGCAATTTTCTGACCAAAACCTACTACCCAGGTCGCACTTTTTGCCCCAAAAAGTGCGACCTGGCCGTGAAGAGGAGTGGAGGTCTGTTCCTGAGTCCTGGGGACCTAATCCGAACTTTCAATCCATTGAAAAGAAAGAGTAGGGTTAGGCCTCTTACCTGTAACTGACAGATCTCGATTCTAACGATTGGTTTTTACACTACAATCATCGCGAGACTTAGGGCCTTCACTCCTCTCTACATTCACCATAGCTCCACATGCAAATGAGTGAATTTGGAGGGAAAATGCCTTATTAAAAGAGAAACCCCTGATTTTTATTTCACCTGCTGCGGCCACATCGTAGCTTGGTTTGACGAACCGTCTGTACAGTTGGAAAGCTCTCACCGAGCCCTCAAATGGGTATCTAATAGTTTTAGTGATTTGATACTTCACCAGGATACATTTTATCCAAGAAGCATCACTTCACCTCTCCTCAAAATCGAACTTATTCACTTGCAACACTCATACTGCGGGCACCACTTTGCCTACATACTTGTCCATGCTCATGTCGATTTTCGTCGTGAGTTACCATCTTGTACTCATGTTTTTATGTCCCATTGGACCTTTACTGTGTGGCAGCACCATCGAGTCACCCTTGTTTAGAGCATCCAAGTTGAGTCATCATCGCATTCATGGAGTCTATCCCGAGTCCCTTTGTATCCTGTTATAGTCCTCCATCCTTCATTGCTTGGTCCCTCTCTCGTGTCGCACATTATGGCCTCTCGTCCTACTATCCACTATCCCTCAGGATATTGTGTCAGTCGCTGCCAGGTCATCCATGCCCTTTATGCTCTAATAAGGGAATTCGTCTGTCCCCTACTTAGTAACCCCCCCCCCCCCCCCCATTTCATCATCATCCCTGGTGTCCGTCTGTCAGTCACTTGACTATTTTCTCTCGTGCTGTAGTTGAGGACCCCTTATTGCCTCAACTATAGCAGACCTCCTTCTGTCGACATCATATCATTTATTCTAGAAGACAGGTCTAGAGGGCGATGTACCTTGGTTCCAGCTTCCACTCTTGTTTGGTGCCTCGGTTCAGGCAAAGGGACTCCTTATAGCCCTTTTAGTTGATTCTTTCTCAGCTCCAACTCCTTTAAGCATGATCGAGATTCGTATAATCGATGGTTCAGTGATGCAGCAGATTGGATCGGTGATTCCCAGGTGTATGTGAGATGTCTCAACCTTCATGAGTAGGTGGCCCTACAGGTAGCCCCCCACATGCCCGGATGACCTCTTATTTTTAGCCTTTGAAGCAGCTCCATAGATTTGATGATGTCGGCCTCAGCCGCTTGCTGTGTCTTTTTGATTGCATGTATCAATCAGATTTTCAGAGCCCTTTCCTGTTTGCAGGGGCATCTGGGTTGTATTTTGTATCTCATGTACTCATACATTATTGTACAAGTCTTAGCTGTTATCCCAGGCACAATATGTATGTGGGATTCATTATCATGTTGTTTATCTGGCTCATGTTTATGCCAGCATGTACTATTTTGTTCAGTCCCTTGTTTACTGGACGCATTATTCTTTTTACTTTGTCTCGGCGGGCATAGGTATGCCTCCCCCGCCGCCTATAGCACATGTACTCACTCATAAAAGATACTTGTCGCACCTGTAAGTCTCGCTTCCCCAAGGTCTAGTCCTCTCAGCACTTTAGTCTACCTTATATTTCTCTCTGTGACTTTCCCTTCGGTGTCTAGTGATTGAGTTGTTACAACGTACTTCGGTCATACGATTAGCTCCTAACGCTCGCACGCTGGGGGGAAATCTATTACACCATTTTATGGTCATCTAACCTATTATTATTAGATGGACCCAAGTACACCATGTAAAACCAATTTTACCCTAAGTAAAATTGCTTTCGGTATGAAAATAACTTATTAAACCACCTTTATTAAGTTGTTTATGGTCTAAACAGGAAACCCCATGAGGAAATATTAAATAAATCTACATTTGTTTGATTTTCCTCAAGGAATAATTAGTTAAATAACAGTTTAATTAATATTCCTGGTTATATTTAACCCAAAACAAAGAAATTAATTAGACAAATCATTATTTATCTTATTATTTCCTAAAGATTAGTTATTTAAACCTTATTAAATAATATTCTTTGTTAAATATAACTAAATCACCCATAAATAATTAAATAAATCATTATTTATTTGATTATTACTCAACCACATCCTTAAAATGATAAATAAATCATTTATTTATTTATTATTTACAAATAAAGGGATTTGACCCAAGTCAAATTCTTTTTCCCTCCAACAAATATAATAAAATATTCCATAAAAGTTGGATCTTGATTTGGTTAATAATATTTTCATTATGCACCAATATCTAGACTAACTCAATATTTTGCTAAAAATAGAAGGGTTTTTCCATTCATTTACCACCTTTTGTTACCTAAAGATCACTCTGGATCTATAATTTTGGTCTGACTTTGATCCACCATCATAGTCATATTTTTCTACCATTTTTGTCTGGGTTTTCTACACCATCAAGAGAGAAGGATTTTAGATATGAAGTGCTGAGGACTTACAAGAACCCATTCGATTGAGGAGTACTAGTAACACCCTTATGTGTTTTCCTCCCAGGTGCCATTAATACAAAATTCATTCAAAATATTGTTGTCTTGTCTATTGGATGCATGGAGTAAATCTTGTTTTTTCTAATGCTTAATGTCTTCTAATGCATAGATCTATATTTTTGCAGCATTTATCTTGATCACCTAACTGCATATCTGAGGATATTGGCAGCAATATTTGCTGTTAGGGCTGTTTTTTATGCACAAATAAAGTTGTCTTTTTTCGTACGCTTGGAATTAAGATTCATACTAACAATTAGGATGAACCAAATATTTATTTCATCCAATCACCCCTGTGCCATATTCCAAGCATGAATGTGAGATATCATGAGATAAACCAATCCAAAAATAACCACGGGAATTCAGAGGTTAAACTACCTCCGCCCTCACCATACTGCGATATCACCTAAACCTGTCCCGAGATCACAAAATCAAACCGAGCTTGGATGCCTCAGAATTCCTTCACCATCCCTTGAGGAATTTTCTTGTCTCCACCCACTTGTTGAGGTATTCCCAGAGAAAACCATCTCCACCCCCAACCATTGGGATTTTCCTGAAATCGCTGTACCTGGATCTAAAATTTTTCAACAATCCAAAGCTCAACCAAAAATGAATCCCATCACACCATGGCTATCCAGAAATGGAAAGGCAAGGCTAAAACCATTGTCAAAACTTGGAAAAACCCATGCAAATGAAACAAAAGATCCAAATACCAACATTCACATACCATGCATGTCAAAACCAACTAGGTAATCATACATGCAACATATTACCTGCAAGTATTCTCATTGAAGTCGCTTGATCCAACCTCTCCTTGCTTGGTCCTTTCTTTACTTTCCTTTCCTTTTATTTTCTTTGCTTTCATTTCCTTCATTTTTCTTTGCTTGCTTTCTCCTCTTCGTGCTATTCTACTCTTTGAAATCAATTCCAAAACTGAATTGAAAAAATACTACCAACTGATGCTCTGATGTATTTTTATTCTTGATGCCTCTAATTTATTCATTCTTCCTCTATTTTCCTTCAATTTCCTCCTCACATGCAACCAATGAACTTTCACCTCCCTTTTCTCCCAATTTCTTTTATTTTCATAAATAAAATGCCAATAATACATTTTTTCCTTTTCAAAGCGTTTGTCATTTCCTTTGCCAATTTCTCCTTAGCCATAAACACATCAAGTGATAGCCACTAGAATATTTTTCCCAACATTCAACTTGGAAAAAGTGTCCCATGACCTTGGCCTTATTTTGCCTTTATTAACTTTATTACATGAAATTTTAACCCAAGGCTGTTACAAATAATCACTACAAATATTCACGAATCACAGTATAGAAATAGATCTTATTAATATATGAAATACCACCCAAGTAAGGGAATTTCACGTGTCACCCAACCATAGATTGAGTTGGACCAAATATCTCTTTCAACCAATCATGCCTGTGCCATATTCCAAGAATGAATGTGTGATCTCATAGAATAAGCCAAGACAAAACCAACAAGGGCTTCTAGGGGCCAAACCAACTCAACCCTCATACACAGTTATTCAACCTCTGTGGTCCATACATCACTAACATCAACTAGATTGGTCTCTACTCAGGTTGTAATGTCCCCAACTTAGCTCATAGCTAAGTGGGACGATAATTTTGCCAATAAATTCAAGTGCATGAATAATTGAGCAAGGAGGCTCATAAAACTACTCAAGCATGAATAAGAACCCCTCACAATGTGAAAAGGGGCCATGAAATAAACATCTTAAGCATCCACATGTGTGAACAAGGTTAATTTGACCAATTCAACTCAACTTGTCTTTAAAAGAATGGATCCATAAAAAATATAGCTCAATGTGAATAGAGGGCAAGACCATTTGAAGATTCCTTGAGTATGAAAAGGGACAAGGCATGGAGGCTCAATCAAGGAAGGTTCCAAGAAGATGTAATAGCCTATAATCCAACCATGTAGCATCTAGAAGATTCCCACTTAATGAGACAACGTAATCCTAGAGGAGGGAAGCTTGGCAAGGAAGAAAACCCTAGTGGAGTGGGGCCCTTGGAGGAGAAGCACATTTTCTATATAATGAAGGAAGGGAAACCATTTGGGTTTAGATTTGAGATTATAATTTCATGATTTCAGCTTAGAATTCCTGCATACTTAGCTGTTTAGCTAAGTTTCTGCACTTCTTAGTGCAAGGGTTTTCTCATGCGGGAATGCTCAGCTTTTTCTTGGAAATCTTATAGCAAGAGATCTAAGGGGAGGTTCTGATCTGAAATTTCCACTTTTAGGTGTTAGGCCAAGCACCTGTGCTCCATATCTACATATTCCCTTGAGGATACTGCGTTATTTGTATAAAGGTGCAGTGGAAGGGTTAAATCCCCATGGTTTGGAGCTAGTTTCCCCAAAGGGGAGCTCATTTCTTCTTCCGAGAGCTAATTAATATAATTGCAGCCATTTCTCATGCATATTCAACCATTTTATGTAGAGCTATATCCATACTACATTTTTCAGTTATATATGCAGCTGCTTCTTTGTATTTTCATTTCACGTGGGAAAACCCTTGCTGGGTGATCATAATTTCATTGTAAGGAGATTAGAACTTTTTTCTTTCCGTCATTGAGTAATATAATATGAATATAAGATTTATTTCTCCATTTTCTGAGTATTTTATTCAATAGACTACGCAGTGTCTCTTGCAGCAGCTCCAACATTTGCATGTTTTGGGGTTTTTAGCCATTTTCAACTATTTGAGCATGGGAGGCCTGTTTAAATTTGCTGTTGGTATTTGTTTCTGAAATAATCTTGCATGAAGATTTTATATTGAATAATATAAAGGAAAAAACCATTATTTTATACTGTTGTAGCTCAATACTCAGAGAAACCATGTTTTTGTGTCACTATTGGCGCTTTTCCCCACTTGGGTGTCTTTCGGAAGGAATGTTTGCTGTAGCTTGTGTCAAATGATGAGCTGTGCATCTGATATAACCTCTGATATGATCATTTTATGATTCCTCTTGAGTTCCTGAATAAGTTATGCAAATTCTAAAGTAGGATTTCCAATTTGCTGCAACCTTCCTCTTTTAGCAGTTTTCAGCTAGTCTAGTTCGTGGGAGATCTGTTTAAGGTCTCTAAGTTCATTTTTTTTTCAGCTGAAATTCTGTTTATAAGTCACATACAGCCTATATGAGAGGAACCAAGCATTAATCTGCGTTTCTGTTGCATAGTTTTTCTTATACAACGTTTTCCTTGAGCTTCTTGTCAATAATCCTAAAAGGGAGATATTAACCTTCAACATAGTTCTATAGATAGAGTCTACTAGTGGGCCAGATTGCCTCTGGATCTCACCCTCTCTTTATAGGTGACATATCCAGTAAATTCCCTTGCATTCAATCTCTGGAATAGATCTAGTTTTTGATTGTTAATGTTTTCTTGAAAAAGGATTTTTATTTTCCGAATTCATGAGAATTTCCTGATTTGGGACATTACAGTGGTATCAGAGAATGATCTCTGGCCCAGCCTATGAGATAAAACTATCAGATAAGTGCTAAGGAGAAGCATAAGTAGAAAGTAGACAGTATGGAGAGGATGAGATTACTCTCATCAATATTCAGATCCAAGAAGAGCCTTTCAAAGGGGGTTGAACAGTTGGAAGTAGAAAGATGCAGTGAAAATCCAAGAGGGTTTCAAGGAGAAGCGGTCTGCAATGAAACCTTTATGATGTTTCAAGGAGAAGAAAAATAATACATGGGAATTCCTCCTTCAAGGGAAGACCAAGCTCTAGGGTTTCCTATTGAGGATGGGACATTCCCTACATTCAGAGAAAGAGCTGGGGGTGACAGCGCAGTCATAACAGAGGCACCTCTAGCATCTCAAGAAGAAAAAGTGGTGAGGGTAGTTGCACCAAGGAGAGAAGCTCTTGCACCTTTGAAAGGAGTTTTAGAGAATCCCACATATAGAGATTGTGGCACAATCCATGTGCAATATGTGCCACCATTATCAAATGGTGAGGTATGGAATATTACAGAGTTTCATAGGGTAAGCAATATCTACCCCTCTATATTTATGAAGAATGATGCACAAGGAAGGCAGGAAGATCCATGCACATTAGTCCATCCATCTCTCTTTGATGATCTATGTCTTGATGCCTCCTTATTTGAAGAAGGGTCATTAGGGAAAACCCCTGATGAGAAGAAAAACAAAGTGTTCCCTCAACATGATACAATGAAGACACCAGAGGTCAGAGGAGACACAGTCAAAGTGCTGGAGGTTGTCGGTAAGAAGCATATTTATGAAAATAACATTTTATTTTATGATTGCATGTGCTCTCTTACCTTATATATGTAGGCCATAACTCCCAAGGGGAGTGTTCTACCTTATAAGCTTCATGGCCAGCTATGAGCCAAGATTGTTTTCAAGTATGGCCACCTCCTTGATGAGTTGAGGGAGGTGATGCACTATGATGGGTGCTTCCCTAAAGCCCCAAATATACATTTCACCTTCAGTCATGGTGAAGTGATAAGAGCAACAAGTAAGTGGCATGCAAACCACTTACCATATCTTGATATGAATCAGGGAGAAGGAAACCTGTGCTAGTTTCTATTGGGTGAGTGTGGGTACTCCCCAAAATTTCTGATTCTCATGACTCATGCCTCATACTCCAAGAGAAGGTTGCATAATGGGAAGGAATGGTTGTTATGGCTGTCACAAGGAGGGTTTGGAAATTATATGCTGAATCTTATGTCCAAATATTTTCCCGTGTTTGAAGTATGTCTCATGCATTCACATGTATTTTGGGTTGAGATGTATTTCAAGTATGAATCTTGGGTTGGGAGGAGAAACAACTCCGACATGGTGTGGAATGGGAGAGCTAGCTTGCACTATGTTGATGGAGCACCCCACATGTCCATCATTACATCATTGTTCCATGATCCACACATTGATAATGTAAGGGAGCAACAAGAGCCCTTGTTGCTATGGTTACTTTTGAGAGAGTATGGGCTGAAAAATCTCCATACTCAACACAACATTCCAAGAGGAATGCAGGGCACATCCAAAGTGCAAGATGTTGAAAATGCAAAAAGATGATGGAGCTTAGTGAAAAGAAGTCGCCTTCACTAAGTGGGCCCGCAGGCTATTTTTGGCGCAAAGTCTATTTTTAGACATATGGATCATGGTCTATGAGTTGCAAGATGCTATTTATGGATGATTGGTCAAGTTGGTAAAAATAGATGGACCTCTATTTTTAGACATTGGGCGAAGTCTATTTTTAGACTGCCAGTCTAAAAATAGATCAGTCAAATATTATTAGCCCTTAATAATATTTGGACTATAAACATTATCTTATCCTCTTGGAGCATTTCAGTTTGATGCTTGGATGTGGCACATGCAGCTGACAGAAGGAAATACGCTTTTCCTAAGGGTTAGTTGAGCTATTGCATGGTTGACTTCAGTTAGAACTCATGTGGCAGAGTTTGGTGGAGTTGATGAGACAGTTTGTGGAGTTGTGTTCGGTTTAACTTAGTTGAACTAGTTGTATTTAGTCTAACTGATAAATACACTAGTGATGAGTGGTGTGAATTAATTATTAATTAATTCACTAATTATTAACTCATAAATAAACTAAAGAATACATCAGTTGACTACAGTGCATGAACAGTTCAGTGGAGACCGGTGTTAGAGGTGAGTGAAAGGGTGAGTCTACTATCAGTTGTGACTATAGCTGTGCATGAGATTTGCACACACATTGATTGAGATTTCCAATGAGGATTGCGTAGTACAAGCCAGTGGGATTCGAACTTGGATCTCATCATTATTCATCTTGGATTGCGCAGTAGAGGCAGGCAGACAGGTGGAGGAGATTTGAACTTGTGACTTGTTCATATATGAGCTAGTTTGTGTGTAGCATGTGAGATAGTGCTGAGAGCTGTGAGGAGCTTTGTGCTATGTATTGTTACATGTTCTCTATCATTATAATATATAGATAGTTTGGGGTTTTCAGCTGTAAGCTTTCCCCATTACATACTGTGTTATATGTGTGTGCTTGATTATGTTTTAATGTGCGCATGCGACTGCTTCTATTTCCGCAAATTGATGATCAATTGTAGAAGAGGTTATGTATTATGCATGAAGCTTAAATAGTGTGTAATCAGGATAATCTCGGTGAATAATTCAGCTATTATTAAAATTTCTACATGGTATCAGAGCGAAATTGATCATCGGATCTATTACAGTGATTACAATTTATTTCGGTAGACAGAGTCTGTAAGCGGGCCAGGTAGCCTATGGATCCATCCTTTCTTTGAAAGGTGATATATCCAGTAAATTCCCCTACAGTTGATCTCTATGCTAGAAATACTTTGTTCTCACAGATCAGAAGCGGTTGAGTTTTGAGCTGGTGGAATTTGAATTTGCAGCAGTGTTTTCTTGGTGTCGAAGTCAAAATGTCTTTCAACAGATTGTGATTGGAGTATGCCCTTGAGGGAAGCTCGAATTATGTTGCATGGAAGGACAGGATGGAGGCGGTGTTAGATGATAATGGGCTGAAGGAGTTCATAGTTGCTGAAGTCCCAAAGCCTACTGATGCTGCTCAAGTTGAGGCATGGCAAAAGAAGACAACAAAGTGTCGAAGGATTCTGTTGGAGGGCGTGAAGGATCACATTGTATCCAGCCTGCATGGTAAATCTTCTCCATACTTGATGTGGAAAGCATTGAAATATTTATTCCAAAGCAAGAGCGACCAGAGGAAGTTGGCGCTCAAGGATAAACTCAGAAACATAAAGATGGAGAAAGGCGACAGTATGCCCAAGTACCTCACGAAGTTCATCCAAAGGCAGGATGAGCCTGGGAAGTGTGGGGGTTACTGTAGATGAAGAGGACTTGGTGAGCTTGGCTCTCCTTGGGCTTCTGAAGAGTTTGCATTCCTATGAGGACTCTGTCAATGGTCGGGAGAAACTGCCAGGATGGGAGTGACTTTGGTCGGATCTTGTGCAGGAGGAGATAAGGCGAAGTACCAGGGATGGATCTTCATCGAAGAATGAAGATGAGGAAAATTGCGCTTTGGCTGCCAAAGAAAGGAAGGGGAAGAGCAAGAAGAATGCTTCTCAATCCAGTGCGAAAGGTAAGAAGTAGGACATGTCCAAGGTGAAGTGCTTTCACTGTCACCAACATGGACATTACGCCACTAATTGTCCACAGAAGAAGAAAAATAAGCAGGCTGCTGGGACTGCAGCTGGAGAGGCTTTAGCCTCGCAGTTTGAGCTGGATTTTTCACTGATCGCATGCTTGGTCTCAAGTGTGATGGGTTCGGTGTGGTTTCTTGAAAGTGGTGCGTCTTTTCACATCACAGGAGATCGAGATTTGTTTACTGATCTAGATGAGAAAGATCTTGGAGTGCACATCGAGATGGGCGATGATGGTAGATACAATGCGACCGGTATCGGTACCATTTCCTTTGAGAGGGAGTCTGGTAAACCCTTAATGGAAGTTGTATCTGAACTCTTACGACTTCGCAATCTCGGGCTTATCTTCCAGGGAGATGTTGAAAGACAAGGGATGGTGATGTTGTCTTCAACAAGGGAAAGGCTTTCCTATGCAAGAAGACAATCGGGAGAAATCTTCCGTTAAACACAATGGTACAAAGAACCTTTATCAATCGTAGGTAGATGGTCGCGTTGCCAATGGCATGCTGCGATGAGGGTGGAGCCGGATGATGGCGAGCGTGGCACCGAGGATTGGGCCACCTTCACCATGGAGCTTTGAAGATACTGCAACAGATTTCTACTGGGCTTCCTAAGGGCACTCTTGTGCAGTCAGATCAGTGAAAGGGGTGTACCTTGGGAAAATTTGTGAAAGCCACCTTTCACGAGAAGGATAGTCATGCCACGACATCCTTGAGAGAATTCACACAGACGTGTGTGGACCTTTCTCAGTAGCTTCGACAGCAAAGCATAGGCACTATGTGATCTTTTTTGATGATTATTCTCGGAAGTGCTGGATCTTCTTCATGCAGAAGAAGAGCGAGACATACTCAAAGTTCTGTGAGTTCAAGGCGCTGGTTGAGAAGGAATCGAGGAAGCATGTGAAGGCTCTTAGGAGCAAAAATGGTGGTGAATTTATCTCTGGCGAATTCAAGGACTTTTGCAGTGTAGAAGGAATTTGAAGAGAGCTCATAGCACCTCATAACCCACAGCAGAATGGGGTTGCTGAGCAGAAGAACAGAACGATCATGGGTGCTGCACGGGCGATGTTGCATGATTAGGGCCTACCCATTCACTTGTGGGCGGAGGCATGCAATACTGCAGTATATGTGCAGAACCGTTGTCCTCACAAGATACTTGGCATGAGTACACCGGAGGAGGCGTTTTCTAGCAAGAGGCCTGATATTTCCCATTTGAGGATTTTTGGTTCACCTGTTTACATTCATGTGACGAAGGATGCCAGGAAGAAGCTGGAGCCGACCGCGGAGGTTGGGATATTTGTGGGGTACACTGATATGCCCCACAACTATCGTGTGTATTTTCCAGACAGTCGCAAGAATGTTGTGCGATGGGATATCAAATATCAGGAGGAGAAAGCCATGAAGTGTTCACTTGAGAGGGAGCCACACTTGCATGCAGATGAGGAGCTATTAGTTCCTAAGGATGAGCTTCAGGATGTGGATCAGCCACAAGATGAGGTTCATGGAGTGGAAAATACCACTCATGCAACGCCAACCATCAGAGGGCGGAAGCGCACTACAGAAGCTGAGCGACTGGCTCAAGATGCAGAGAAGGTTTTAGGACCACCTATAGCACAGCGCAGACAGAGACAGTCACCAGACCGATACACTGGATACATGGCTCTTGTGAGAAAGTGTGTTGTGACAGAGCCATCCTCTTTTGAGGAAGCTGTGGAGGACCCTGCATGGGTAGATTCCATGGTGGAAGAGTATGATTCGATTGTCAGAAACAATGCATGGGAGATTGTCCTGAGACCAGAGGGGAAATCAGTGGTGGGTTTGAGATGGATCTACAAAGTGAAGCAGGCAGCTGACGGGAGTGTGGAGAAGTACAAGGTGACGAAGCGCTCCGAGGCTTCGCGCATAGAGGGACGATGAGGAGACCTTTGCACCGCGGCCGTGGGTGTATTCTTCCATACCGACGATTTTCTCTCACGTGATATGGTGATATCTATCGTATGGATGTGAGGACAACGAAGACTGCGTTCTCAACGGAGTCATTTGAGGAGGAGGTGTACATAGAGCACTCTGGTGCTTTGAGACTTTCACATAGTTTGACAAAGGTGTCAGAGCCGAGGTTGAAAGAAGCAATCTCGGTAACAGCCACACGTATAACATTATTTCACCGGACTTGGATTCTCCAAGAGTGAGGCGGATCCTAACCTATACCAGATTGTGGTGGAGGGTAAGTTGCTGATCATTGTACTTTATGTAGATGATTTGATTCTGATGGGTGATGAGTTGTTGATACTTTCATGCAAGGAGGATCTTGCTAGAGAGTTTGAGATGAAGGACTTGGGCCTCCTTCATTATTTCCTGGGATTGGAAATTTGGCAGTGCAGTGATGGACTATTTGTTTCTCAGGGTAAGTATGCCCGGGAGATATTGGAGAATTTCAACATGCATGGCTGCAAGCCTGTTGATACTCCTCTTCCTGGAGGTTGGAGGAAGGAGGATGCTACTTCAGCGGAGGTAGTGGATGCCACTGTTTATCGACAGTTGGTGGGGTCGCTTATGTATCTGGTCAATACACGACCCGATATATGCTATGCTGTTAACCAGCTTTCAAAAGCTATGGTTAAGCCAACCAAGCTCTTCTGGAAGGCAGGCAAGCATGTATTGCATTATCTTAGAGGCACATCGGGATATGGATTGTGGTACAGACAGGAGGATGGGGTGAAGCTATGTGGCTTCATGGATGCAGATTGGGCAGGGAGCCCAACGGAAAGAAAGAGCACATCTGGAGGGATCTTCAGTATCGGGTCGACAACAGTTTCTTGGTACAGCAGGAAGCAGAGATCCGTGGCACTCAGTATAGCAGAGGCCGAGTATATGGCAGCAAGCTTGGCTGCATGCGAGGCTATATGGATGAGGAAGATCCTGGTCGGGTTGTTCAGGTCACACTTGGAGCCTACTGTGATTTATTGTGATAACCAGAGTTGCATTAAACTCTCGGCTAATCCAATATTTCATGATAGATCCAAACACATCGACATCAGGTACCATCATATCAGAGATTGTGTGCAGCGGAGAATCATGTTACTTTCATACATTCCCACGAAGGATCAGGATGCTGATATCTTGACGAAGGCGCTCACCAGGAGAAAATTCGAATACCACAGAGGCAGGATAGGGGTTGCAGATAATCCATATCTTGTTGAGAGGGAGTGTTGAAAATGCAACAAGATGATGGAGCTTAGTGAAATGAAGTCGCCTTCACTAAGTGGGCCCGCAGGCCATTTTTGGCGCAAAGTCTATTTTTAGACTATGTCTATTTTTAGACATATGGATCATGGTCTATGAGTTGCAGGATGCTATTTATGGATGATTGGTAAAGTTGGTAAAAATAGATGGACCTCTATTTTTAGACATTGGGCGGTTTCTATTTTTAGACTGCCGGGCTAAAAATAGAACAGTCAAATATTATTAACCCTTAATAATATTTAGACTATAAACATTATCTTATCCTCTTGGAGCACTTCAGTTTGATGCTTGGATGTGGCACATGCAGCTGACAGAAGTAATTACGCTATTCCTAGGGGTTATTTGAGCTATTGCATGGTTGAATTCAGTTAGAACTCATGTGGCAGAGTTTGGTGGAGTTGATGAGACAGTTGGTGGAGTTGTGTTCAGTTTAACTTAGTTGAACTAGTTGTATTTAGTCTAACTAATAAATACACTAGTGATGAGTGGTGTGAATTAATTATTAATTAATTCACTAATTATTAACTCATAAAGCAACTAAAGAATACATCAGTTGACTGCAGTGCATGAACAGTTTAGTGGAGACTAGTGTTAGAGGTGAGTGAAAGGGTGAGTCTACTATCAGTTGTGACTATAGTTGTGCATGAGATTTGCACACACATTGATTGAGATTGCCAATGAGGATTGCACAGTACAAGCCAGTGGGATTCGAACTTGGATTTCATCATTATTCATCTTGGATTGCGCAGTAGAGGCAGGCAGACAGGTGGAAGAGATTTGAACTTGTGACTTGTTCATATCTGAGCTAGTTTGTGTGTAACATGTGAGATAGTGCTGAGAGCTGTGAGGAGCTTTGTGCTATGTATTGTTACATGTTCTCTATCATTATAATATACAGATAGTTGGGGGTTTTCAGCTGTAAGCTTTCCCCATTACATACTGTGTTATATGTGTGCTTGATTATGTTTTAATGTGCGCATGCGACTGCTTCTATTTCCGCAAATTGATGATCAATTGTAGAAGAGGTTATGTATTATGCATGAAGCTTAAATATTGTGTAATCAGGATAATCTCGGTGAATAATTAAGCTATTATTCAAATTTCTACACAAGAAGGCTACCTTTCAACAATGATGGAAGGGAGGGAGATCCTGTCACATAGCGGCACAAGGGTGAATGGTTTTGGCATGTGGAATGTCAAAGGGAAGAGTCATGGAGTGATAAGAGCATTGCTACTTAAGCCTACAACGCTGTCCACTAAGAGCAAGTTTCTGATGTTGGAGTATTTCCAAAGAAGTGTGCATCCTTTCATCTTGCATAAAGTTATGAGGAGATTGTTGTGGGAGGGCTCACTCATGGAACACATCTTCAGCTCACACATGAGGCATGGTAAGAAATAAATTTATGTGCCTATTGATTATTCCATAAAGAATTTGTATCTTCTCACCAATTGTAAGCAATGCATTGCTCTGCAAGAGAGCAAGATTACTCATGGGTGTTATGGTCACTTTAGGGCCACATTTTGTAATGATGTTAACCCATATCTACATGACTTGGAGCAAGTGATTTTTTGTCTTGATTGTATGCAGCTAATATATATTGTTGGTGCTCACTACTTTCTAGTAGATGAGTTGACATGCATGGCTGAAAATTCTTTGGGAGGCAATTTGACACTTGATGTTTTAAATCAACAGTTGCGAAGACTACGTTATACCCACCATGGGGGCCATATGTATCATCTTCAATTGCACATAAAATTCAGCAACTTTCAGATTTGGATGACATATGGTGGTGATGTGCCATTCACTTTGAATGGAATGATATGGGCCCGCAGGATCCATGACTTTGGAGGGAGGATCTTTGGAGATCCAACCCTTCTTTTGCCATCAAAGGTAACCCTTATTTCAGCCCAAAATCAGTATGTGCTCTACTCTTGCCATGAGTGGAGAGGGAGACAACATGGGGTAGGCCATTTTTCCTATCATGTTTAGCCATTCAGCCCACCTTTTTTGCAAGAGCTCAAGGTGGAGAATATTTTCGATGAGTTTCCATCTTGGGAGGCAACAAATTTTGCTTGGATGATAGCATGGGGAGGAGAGTCTTTCATTGATGATGAAGTGCTCCATGAATGTCACCACTCTTATCTTGAGGAGGCCTTGGATCAGCAAGAAATTTCCCATATCAACCTTCCATTCTTCCTTGACAAGAACCAATGGGCTTATTCACCACAAGCTAACACTTTTGCAGAAAATCTGAAGCAAAGAAGGAGACTATGGATAAGAAGGCCACAAGAAGGAGGGAAATTTTTGCAGCACCATTGTAGTTGCTTGAGGACAAGCAACATTTGGGAGGGGGAGACTGTAATGTCCCAAACTTAGCTCATAACTAAGTGGGACATTAATTTTGCCAATAAATTCAAGTGCATGAATAATTGAGCAAGGAGGCTCATAAAACTACTCAAGCATGAATAAGAACCCCTCACAATGTGAAAAGGGGCCATGAAATAACCAGCTTAAGCATCCAAATCAACTCAACTTGTCTTGTGAACAAGGTTAAGTTGACCAAGTCAACTCAACTTTTCTTTAAAATAATGGATCCATAAATAATATAGCTCAATGTGAATAGAGGGCAAGACCATTTGAAGATTCCTTGAGTATGAAAAGGGACAAGGCATGGAGGCTCAATCAAGGAAGGTTCCAAGAAGATGTACTAGCCTAGAATCCAACCACCCATCATCTAGAAGATTCCCACTTAATTAGACAACGTAATCCTAGAGGAGGGAATCTTGGCAAGGAAGCAAACCCTAGTGGAGTGGGTCCCTTGGAGGAGAAGCACATTTTCTATATAATGAAGGAAGGGAAACCATTTAAGTTTATATTTGAGATTATAATTTCATGAGGTCTGCTTATACTTCCTGCATACTTAGCTATTTAGCTAAGTTTCCACACTTCTTAGTGCAAGTTTTTTCTCATGCGGGAATGCCCAGATTTTTCTTGGAAATCTTGTAGCAAGAGATCTAAGGGGAGGTTCTGATCTAAAATTTCCACTTTCAGGTGTTAGGCCAAGCACTTTTGCTCCATATTTGTGTAGTTCATTGAGGATACTGCGTTATTTGTATAGAGGTGCAGTGGAAGGGGTTAAATTCCCATGGTTTGGAGCTAGTTTCCCAAAGGGGAGCTCATTTCTTCTTCCGGGAGCTGATTAATAGCATTGAAGCAATTTCTCATGTATATTCATCCATTTTATGTAGAGCTATAACCATACTTTGTTTTTCGGTTATATCTGCAGCTGCTTCTTTGTATTTTCATTGCATGTGGGAAAACCCTTGCTTGGTGATCATAATTTAATTGTAAAGAGATTAGATCTCTGCTTATTTCCCTCATTGAGTAATATAATATGAATATCAGATATATTTATCCGTTTTCTAAGTATTTACTTCAATAGACTGCGCAGTGTCTCTTGCAGCAGCTCTGACATTTGCATGTTTTGGGGTTTTTGTCCATTTTCAGCTATGCGAGCATGGGAGGCCTGTTTAAATTTTCTGTTGGTATTTGTTTCTGAAATAATATTGCATGCAGATCTGATATTGGCTAATATAAAGGAAAAAACCGTTATTTTATATTTCTGTATCTCAATACTCAGAGAAAAAACGTTTCTGGGTCACTATTGGTGCTTTTCCCCACTTGGGTGTCTTTCGGAAGGAATGTTTGTTGTAGCTTGTGTCAAATGATGAGCTATGCATCTTATATAACCTCTGATATGATAATTTTATGATTCCTCTTGAGTTCCTGAATAATTTATGCAAATTATGAAGTAGGATTTCCATTTTGCTGCAACCTTCCTCTTTTAGCAGTTTTCAGCTAGTCTAGTTTGTTGGAGATCTGTTTAAGGTCTCTAAGTTCATTTGTTTCAGCTGAAATTCTGTATATAAGTCACATACAGCCTATATGAGAGGAACCAAGCATTAATCTGCATTTATGTTGCATATTTTTGCTTATACATCGTTTTCCTTGAGCTGCTTGTCAATAATCCTAAAAGGGAGATATTAGCCTTCGACATAGTTCTATAGACAGAGTATGCTAGTGGGAAAGCTAGCCTCTGGATCTCACCCTCTCTTTAGAGGTGAAATATCTAGTAAATTCCCCTGCAGTCAATCTCTGGAATAGATCCAGTTGTTGATTGTTAATGTTTTCTTGAAAAAGGATTTTCATTTGCCGGATTCATTAGAATTTCCTGATTTGGGACATTACACAGGTTTTATAGGGCTCTAAGAACTAGTAACTCAACCCACAACCTTCCAGGGCTCCATGTTGTCCAACCTGACTCCAGGGCCTAGTAATTCAACCCACCAAGGGCTCCAGAGCGTTTGTCCCAACCTAGGCTCCAGGAATAGTAAATCAACCCAAGTTGTACTAGGGATTATAAAGTGTTTGTTACAACCCACATCCATAAGGAGCATGGGCATCAATCAGAAAAAAAACAAGTGGAAAAACCAACAACACGATGGTTATATAGGAAATGGCAAGGCAAGGCTAAAACCACTACCAATCTAGGAAAATATCCATGTCAATGACAACACGCAACTAGAAAATCACATGCATATACCATGCATCCAAAAAACAACAGTGAAATCACACATGCAACTTGTTACCCACAAGGAAATCCAGTTGTAGTTGTTGATCCAACTGTTCCCTTGCACTTTCCTTCTTTCCTTTTCCTTCCTTCTGAAATCCAAGTGAGTTCCCAAGTGCTCCAAGAATGGAACAAGATTTATTTAAGTGTGCAAGAGTGTGATAGAATGAGAAAATACAATGAGAGCTCCAAAACTGAACTGAAAAAAGTTGTGAACTGATCCTTAAAATACTTTCTTTTTAGTCATTGAGGTCTCTATTTTCTTCATTTTCCTTCATTTTCCCTCTAATTTCCCTTGCATGAAAATTTGTGTCTCTTCACCTTCCTTTTCTCCTATTTTCCTTTATTTTCCTGAATAAATGCCAATTATTTCCACTTACCTTTACCAATTTCCATAGCCATTAATTAATCACAAGTGATACACATCATTATGTTTTTCCCAACTTTCAACTTGGAATGTGTGTCCCATGACTTTAGTTTTTATTTTATTTACATTAAAACCAACCAGGGGATGTTACAATTTTTTCTCAATGTTAATGTTGATACTACAACAACTGCAATTGAGAAGCATACAAAATACTAAATAAACTATGTCTTTATGTTGCAACTGTCTCCCAATATCTGACTGCATCAACTGATGCAGACCCTTCTACTACTAAATATTGTGGAACCCTGTGGCAAGGGTAATGATTTGTGAGAAGGGTATACAACAATTGTTGTTGCTCTCCTATGGACCCTACCCAAATATTTGCAAGTCTATGAATAAAGCTCTACATCACTCCACCTCACTCCTAGAGGTATAATTGCGTACATAGTGGAATCTTCCTCTAGCTTGTAGAGACTTTTAACCCTAACACCAATTTGTTTTACTTGTATAGTAGAAACATGCATCAGAAAATCCTTCCTATATTGAACACCACATCATATCCTATTTATTAAAGTACATCTATAGAAACTATATTTTTCTTCAAATTGGGCACAAACATTACATCCTTTAGGTGAATATGGGAGCATGAGTCCCTCTTAAAGGTGATAGTTCCAATCCCTTTGGTACTATACCTTCCATCATCTCCAAGATCTATGTGTAATTGTAGGTCCTTCTCCTCTAATCTACTAAAGAACTCCTTATTTTCTATCATATGAAATGAAGCACCAAAGTCTAAGTACCACTCGCTCCCTTCTATTTTGCTTTCCATTAAAAGAAATAAGGGTGAAATCTAACTCGAATTGTGATGTGAGATCATCTCTTCCTGCTATTGTTCCATGTTCCTTACTAGATTTTTTATGTGGAAAATTTCTTGCATAGTTTCCATACTCATGGCAGTGGAAGAATATATTCTTACTGAGGTATTTCTTCCTTCCATGGTTTTCGTTGGATTCTGCCTCGCCTTGGGCCTTCTTGCCTTTGGCATTCTTTCCTTTGCCAACTAGTGATTCAAAATTATGCAGGAACATAAAAAAATATAGATATAAACATAAAAAAATAGATGTATCATAAATAAATCTTCATTTCATTAATGTCAAAGAACTAAAATATGCTTACAAGAAAAATGGAAATAAACTAGCTCGAGCAATTGTAGCTTCTCTCTGAGAAGATATGTGGTGGCTACATGCCTCTGAATTGTGTTACTATGAGGCTTAAGGGCCATTTTATTATTGAAAAACAAATGGAAACCCTAAGAAACCAAAACCCTAACCCCAGGAGATGGAATGCCAATAGTTTGTGGGCCTCGTTGAGGTTAGTTGAGCATCCAACTTCCCGGGGTCGTAACTTGGTAATATGATCTTCGTTTGGTGTGTACGATACCTCATTGGAAATATCTCTATGGGTACCACGGTATTTGTGGTAGGCCCATAATTATTGATGCATGCCTACTATAGACCTAAAAAAAACGTCTTTTAGGGGGTCAAAACTACTCCGGAAGTTCAAGACCCGAATTACTGCTAAAAAATAGTAATGTTGCTATAACCAAGAAACTGAAAAAACAGATTGGAGGTATAGGTGGAATAGGAAGGTGGCCACCAATATCCACCTGGATCAATCCTCTCCCCTTAGGAAGCAATTGTCCCCATTGCGTGTAGAGCCTCCATGAGGTGAGGAAGTTTGTATTGAACCTGGTCCTTGGTGAACCACTTTCCCTGGTGAAGGAGTTGACCTACTTTGATAACTCAATATAGCTGGATCTTCTACTGGCGAGTGTTATTTATTTTTGTGTCCATGATCCTGTTATTTTTCACCTATTTGATGCAACTTGGGTTGAGATATGTTGGTGTTAATTTCTCAACAACGCCGGATGTGCCCAACAAAGGGGGAAAGTATGGTCGCAATTGGTCCACATTAAATACTGGGTGCAAGCTAAGGAATGGTTGAATGTTGAGCTCGAAGGAAATGTCCCCTATAGCCTTGGTGATAGTGTACATCCCATATCGGAGTAGGAGAAGCTTATGGTGGGGCCCAACAAGGCACTCCTTCTATAAATGTAACCAAATTTTGTCGCCCACCTGGAACTTGTGTGGCACCTGATGTTGATCATGACATTGCTTGTACTTAGCATTGGCTTTGTCTAATATGTCATGGACCTGTTGGGGAATTTGATGAATGCACTCAATGAATTTTTTAGCCTTGTTAGCTTCGGACTGGACATAATCTGAATATGCGTGAGTAGCTACAAATGGTATGGCCACATCAATGGTACATAGTGGTTGGAATCCCAACTCCACTTGAAAGAGGTTATGGCTAGTTGAGTTATAGATAGATATGTTGTAGTTGTGCTAGACATAGGGGAGTCTTTCATTCCATGTGCGTAGATACTTTGAGTTTTACATGTGCATAATGTGCATGATAATCCTGTTGACGAACTATGTTTGGCCATCAGTTTGGGGGTGGAAGGTCATGGACCTAGTGACCTTGGTGTCCAACATCGACCATAGGCTTGACCAAGATGTACTGAGGAACCTGTTGTTTCGATCTAAGATAATGGACCGTGGGATCCCAAAGTGTACCCAAAATCATTCAAAGAAGAGCTTAGTGGTGGCTTCTGTTGTGATACTTTTCTTACAAGCCGCCAGAATGGCCATATTAGAGAATTTGTTGACGACCATGAAAAAACAGTTGTTTACATGATTACTAGAAGGAAGGCCCAACATGTAATCCATGGATATGGTTTCCTAAGGCCAACTAGGAGTAGGAAGTGGAGTATATAAGCCTTGATTCTTGATTGTTGGTTTGGAAATGACGCAGACAGTGCAGGATCTGATGCACTTCTCAACATCTTGTCGAAGGTTCGGCCAATAAAAATATTTCTGCAACACTGCCGCTATTTTCTCTACTCTGAAATGTCCAATGACCCGACTGTAGTGTGCCTCCCAAATAATCTTGGAATGCTCTCTTTAAGGAACACAGAGGTGTCCGAGATGGCATAACATTGTTCCCTGGAGGTGAAAATCTGGAACTTTCTTTCCTTACAGGAGCATCTGGTATGTGTTTTCGAGTTCTGGATCGCTCTTGTAAAGATGCGGCCACCTCGAAGTCTCGTGCCCACAAGATTTGAGCACATTGGTTAGCACCATAAATAGCGGTTGGATTAGACAATATGAAACATTATTGGTGTTTCCCTTATTGTACTTGATGTTAAAATGGAACTATTTCAGATACATGGACCATTTATATTGGAGATCATTCTGCAATTTTCCTTGTGTTTGTATGAACTGCAAGAATTAGTGGTCTGTGTGGATTACTAGTTCCTTCCCCATAATGGAATGATTCAATTGTCGAAAATCATACACAATGGAATACATATATTTATCATAGGTGGGATACTTTCATACTATGTCTAAAAGTGTCTCACTGTGATATGCCACCGGATTCCCTTGTTGAGTAAGAACTACCCCGATAGCATAGTCAAAGGCATTAAATAGTTGTTGTAGGTCTAGTAATGTGAGCACTAGTGTAGAGTAGAGATGATGCTTCAACTCGAAAAATGTATTCTGTTTGGATTCAGACTAGAAGAACGTTGATTTAGCTCCTTCCTTGGTGACTTGACTCAAAGGCAAAGTTATATGAGAGAACCCCAACACGAACCTGCGGTAGAAATTGGCAAGTCCCAGAAAGCGGTGTAGCTCCATTAGAGTGGTTGGGGCTTGCCAATAGCAAATATCTTGTATCTTGGTTGGGTCCACATGCACACCATGCTCATCAATGATGCACCCCATATATTATACATGTGTCATACCAAAAGTGAATTTCTCCAAATTTGCACGCAACTTGTGTTGTCGCAGGGTTTGGAGGACCTTCTAAATATGGTTAGGTGCTCTTACCAAATCTGGTTGAAGATCATGATGTTGTCCAAATAAAATACCACAAATGAGTTGGCGAAGGGACGCAAGATGTCATCCATCAAAATCATGAAGGTTGTGGGGGAATTCGTCAAACCAAAAGGCATGACCAACCATTCAAAATGCCCTCCTTGGATTTGAAGGTATTCTTCCACACATCAGATGGTTCGATTGACACCTGGTGATAACCAAAATTCAAATCAATCTTGCTGAAATATCCCTTGAGTTGGCCCAGAAGGTCATCAATCCATGGGATTGGATACCTATTCTAGACAATGATCTTTTTCAGTGCTCGATAGTCAATACAAAGTCTCTAGGTGTCATCTTTCTTTTGTACCAACACGATCAAGCTCCCACAAAGTTACGAACTTGGTCTGATGTGCCCTTTGTGCAAAAAATCCTAAACCTACCTCTTCATTTCATCATTCTCCTATTAATAGCATCGATAGATTGGTTTGTTGGGTAGCGACACACCCGGGGTCATATCGATGGAGTGTTTGACCAGACAGTGCAGGGGTACCCTTAAGGGTGAGGTGAAGATGTCCCTGTACTGCTTCACGACCTTGTCCATCTGTTGCTGTCGTGCAAAGGAGCCCTGTTTGGAGGTTTTGGATGTGGCCAAAATTTTATTATTGCCATGAGGGTGAATCATAAGGAAGGCACAATTCTTTTCTTGGGAAATGATCTTATTGCATTACTTCATATAGATCAAAGAGATGGCGGTAGGTGGTGCTACCTCTGGTATCATGTATAATTATTTCCCAAAAAAATAATAACAGTGCGATGCTTAGACTCATACACAACATGATGGTTCCACAAGTATGTTTGGCCTAATAATACATCACAAGATTCAAGAGGATCAATATCACACAGTGCCTCATCTATTAAGGGCTTGATGATTTAGGGAAGGTGACATTGTTCGTTGACATGGGGATCTCGTCCTTGGTGAAGCCACGTGATGGTGTACGACTGCAGGTGTGGTGTGGTTAGTATGCCCAACCAATTCACGAACTCTACTTATATGAGGTTCTTTTGGATTCTGTGGTTAACAATGAACTGCAGCAGAGAACCCTTCACCCACATATGTGATTGGAAGAGTCACTCCCTATCTTTTGGATCTTTGGGCTCAATATTCTGGATCTTCACATCAATAATATAATTCCATTTCTCATTCCCCTTTTCAGTTTCTAACTCAGAGTCAGAACATGCATATTATTCAGAAGTCTTCAGCCCAGCCACCAGTGACTTCTTGGCTCGACACTCACTTGTGTTGTGAGTGGGGCTCTTATGGAACTCACACCATTTCCCTGTGCCATTATTTGTCTTCGTGGTGTTGTTATTTTCTTCTGGCTTTGACGGGTTGTCCTGGGTTTCCCTGCCTTGGCTTTGTCCTTTGTTCTATGGCTTGGGGGTGCCTTACCCCTACTTCAGATTTTCATATCCAAAGTCTTGCTTCTTCTTTTTAAATTTTTGCTCAATCTCGGCAATGTAGTGGTATGCTGCACCAGGTGAGGAGATGTCTAGGAACTCCATTTCCTCAATTTATTTGTGCAAGAAACTATGGTACCTTAGCACTATATTATTTTCCAAATATTTGATACCCAAATTCGTGCGCAGGGTATGGAAAATATTCATCAACACATCTTGATCCCTTTGATGTCACAACGTCGTCCATTGTATGTACTTGTCCTCATAGCTCCCCACAAGGTAATATTGTTCCTTGATGGCATCTCAAAAATAATTCCAAGTGGGTATGACTGAAAACATTGAGGTTTCTCTCTCATCGTTTTGCTCATAGTAGGTTTGTCACCAATCCTTGACATGGGGGGCTTCTTTGAGGAGTGTAAAAGTAATCTTTTCCCGATTGGAAAAGTCATGAACCGAAAAACATCCTTCCAACAAATTTAACCATCTATCTATGGTGTATGCATCTATCTGGCCTTCAAATATGGGAATTTCAAAGTTGACTTGTACCTTAAAGGGAGTGGCACCTCTAGACTGGCTGTCGGATGAAGATGTGTCGCCTATGGGTGACCGTCAAAGGATTTGGGAAAAATTGTCCATCATCAAGTTCCTTTGTCGCTCGAGGGATTCTTTGAGCAATATTTTGAAAGGATATCCTACTCCCTCGTCTTTATTTTATTCTGCCATGGGAGGTCATTGGGGTTTACGAGGCTGGTTTTGCAAAGGTTCAACCAGTTCAAGCCCTAACTCCTTATATCCTAACCTTTTTGGGGACATGTAAATAAAAATGGATAAAGAGAATAATTCTCTAATACCATTGATATAGACTTATGCAGGAACACAACATAATACATACATAAAAATAAACACAAATATGCAACAAAAATAAATCTTCATTTCATTAATGTCAAATTACTGAAAGATGCTTACAAGAAGAATGGAAATAAACTAGCTATGGCGATTATATCTTATATCTGAGAAGAGATGTGCAGGCTACATGTCTCTGAACTATGTTACAATGAAGCTTAAGGGAATTTTTATTATTGAACAACAAAAGGAAACCCTAAACAACCAAAATCCTAACCTCATGAGATGTAACACCAAGAGTTTGTGGGCCCCATTGGGGTTAGTTGGGCATCCAATTTCCTAGGGTCGTAACTTGGTCACGTGATATATGTTTGGCATGTACGATACCTCGTTGAAAATATATTTCCGAGTACTACAAGATTTGTGGCAGGGTCCTACTTATGGCTATGTGCCTACTGTGGATCTCAAAAAAACACCATTTAGGGGGTTAAAATTGCTCTGGAAGTTCAGGACCCAAAAAACTTCTAACAATAATAAAAGTTGTTATAATCAAGGAAACTGATGAAATGGATTGGAGGTCTAGGTGGAATAAGTGGGTGGCCACCAATATCCACCTGAATCAACTATATAAAATTATTCTTCCTCATCAATTATAGATGAGACTCCATCTCTTGTGTTTCTTCTAATCTCCTCCCACACCAAGTCAGACCAAAGTCTCTCCCAATTTGGGATCTTGTCTCTTCCATTAACTAAATCCTGATAGTTGTGCCAGGATTTCGGAAGAACAAGGAGTGCTAAGCTCACAAGTTCAGATGTTGGCACATTCTCTCTAACTCCTCCAAGTTCATCTTTGACCTGAGTGAATCTGGATAAGTACTGAACAATAGTTTCATTTTTACTCATTCGAATGTTCCTGAGCTTATCTTTCAATTCAAACTTCCTAGCATCACTATTATTTTCGAATAACTATGTGAGGGTTTTCCACATTGCATAATTAGTCTCCTTTCCATGCAAACTTGAGATCACATGGTCTTTGACTCCCTCCAGGATAATCCTCTTGGATTTTGTAGTATATTTCTTCCACTGAGACAATTTTTGGGCATCTGATGTTGTTGGTTTTGGAATATTTGTTTGTGTGTACTCCAATACTCAATTTTCATCTAGAAAAACTTCCATTATTTATTTCCAAAAAAATAAATTTAAAGTTACATCCAATGCATACTCAAGCCTTAATCCATTGAAAGACATTGTTCCTGCACTGGAATTCCTGCATTGTAGAATTTGAATTCATGCACTCGAATTCCCGCACCACAAGCTTTGCTATTCAAAATTTCTCTGAGAGATGAACATGAAACTGGTTTCTTTGTAGTTTCCAGTAGCTCTGATACCATGTCTAAATAACTAAAAATTTTTAGTTTCTAATGAATTCATACAAAAAAAAATAGACACAAATTTCTTGTACTCAATTTGTGTGAGGTAAAACATATAATAGAAACACATGCAATCATTCAATCACAAGAATGATTTTTTTTTACTAGGGAAACTAACTGGGAAAAACATCTCTTTTGTTTTTATTATATTAGATGAGAAAATTATCTATTACAATGAAAACTTCAATCCTTGAAGCTCTATCTACACTGCAATACTGATCTCCTCCTAAGTCTGTTTTAGAAAATACTGAGCCTGCACTCACATTGCCTACACTCTCTCTACTTGCACTCGTGTTTCCTACACCTGCTCCTATTTCATTGGACAATTATGAATAAATTACATGAAAATTATGTACATTCAACAATATACAACAATAAATACAATTATTCCTTTTCCCTCCACTCAACTAGGAAATTCGAATTGCATGCATGCCTAGGGCTATTTTTAGTAAATTGACTAGTTAACTAAGATATTAGTGAGTTAAAAATAGTTACAACTACTTAACTGAATTCATACTGACTCTATTCTAGACTAGAGATTAGATAATTGAGTTTCACTAAATATAACTCCACTAGATTTCTATATCTTAGCAATCAACCCATGCACAACTCTACTTCTTGCCCAAAAACTTGAATTGACTGACTTAGCTGAGTGACTTGGCAATGTCACTCCTACTAACTGCAACTCAAGTCATCTTGATGAAGTGGAAATTTGAATTTCTCCATTTGACTAAGGCACAAGTCAAATGAAGCCTTTTCTTGCTACAATTTAACATTTACCTACTCTAATGTCCTAAATAATCTGAAAATTATCAGTGAAAAGTGGTATATTATTATTGGTTTCCTCTTTTCTCAAAAATCAAAGAAAGAAAACTAAAAAATTACAAATAAGCATATTTTCACAGGTAGTTGAATTATTGTTACATAAATTGTGCATTCTGCAAATAACGAGTTTTCAAGATTCACATGATTGTTTCTTTAACAATTGTGTGAGTTGTCCGTGGGATGAAATAGATAAGTTTTTCTCCATCAACAAGCCTAGTGAAGTATTTTCAGTATTGTTAGAGGTCTCTAGTAAGTATGAGATGAAATTTAAGGAGAATAATGAGTCTTGTAGGAAACAAAAGAGAGAAAAGAAGACAGCGGAGTCTCCAATTTGTATGGTGGAATTTGATGGAGAGGTGGACCAAATTCCACTTGATGTATAGAAACAATTAGGAAAAAAATATAAATTAATAATGAAACTTCTAAGTAAGAATGAATAATCAAGAAAAAGCAACAAGACAACAAGAGACGAAATGTAAAATAGGAAGCAAAGACCCTTTTATTGATTGTGGATCAAGATAACAATGGTCCATGAAGTGAGACACAAAGGAATATGTGGGGTTGGAGTATCCCTCTTCAATCTTCCAATGGAGGGTCCTTATCTCTTCTGCTGCAAGTCCTCTCTCTCCTCAAGAAGTTTGTAAGTTTCTTCACTAGTGAAGACTCACAAATTTGACAGGTACATGCAATCAAGCTTGGAAACAAAGTGAATTCCAACTAGGTTTTGGCAGCATAACATGCAATTATTCTCTTGCTAAAATGGATCGCTACGGATGGTATTTATAAGAGTTTCTAAGATATTCACGAGCCTATTTCATTGAATGAGTTTCGATTCCTTTGTGTGATCATCATGATTTGTGATTTCATACACCACTCTCTAAGGAAGTGTTTCTTTATACAAATCCACGTGCTTGTCAAAGGAATAGTTAGGAAAATTGTGCAAATCCTAAATGGTGACAATGTGTGAATTGGAAAAAAAAACCAAAATTATAAAGGTAAATCAATTTCTTATGGGTTATTTATTAATTTCCTTAGGTAAACTTTATCTTTTTGAATATTGATGTTTTCCCGTGATCACCTATACAATCGTTTGAGAAATTTTCACGTCATAATAATTAGGTTGATAGATGGGTGACTAAAGAAGAATTGGATCTAAAGTTAAAGTGAATTAATAGCCTCCATTAGTTCTACATTAGAGCACTTAGAGTTAGAAAAAGAAAAAAATAGAGTTAGAAAAAGAAAAAAATATGTAACAAATCCATATAGGGAACTTAGGAACATATTAAAAAATGACACACTAGGAGCTTGATCATTAGTTGAAAAATCAAACGAAAACCCAAAATCAATAGGTGGTACCTAAGAAAATGAAAATGTCTCACAATTTTCTTGGGTTTGTTGAGGCTTCAACACAATGTAAAGTTAATAAAATTTAATACTATGAAGTATTAAAATTGAATGCAATGAAACTCAAGGTATCAAAAATGCCTTATTTGTACATTTGTATTATTTATATTATTAATATTAACAATACAAAATATATGAAACTAAAGGTACCAAAAATGAAAAGATAATGAAACCGAAGGTATAGAAAATAAATTAATAATGCATTTATATAATTAATACACGTGTATCAATATGTTAATGTAGTTGGATAGTTGGCATTGTCTGCATGGCTAGTGGAAGCAAGTGTGTTTGAAATTATGTCAACGTTCATGTTGGGAGATGTGTTGGGCAGTTGGTATTGCTTGACAATTCGCAAGAGTGTTGCCATTGATTTCAACCAATCTAGCATGGATGTTTGCGGCAAAAGATGTTGGCTTTGATGTCCAATATTCTAGTTGTGATGGTAAATAGGCTAGCATTGATTTGCATGGTGTGTCAAGCTCAGGGGGAGTCTCATGGTTGTTATAGTCTCTTTCAAAGAATCATCATAGTAGCATGATTATTGTAGAAGCCATAAAATGACGACTATGATGGTTTGGATTCACATACTTTGGAGTAGATTCTACCTCAATAGATAAAATTAGATACTTTTGGAGGTGGAACAGTTGGATAGTTCTCGGAAATATCTTTCAAACAATATGTGGAAGTCTGCAAATGGCCTCCTGGATCAGGAGTTATTTCCAGTCAAAGTTGAGGTGCCCCAAGGTAAAAGTGGCATAGCTAAAAGTGGTTAGAGGATACCTTGGAGTGTGTTAGTTTGGTGTTTTTCCAAAATAAATAGTAGAAAAGGTTCACAAAGCCGATATATATAGCTTCAGGTGGACGTGGGCAGACAACAAAGCAACATGAAGCAATTTTATTGGCCTAGGTGGATCCCACCCAATGGATGACAACCCCAACAATTTGCAAAGGGGCACATAAGATTATGTGATGGGATTTATCGAGCCACAGAGGAAAGCATGAACCAACAAATATTTGAGCGAGCGGAACCCACACTACATATCATCCTGCAAGGCTCATTCTATAGGATTTAAAAGGGGGGCAAAAATGGAAGCATTGGGAGATAGGAAGCAGGCCGCGCGGTGGTATTTAGAAATCACCATATATGGAAGTCTGGTCAGGCCTCATGGTGTCAGGAGGTGGTAATCCATACCATTGATCGTGTCATATCAATGACGAAGAACCACTTCGGGACCACTCCTCCTTATACTAAAAACCACAATGGAGTGGTGACGAGGATGGGTTCTTGAACCTGGTGTTTTTTTTTTTAACAAAGGAAATTGTTGAAAAAACAAGGCCTCGTGACCCTTCCCTCTCCTCACTAACAGGACACATGGTAGCATTTAATTGACTCTTAGGAGATGATGGTGGTTAATGATGTCAGCATGACATAGTTATACGAGGGACACATGGCAGGGAGATTCAACATTTTTGGGTGGTCTAATGGGACAAATTCAGGTGACACATGAAACCACTCAAGAGCTTCCATGTGGGGTTGATGACATAACAATGAAATCATCTTGAAAGGATTATAAACGTGCACAAAGGAACCAACAGACTGACTAGGAATTGGGCATAAGTTCTCTTGTTAGAGCACAAACTAATGGAAAATGTGTCAGCTGGGCCCCAATCGACACCTAACCCTGCTAGGAAGAAACCTAGAAGTTTGATAAGAAAGTGAAAAGGAAATGCATTGGGCAGTAAGTATTGGGACATGTTCGTTTGATAAATCATCTCATGGGGCTTTTTATTAGCTAGTTAAAGCGTTGAGCAGACCCCATGGGACAACTAAGCCCACCAAGAGGAGCCCAATGGATTTTAAAGAGAAGGCATGTAAAAGCATCAGGCTTGGGAGCTCCGACCTTTGCGACAAGCCTTGGTCATTTTGCGTAGAAATGATACCAATGGCGCGAAGCCATTAACAAAGTAATTTGGCCTGCGAAGGGCTTAGATCCCAAATAACCTAGCCAATGGTCACAACACTTGGTCCCATGGTAGGAAAAAAGGTAAAGGTGTCAACAAAAGGAAGCTACGGGCTAAGCATCAGATGAAGGCATATACGATAGGTAAGGACCAAGGGCATGGGAGAAAATAACAAAGTAAATTTAGGCTGTGAAGGGCGTAAAGTGGCTTCGTTCTTGTAGGCCTAGCCGATGGTCATAGGCAACGGTCATATGGCGGAAAATTGAACTAACACTGACATGAGAGGCCCTATAATCAATAACGGTTGTAGAGTTATATTTGGTAACATCTTGGCACTTGTGTCACAGTTGAAGGACCTCTAGAGGATGGTTAATGGGCATTGAATTGGTCGGCAGCTGAAATGGTTATTTGAGTCAATGGTGAATGTGAAGACCTCTAACTCAAGACATTGAAGGACCATGATGCATATGAGAAACTTAATGGATCATTTCTTGAAACATAAGGTTCCATCCTTGAGACTTCTTGCATGACACGAAGAATGTTAGAAAATTATGTATTACAGAGCAATGAAACACATAAAATATGTGGAAACACAAACACAGAAAGCATATAAAACAAGAAATACATAGATATATGTGGTTCACCCAACTTGGGCTATGTCCATGGAAACAACCAGTCCTTCCTTTATATAATCTAGGAAAATGAAGAGACACAACCTACAATAGATCCGCTGTAATATCCTCTTCTCTCTCACACATTCCCCCTTTCTATTTGTCATTCAGAATATGCACACAATACACAGTCACAATACAATACCCTCATAAAATAGAGGAGTTTCATTCTAGGTAAAAAAACCCTAAATTAAACATAACTTCTACCATCCGATCATCCGCCTAATGAATGGCCCAGATTGACTACGAAATTACAATATTTTACAAGGAAATTTTACATATATTTTTAGCTTTGAGGGAGCTGCCCCTGAAATTCCCCGCCAGTGGGGGGCTCCAAAAGGTCATCATCACCCACCCTTGGACCCCCCTGACAGTGATCAAATTATGGGTGGCGTTTCCACCTCGTTAGGAACAGTGGTCCAACGTGGTGATATATCTAAATTAGGAAGATAATCACGCTCTGCACCCAAAAATCTCCTACTTTGATACTACTGCTTCATTTGTTGGACAATTAATCCACTTTGGACCTAGTTGTTTCTCAGCTTCATCATCAAAATTGAAGACCAATTGAAACTGAGAAAAATCTTAGTTTCTCCCTGGTTACAACTTTTGTTAGCATATTTGCAAGATTTTGGCTAGTGTGTATCTTTTGTAGCTTCAACTGTCCATCATCCAACATTGACCGTATGAAATGGTACTTGAGCTGTATGTGTTTAGTCCTGGAATGAAATGCTGAGTTCTTTGCAAGATGAATGGCACTCTGGTTGTCACTTTATAACTTGCTCATCTCATGCTTCTTACCCAATTCATCCATAAACCTTTGTAACCAAATCATTTATTTACTAGCCTCTGTAGCAACAACATACTCTTCTTCTGTTGTTGAAAGTGAAACAACACTTTGCATTTTTGAAACCCAACTGACAGGTGTTCCGCTTACAGTAAATACATACCCTATAGTGCTCCTCTTGTTATCTCTATCACTTGCCATATCTGCATCAACATATCCCTGTAGAGAAATGTTTGAACCACCAAAGAATAATGCTTGATTTGTGGTACCTCTCAAATATCTTAGAATCCATTTCACTACCATCCAATGTTATTTTCCTAAATTGTTCATGTACCTGCTTACAAATCCCACTGCATGTGCAATATCAAGCCTTGTGCAGACCATTGCATACATTAAGCTTCCAACTGCTGATGCACATGGAACTTTAGACATATAATCCATTTCTTCTTTGGTCTTGGGGAAGATCTCCTTACTAAGTTTGAAATGGATAGCCAAAGGTGTACTAGCCCGTTTTGCATTCTGCATATTAAATATTTTCAACACCTTTTATATGTACTCATTCTGAGACAATGTTAATTTGAGATTTTTCCTGTCTCTAGTTATTCTCATACTAAGGATTTTTTTTGCAGCTCCAAAATCCTTCATTGCAAATGAATTTGCCAATTTTCCTTTTTAGCACATTTATTTCTTGCATGTTAGACCCTGAAACAAGCATGTCATCTCCATACAATAACAATATAATATAGCTGCCATCATTTTTCTTTTTTTAGATAAACACAATGACCAAAGTGACATCTAGTATAACCTTTTTCAGACATAAAACTATCAAATTTTAGATACCACTACCTTGGAGCCTATTTTAAGCCATACAAGCTCTTCTTTAACCCACACATTAATTTTTCATTCCCTTTGACCTCATGTCCTTGTGTTTGTTGCATATATATCTCTTCCTCCAAATCTCCATGGAGAAATGTTGTCTTTACATCTAATTGTTCAAGATGCAAATCTTTTGCTGCTACAAGACTTAAAAAAGTTCTGATTGAAGTCATCTTAACAATAGAATAAAATATTTCATCAAATTCAATATCTTTCTTCTATGCAAACCCCTTCAACACAAGTCTAGATTTGTACCTCTATTTTACTCCATCTTCTTCCTTCAGCTTGTAAACCCATTTATTCTGCAATGTTGTTTTACTTGCAGAAAACCTGACTAAGTCCCAAGTCTGGTTATGTATTAAGGAGTCCATCTCTTATTTCATGGCTAGCTCCAACTTCTTCATGGTTTCTACTTGCATTTTTTCTTCATAACATTCAGGTTCACCAGAATTAGTCAACAATAAATAATATAATGAAGGAGAGTATCGTTCAGGGGGTCTACTTATCCTGGTAGATATTTTGACACCACTTTGAGGTGTTTGAAGTGCCTGTTGCTATTGTGGTGGTTGTTTATTATTATTATTTTCAGGCACATTTACTTTTTCTATGATCTCATCGAGAACTATGTATTCTTTGTTTTTTTTTTCTTGCAACCGATTCCTATACAAGACATTTTCATTGAATATTACATCTTTGCTCCTAATGATTTTGTGATTTTCATAATCATATAAGTGATAACCAAAATCATTAACACCATATCCATTAAAGGTACATTTCTTTGATTTTTCCTCAAGCTTTTTCCTATTTTATTTATTAATATGGACAAATGCCTCACAACCAAAAGGCTTTAAAAAAGAGTAGTTTACCTTTTTACCTGTCCATGCCTCCTCTGTAATACCACCATCCAAGGAACTTGAAGGCCCTTTTTTTATTAGATAAACAACAATATCTACAACATTCGCCCAAAATTGTAAAGGAAATCCTGAATGAAGTCTCATGCACCTTGCATGCTCCATGATTGTCATGTTCATCCTTTTTGACACACCATTTTCTTGTGGTGTTCTTGGATTCGTCTTTTCTCTGTGAATTCCATGCTCTGAACAATACCTATCAAATTACTTGCTGTAATATTCACCTCCATTGTCTGATCTCAGACACTTCAACTTCTTTCCTGTCTCAATATCAACCAAAGCTTTCCATTTATTGAAAGTATCAAATACATCAGATTTATTTTGAATACAATAAATCCAATTTTTTCTAGTTGCATCATCAATAAAAGTAACATAATAACGAGAGCCACCGAGAGATGATACTTGAGTAGGTCCCCATATATCTGTAAGCACAAGCTCTAATTTTTCGCTCTTCTTTTCTTTCCCAACTCTAAGAAATCTGAATCTCTCTTGTTTTCCATAAATAAAATTCTCATAGAAATCCAAATCAATATTCTTCAAACCCAACAACAAATTTCTTGAGTGAAGAATATTCATCCCCTTCTCACTCATGTGTCTGAGCCTATCATGCCATATTGTTGCATCTGCTCCTTTAGAAGTTAAGCATTAACAGAGTTAGAAATACAATTGCATAAATACAATGTACCAACCTTTTTGCCTTTTTCTATTATCAGGGATCATTTAGTGACCTTCCACGTTTTATCTATGAAAATTTTCACACAAACTTCACCGCCTAACTACCTTGTTGACATCATATTTTTCTTTAGATTTGGAACATGCATTACCTCCTTTAATAACCATTTGTTTCCATTTTGTAATTTTACAAGAGTGGCATGGAATGAAGCCCCTGAATCTACCACCCAAGAATCAATAACCTTTTCTAAAGAAATAATCAAAGCATATTGTAACATATCACCTATCACATTTGCTTCATGATTGTTTTCTTGTTGCACGTCTCCTTATTTTCCCTTCCGAGATTTACAGTCTCTATTCAAGTGTCCTTTCTTTCCACATTTCCAGCACACTATCCCCGATCTAGACTTGGAGCTGCCTTTCCTTGATTTACTGCGATATCTTGAGCTCTTTGAGGTTTCCATTTTTCTTCCCCTGGTCTCTACACTCAAAGCATTACCTGATTTCTCACTGGAGCTTTTCCGTTGCATTTCCTCGCTAAGGATAACATCGACAAAAATCATCAAACATTAAAGTACTAGATCCAGAGACAGAGTTACTAATGGCCATAACTAAACCATTCCAAATTTCTGTAAATGAGCACAAAAATAGTAGAGCCCTAATTTCATCATCAAATTTGACCCCCACATAACTTAACTAACTCGTAGCCATATTAAATTCATTTAAATGGTCAGCAACAGATCCACCTTCTGACATCTTCATATTAAATAAACGTTTCATAAGAAATAACTTATTTGAGGTCGAGAGTTTTTCATATAGTTTCGCCAATGCCTTAATTAAACCCTCTGTTGTTGTTTCCTTTGAAATAATAAAGGCTATCGAAGATGCAAGGGACAACTGTATTGTTCCAAGTGCCTTTCTATCGAGAATCTCCCATTCTGCATCTGTTATACTTGATGGCTTCTTTATTTTCCGCTCAATGGTAGGTACAGATCTTTCTGATACAGATAATATTTCATCTACATCTTCCACCCTGTTAAATTTCTCAACCCTAAACCTACCATCTTCCGCCATTGCTCCCACTCGAACTAGGAACCCTTCTTTCTAGCGAGTTTATCAACCAAATAGACCTTTGGCTCTGATACCAGTTGTTAGAAAATTATATATTACAGAGCAATGAAACACATAAAATATACGGAAACACAAACACATAAAAAATACAAAACAAGAGATACACATATATATGTGGTTCACCTAACTTGGGCTACGTCCATGGAAACAACCAATACTTCCTTTATATTATCCAGCAACATGAAGAGACACAACCTACAACAAATCCACTGTGATATCCTCTTCTCTCTCACACAGTCCCCTTTTCTATTTCTCGTTTAGAATATGAACATAATACACAGTCGTAATAAAATACCCTCATACAATAGAGGGGTTTCCTTCTAGGGAAAAAAAACATAAATTAAACATAAATTCTACCATCAGATCATCTGCCTAATGAACAGCTCAGATTGACTACGAAATTACAATATTTTACAAGGAAATTTTACATCCGTTTGTAGCTTCGGGGGAGTTTCCCATGAAACCCCCCGTGGGGGAGAGGGGGGGTGTTGGGGGGGACTCCAAAAGGTCTCCGTCACCCCCCTTGGACCCCCTGATGGCGATGAAATGACGGGCGGTGTTGCTGCCTTGTTTAGAACAGGGGTCCAACACGATGATACATCTAAATAAGGAAGATAATCAGGCTCCACACCGAACAAAGAATTCAAGTGAAAATAATGCTAAGTGTAGAAGCTCTAGTCATAGACCTAAAGAGCCATGCCTGAAGAAAAATCTAAGTTCTATGGGAAATTAATCAACATCAGGAGTCTTATTGTAGTGTGCAGATTGACTGAGAATTAATTCTCATTATGGAGAAACACACAAGTTCACATTCTTATGTTAAATGAAATTGTAGTGGCTAGGAAATTTGATGCAATAACATAATGGAGAGCCATGCTAAGAATACACTCTTGGGTAGTGTGGATGGTAGCAAAGATAACATCGACAGGTATTCAGAAAAGGAACAAAACTCAGGATTTTAATTGAGCAATTGGGAGAAATCAACATTGTTGATTGCGTTGCGTGGAGAGATTTGTGTGTAAGTGCACTGCTTAGGAGAGGCTAAGTGTTCCTGCACTAAATAATAGGGTCAATAGCAGAAAGCTCTGTGTGAGGGATGCTAAGAAGAGGTTGAGTTAGCTTGTTCGGCAAAGAGGAGGCCAAGAGAGCCTATGCAGAGGAAAGAGGTCGAAAGTTCTTGAGCATAAGAAGAAGGTCAAAAGTTGAGTGTATGTTGTTGAGAGTAAAAGGATGAGTATACTAGGTTGCTGTAGAGTGAGCAAAGGATAGAGAATGTGTTGTGGGAAAAAAGGTAGAGGACAAAAAAGAGTTGAAAATGGGTAGAGAGGCTGCCAAATACAACGAGTATTATTTCCTTATTGAGTGTGGGTTGGAGCCTGCATACAGGAAGTTGGTGCTTCCATCTTAGTGGGTGAATGAGGAAGGATTGGGGGTTGGTGCCTCTTTCAAGTTGCTGCTTTCATAGATCCAAGGAGCTGCAAGTTTGTGCTTCAAATGGTGCTTCTGGTAAGTTGATCAGGTGTCTACAAAAGGAGGGGGTTGGTGCTTCCTGCTAGTGGTTGCTAGCAAACAATCAAATGGATTTGGTGCTCCATATGAGTGGTGGATGACAAAAAAATTGATGTAATAGAGTAGGTGCTTATATTTACATTAATAACAAAACAAGATTTGGTGTTTTTCTCCCAGAAGGGTTTCCACGTTAAACCTCTGTGTCTCATGTGTTTGTTGTTCATGATGTGTGTGCTTGTATTGATTCATATGGTTGCTATTATGATTTTTTAATGGTTGCTCTCATAGTGAATTCCAAGTTTGAACATTGAATATAAATTGGCATAAGAGTTTAAAATTAGCCTTAATATTGATCCAACCCCCCTCTCATATGAACATTGTTTCCAACAATTGGTTTCAGAGCAAAGTTTATTCAGGAATATATGAATCGCTTGAAGGTAGATCAAAGGGAAATAATGGAAAATCAATGTTTGATAACAACAAGAGGAGTTATATTTTAAAATGGATCAGAGTATGTACTCTGGAAGGTTATAATAGAAGCTTATTTAATGGCTTTGGATGTTTATGTATGGTGCTCCTTGTTGAATGAATAAAAGAGTGAGCATAATGAATAAGCTAAGGAAATCATCATGAAAGGGTTGTTTAAGCTAGATGCTGAGTAAGTAAGGCACTGTGAGACATCAAAGGAAATTATAGATAGATTTCAATGTATGTATGGATAATATTTAAATATGGCTCAAGAGAAGGTTGAAGAACCCTTTTGTTCAAGTAGTGAACCAGAATATGTAGCTACTAGTGAATAAGAAGACCTAGATGAGAGGCCATGCTGCACAGAAGGTAATTTATTTCTCTATGATAAATGTAAAAATATAGGTCATTTATCCTTTAGATTTTTATGTGAAGCTTCCGACGAGAGAGATATAATTAAATCTAGTTGTTGTGAAGAGAGACCTACATTTTTAGCAATAGCCAATGAGGGTACCTCATAGGAAGAAGAGAGATCCCAGGTGTGTTCATCCATAGGAGAAAATAAGAGTACCCCTGGTAGTGATGAATATGGGATACTCCTGCTACCCTTGGAAGATCCTATGGTCCCAAAGATGAATCTAGATATCCATGGTGACTCAGCTAGCACCTCTGATAGTGAAGAGAAGGATCTAAATGAAAGGATATACTTTATAAAGAGGTTGATATGTGCTCTAAAGGAGATCAAGGACCTATCACAGGAAAATCTCAAGCAAGAAGAGAAATTTAAAATTTATGAGATTGAGAATGAAAAGTTGAGCAAAACAATAGCTTATCCAAATGCTCAACAAGAAGAGGCTAGTAGATTGAATGGGAGGCTAACCATTAAACTAGGTGAAAGATAAGCTCACTGTGAGAGACTACAAAATGGAGTAGTCTCGTTGAGACATGACCTAGAAAGGGAAAATAAAGAGTTGTATCAATATCAGAAGATTGAGGAGAGAAGAAAGGAATTGAATGATATTCTTGTTAAAAATAGATCCCATCTCATTAAGGTTGGTTTTGGTTTCAAAGAAAAATCACTCTCCATGAATGAAAATTTGAAGGGTCAACCACCCATGTAAGGGAAATTGGAGGTTCCAACAATAACAAGGGAAAAGGAGTTGTTGGGAAACAACAACATCAAAGAAAGCATCAACAATAAGATAAGGAAAGGAAGTGATAGAAGAGAGCTAAGAAGAAATAAGGAAGAATGCAAGGAAGCGATGCAAACTTCCATGGAAGGCACATAAAGAACCAACAAAATTATTTTCCCCCTCAAGGAAAAATCCTTCAAAGAGAAAGTAACTTCTATCATCAAATTCCTTTTCATGGTTATTGTTTTTCTTGCAATAATTTTGGACATAAAGCTATAAATTATAGATGGAATTAAAGAAAAAGAGATTTGTTGGGAAGAAGCAAACCAATAATGCAAAAAGTGGCCAAGAGTAAGCATGTTGGCAAAAATAGAATGTTGCCAAGAATATTAACTCCTTTGCCTCATTTTCGTGTTATGAAAAATGCTACAATTGTGGAAATCTTGGGCACAAGTTAGCAAGCTGCAGATATGGAAAGAAAAAACATACTTCTCAACATATGCATGAAAATGTAGTAGGTCAGGCTTTGAAGACAAGAAAGATCCTTAGAGGATTGGAATATGAGTTTGTCTTCAATGCTTTGTGTCAAAGGAGCAAGCTGAAAAGAGGAGAAATAATTCAAAAGAAAATCAAGAAGGATGATCCTCTTACTCTTGTAGTAGAACCCTCTGAAAACCAAAAAGGCGGCAAGAAATTTTGGGTAAAGAAAGTGGAGGTGAAGGAGAATTTTTCTCCAACCATGTGCATCCAAGAGAAAGCCCAAACATGGGAAAAGAATAAGCTAGTTGATAATTCCTCTACCAGGACTCGATCATCGAAGGTATAGAAGAATACATATGAAAATCTACTCAGTGGGAGTATATCCTATGTTTCTCTTCACTAAAATAAGAGAGCGGCCTCAAGAGAGGTCGAACAAGTCAGATGCAAGCACTTAGAAAAGAATAATCAAAAGTGCATCTGCTTGTTGAAGGTATGTTTGAGTTCCAATGTTGATTGCAATAATGTATTGGTCTATTTTAAATATATTATCAACAAATTAAGAGGAAGCCAAAGGAAAATGTAGGAAGCTTGAGTTCAAGGGAAGTACATAACAACATTTTATGTTGTGAAAATAAGATGTGTTGTAGCTTAAGTGTGAAATAACAATGGGCCCGTGGTTAAGTGAGGTCCACAGGATCAGTCCCCATGTAGATGCAAATAAGTAGTTGTAGGAGATCATAGATAATTGGCTCAAGGGGAGATGATTTAGTTAGCATTAGCAGGAAACAATTGTCAGCCTCAGGGAGAAATATTTCTTAGGGAATGAAAGGTTTGCATCTTGGGTGAAATACCCTTATTCCATTTAAGTTGTGAATTTTATTATCCCTAGCAATATACTTGTGTTCATGAGAAAAATTGGTATAAGCTTTGCATGTACCTTAGTTTTCAATTGGTATCGTTATGTCATTTGGTAGTCTTGGTTTCAGATGGAGTAGCATTTCATGTGAATGCAAAATATCTTTTTGAGAAGGATTATTGGAAGCTTGTTTGGTACAATATCCAATTTGTATCAATCTCTTGGTTTAATTGGTATTATTTATTCAGTAGTCCCTATTTGTAGGAGCATGATATCAAGGGAGTAGAAATGATTAATATTCTTAGGATAAGTGAGCATAGAGGACGAAGTGGAAGCAACAGTGAAGAGAGAGATCAATGCATAACTAATGGTTGGTATTTGCATGTAGCTACAATACCATGAGAAATTTTAATTCGTGTCAGATTTTGTTTAAGTGATACAAAATATGATTTGACAGAAATATTATTTAGCCAGGAACCTAAGGCATTTAGAAATGGAGGTCTAATAAAAAGGAGGAAGTATATGTTCAAGGGAATCATATCACATGTCTGTTTTATAAAGAAGCAACAATGACATGACAAAATTATAGAGCCTCATAAAAAATATACCGGCCCTTGAAGAGAATTATGTAAAGCAGAACACACATCAACAACCAAAGCCTCAGCAAGTGGTTGTCAAAAGGAGAAGAAGCAGCTTGTATCCATTTTCCATTGATGTCAAAGGGGGAGAGAATTATTGGATTAGTTGTGATGGCCCAAGAAGAGGAGAAAAATCCATTGGCAATAGTGGGGAAGTGTGGAAGCAACATAAGGATTACCCATAAACATGGATAATTGATGTTGCCATCAATGCCAAAGGGGAATATTATTGGACAGTTGGAATTGTTTGGATGGCTAGTGGAAACAATTGTATTGGTATTGATTTCAACATTCATGCTAGGAGATGTGTTTGGTAGTTGGAAAGAGTGTTGGCATTGATATAAACCAGTCTAGCATGGATGTTTGTGGCAGAATATGTTGGATTTAATGTCCACTAGCATAGCTGTGATGGTAACTAGGATAGAATTGATGTGCATGGGGTTGCAAGCTCAAGGGGAGTCTCATGGTTGCTGTGGTCTCTTGTAGAGAATCATCATAGTAGCAAGATTATTGGAGAAGCCATAAAATCATGACTATGATGGTTTGGAGTCCCAGAATTTGGAGGATATTATGCCTCATGAGATCAACTCAGATAATTTTGGAGTTTGCACAATTAAATAGTGCTCAAAAATATCTTTCCAATAGTATGTGGAAATTTGAAAATGGCATCGTGGATTAGGATTTATTTCCATTCAAAGTTGAGCTGCCCTAAAGTCATAGCGGCAAAGCTAAAAGTGGTTTGAGGATCCCTTGGAGTGAGTTATTTTGGTGTTTTTCCAAAATAAAGAGCAACAAAGGTTAGTATAGCCACTATACAGAGCTCCGAGAGGATGTGGGAAGACAACGAAGTAGTGGGAAGAAGTATGATTGGCTCAGGTGGAGCCCACCTGACAGATGTACCCCGATAGTTTGCAAAGGGGTGCACAAGGTTAAGAGTCGGGATATAAATTTTTGGGCCACATAGGAAAGAACAAACCAATAAGTATTTAAGAGGGTAAACTTCACACTACTCTTCATCCTGAAAGGCTCATCCTAAAGGATTGCAAGGGAGAACAAAATGGAAGCGTCGGGAGATAAGTGACGGGCCACGTAGGGGGATTCCGATATCACCATATATGGAATTCTGGTCAGGCTTTGAGGTGTTTGGAGGTGGTTTCCCATACCTTTGATCACATATATCAATGGTAGAGAACCAGTTCGAGACTAATCCCCCTAATACCACAAACCATAATGGAGTGGTGTAAAGGCTAGGTTCTTGAACCTGATGTTTTTTTTTGTTAACAAAGGAAATTGGTGAAAAACGAAGGCCTCGGGACCCTTTCCTTCTCCTCTCCGAAAATACATATGACAACATTGGATTGTATCTCAGGAGATGATGGTGATTGATGATTTTAGCATGACACAACTGTACAGGGGACATGTGGCAGGAAGATTCAACATTTTTGGGTGGTTTAATGGGCCAAATCTAGGTGAAATGTGTCACCAATCAAGATCTGCCACGTGGGTTTGATGACATAATTATGACATCATATTGGAAGGGCTACCCCAAGAGAATTAGAAATGTGCATAGAGGAACCAATGTACTAACTGGGCATCAGGCATATGTGGTTGTGCCAGAGCATGAGCCAATGGAAAATGTGTCGGGTAGACCCCACGAGATAGCTAAGGCCACTAAGAAGAAGCCCAAAAATTTGATAAGGAAGCACAAAGGGAATGCGTCAGCACGTCAGTTAGACAACTCATCTCGACGGGGCTTTTGATTGACCAATGAAAGCGCAGGGTAGACCCCATGGGAAAAATAAGCCTGCTAAGAGGATCCAGGAGGATTTTAAAGAGAAGGCGTGTAAAAGCATTGGGCTTGGGAGCTCTGAGATTAGCACCATGCCTTATTCATTTTGCGTAGAAATGACACTAATGGCGTGGAGCCATTAACAAAGTAATTTGGCCTGCGAATGAATTAAAAGGGGCTTAGCGCCAAAAGGAATATCTAGTGGTCACAACACCTAGTCCCATTGCAGGCAAACAGGTAAAGGTGCTAGCAAAAGGGAGCTACTAGCTAAGCGCTAGATGAATGCATATATGATAGGTAAGAACCAAGGGCACTAGAGAAAATAACAAAGGGAATTAAACCTGCAAAGGGCGTAGAGCAGCTTAATGCCTATAGGCTTATTTGATGGTCACATGCAACGGTCCTATGGCAGAAAATCAAACTAGTGCTAGCATGAGAGGGGCTATAATTAATAACGGTCTCAAAGTTATCTTTGGCAACATCTTGGCACTTGTGCCATATTTGAAGGACCTTTGTAGGATGGTTAACGGGAATTGAACAAGTCGGCAAATGAAATTTTTATTTGAGTAAATGGAAAATGTCAAGAACTCTAACTCAAGACAGTGAAGGACCATGATGTATAGGAATAGATTTATGTATCTTGTCTTGAAATAGAATTAGCCATCCTTGAGCCTTATTGCACAAAAAAAATAATTCAAGTGAAAATAATGTTAAGTGAAAAAGCTCTGATCATAGACCTTGAGATCCATGCCTATAGTAGAATATATGTTTTGTGGGAAATTAATCAACATGGGGAGCGTTGTTGTAGTGTCCATATTGACTGAGAATTAATTTTCAGCATGGAGAAACACATAGGTGCCCATCCTTATGTTTAATGAAGTTGCATTGGCCAAAAAATTTTATGCAACAACATAATGGAGAGCCATGCTGAGAGTACGCTCTCGGGCAGTGTGGATGGCAGCAGAGACAACATCAAACATTGTGAAGTAGAGGAACAAAACTTAGGATTGAAATTGAGAAACTGGGGGAAGCATTGTTGAGTGAGTTATGTGGAGGGATTTTTGTGTGAGTGCACTACTGAGGAGAGGCAAAGTGTGCATGTATTAAAGAAGAGGGCTGGGATAAGAAAGCTCTATGTGAGGGCTACTAAGAAGAGGCTGAGTGAGGCTGTGTTGCAAAGAAGAGGTCGAAAGTTCCTATGCAGAGGAAAGAGACCAAAATTTCCTGAGCAGAAGAAGAAGGCCAAGAGTTTAGTGTATGTTGTTGAGAGTAGAAGGATGAGTACAATGGGTTGTTGCAGAGTGAGTAGATGACAGAGAATATTGTGTGTCCAAAAGGTAGAAGATAATAGAGAGCTAGAAACAAGCAGAGAGGATGCCAAATACAATGAATATTATTTCCTTATTGAGTGTGTGTTGAAGCTTGAATACAAGAAGTTATTGCTTCCATCTTAGTGGGTGTCCGAGGAAGGCTTGGGGGTTGGTGCATCTTGCAAGTTGGTGCTTGCATAACTCCAAGGAGTTGCAAGCTAGTGCCTAGAAAAAATCAGTGAAGTTGGTACTTCACATGGTGATTCTAGTAAGCTAATTAGATGTCTACAAAAGGAGGGAGTTGGTGCTTCCTGCTAGTGGGTGATAGCAAACAATCAAAAGGAGTTGGTGCTTTCTACGAGTGGTGGCTCACAAAAAAATTGATGTAGTAGAGTAGGTGCTCATATTTACATAAATAAAAAAACAAGCTTTAGTGGTTTTTCTCCCAAAAGGGTCTCCATGTAAAACCTCTATGTCTCATGTGTTTGTTGTTCATGATGTATGTGCTTGTGTTGATTCACATGGCTAATATTATGATTTTTTAATGGTTACTCTCACAATGAATTCCAAGTTTGAATGTTGAATATAAATTGAATTAAAAATTTAAAATTAGCCTTAATACTGATTTACTCCCCCTCCCTCTCAGTATTAACATTGTTTCCAAAAAATGGTATCATATCCAAGTTCCTTCAGGAATAACTTAATCACTTCAAAAGGTAGATCAAACAGAAATAATGGCTAATCAAGGTTGGATAACAACAAAAGGAGTTCCATTTTTAAATGGATCAGAGTATGTACTCTGGAAGGTTAGAATGGAAGCCTATTTAATGGATTTGGATGTTGATGTATGGTGCTACTTATTTAATGGAGAAAAGAGTGGTCAGAATGAATAAGCCAAATAAATCATCATGAAAGGGTTTTCTAAGCCAAATTTTAAGAAATTAAGGCATTGTGAGACAACAAAGGAACTGCTAGAAAAATTTCAATGTCTTTATGGAGAAGATTGAAATGTGGCTCAAGAGAAGGCCGAAGAACCTTGCTGCTCAAGTAGTGAACCAAAACATGTAGTTGTTGGTGAAGAAGAAGACCTGAATGAGAAGCCATGTTGCTCAGAAGGTAAGTTATTTCTTTGTGATAAATCTAAATAGATAGGTAATTTATCCTCTAAATGTTCATGTGAAGCTTCTAAGGAGAGAGATATAAGTACATCTAATTGTTGTGAAGAGATACCTACATTTGTAGCAATAGCCAATGAGGGTACCTCAGAGGAAGAAGAGAGATCCTCGGTGTGCTCATCCATAGGAGAAAATAATAGTACCCTTGGTAGTGATGAAGATGGGATACTTGTCAGACCCATGGAAGATCCTATGGTCATAGAGCGAATCTAGAGCTTTGTGGTGACTTAGCTAGCACCTATGATAGTGAAGAGAAGGATCATAATGAAAGGATGTACTCTAGAAAGAGGTTTATCTCAGCTCTAAAGGAGATCAAGGACCTATTAGAGGCAAATATCAAGCAAGAGGAGAAATTGAAAATTTATGAGCTTGAGAATGAGAAGTTGAGAAAAACAATAGTTGATTTAAATGCTCAACAAGAAGGGGTTAGTAGATTGAATGCGAGGCTAACCATTTAGCTAGGTGAAAGAGAAGCTAATTTGAGAGACTGCAAAATGAATTAGTCTCATTGAGACATGACCTAGAAGGGGAAAATAAAGAGTTTTCTCAATATCAGAAGCTTGAGGAGAGCATAAAGGCATTGAATGAGATGCTTGTTAAGCAGAAATCCCCTCTCATTAAGGTTGGTTTGGGTTTCAAAGGAAAACAAAGCTCCAAGAATGAAAAGGATGGAAGGCCAACCACCCATGTAAGGGAATTTGGAGGTTCCAACAATAATAAGGGAAAATAAGTTGTTGGAAAACAAAAACAACGATGAAAGCACATAAAGAACCATTAAAAGGAATCTCCCCCTTAAGGACAAAACCTTCAAAGAGAAGGTAAATTTTGTCAACAAAAGCCTTTTCATGGTTATTGTTTTTATTACAATAATTTTGGACATAGAGCCATAGATTATAGATGGCATACAAGAAAATGAGATGCGTTGGGATAAATAACCCAAGAATGCACAGAGTGGTCAGGAGTAAGCAAGATGGAAGCAAAAGAAGGCTTGAAAATAATGTTGTCAACAATAGTAACTCCTTTGCCTCATTTCAATGCTATGAAAAATGCTACAATTGTGGCAATCTTGGACACAAGTTAGCAAGTTGTAGATATGGGAAGAAAAAACATGTTTCTTAGCATATGCATGCAAATGTAGAAGCTTGGGATTTGAAGACAAGAAGGATCAATGGAGCACCGAAATATGAGTTTGTCTTCAATGATTTGTGTCAAAGGAGCAAGTTGAAAAGAGGATATATAAATCAGAAGAAAATAAATAAGGATGATCCTGTTACTCTTGTAGCAGACCCATCTTAAAATAAAAAAGGAAAAAATAAGGTTTGGGTGAAGAAATATGACGTGAAGGAGAAGCATCCTCCATCCATGTGTAGTTGAGAGAAATCCCAAGCATGGGAAAAGAAGAAGCTAGTTGATAATGCTTCTATCAGGACTCGACCATCAAAGTTATGGAAGAATAAATATGACAATC
>CM076572.1:67487262-67572130 GCA_034641835.2 Pinus albicaulis | reverse complement strand
TGCTCTGCTGGCCTGCGCAGCCATTGCATGAGCGCTACCCACGACCTCCGTGCTGCAGCTTCGGCCCTCACGGCCTTTGGAGAGCTCGATCCAGCCAACACCAGCTTGGATCCGTCCCCCAGGCACCTGATCCCGCCTCTGGCCTCTCCAGAGCTGCGCCTTCTGATCTATGGCTCGAGTTCTGCTGCCCAGATCCTTAGCTGTGCCTCGGATCGGACTCTGCTCGGTTTCGGAAATTCCTCTTGTCTGGAGCAGGAAAAGTGAGTTTCTGATCTAGACTATGGAGACCCAAGGCTCGCCTCTCGGGCCCTCACAGTCTTCTCCTCCGGATGACTCTGCCGCTTTCTCTTCCTTGATTGCTTCGTTGCCTAAGAAGAAGAAGCCTGACACTTCAAAGTTCGTTAAGAAGCTCGATGATGTACCAGAGGTAAACCTACCTCTTGAGGGACCGATCCAGGTTGCCTTGTCTCTAGCAGATCGTGCCCTGGTGGGTCAATTTACGGGTCTCTGGCCCTCTCCTAAATCAACCGAAAACTGGGTCGTCAGGAATTGGATTCCGCTGATCAAGAATAAAGTCACCTCGTACTTTCTTGGAAGAGGCTACTTCCTGTTCGAATTCAACACCAAGGAGGATAAAGACCTGATCTTCAGGAATGGACCCTATTTCATGGGACCTCAGGGTCTCTACCTCAACAAATGGACCCCAGACTTTGATCCGGCTGTGGACGTACCGTCGGCTGTCCCCGTTTGGGTTAGGCTCCCCAACCTTCCGGTACACTGTTGGAATTGGGACTCTCTCAAACATATTGGCAACTCATTGGGCAAATTCATAGACAGAGCCAACAACAATGATCAATATGATTGCGCCCGGATCTGTGTCGAGGTAGATCTCGAGGTGGGTCTTCCGGAGGCCATCAAACTAAAGGTTGGAAGTTGGACGCATGTTCAAGTCCTGGACTACGAACAGCTCCCCTTCAAATGTCGTAAATGTCACATCTACGGCCATTTTGCTAGAGGATGCCCAAATAAAAGCGATCCAGAAAAAGGAAAGGAGGAAGGTTGGAACCAAGTCAAAAGGCCAAAGACAAACCACAAGAAATCCGGGGCACAAGGATCTCAACCTGCCGCTGCCCAAAACGTATCCTCATCAAGAAGTCAAGAAAATAGGTACGAGATCCTAAGCTCTGCGGAAGAAGCCCCCAGGGAAGAGGAGAGAATCGACAAACCAGCAGAAAAATCGACCTCAGCAGGAACAAGACCTGAAGAGAGCATCATGGCAAGGGACAAAGAAAAGCAAACAGAAGCCTCTGAGGAGGAACATGACTCAGAAGAGTCCGAGGAAGATGGAGAAATCGGAGACACGCAGACTTCGGTCAGAAGATCTGCAAGGGGCCGCAAATCTGCAAGAGAAAAGAGAGATCAGGAAACCTACAAAGACAAACTCCAGGGTAGTCAGCCCACGTTGGAAAAACTCCTCAGCAAGAATACGAAAACGGTCAAAAATCAAGCTCATGGCTCCAGGGGAGCCTCCCATCAAAGAAATAAATGATGAAGACCATCTCCTGGAACTGCAGAGGAATGGGGAGTAAAGTTAAAGAAGAAGAAATAAGAAGCCTAATAAGAAGAGAAACCCCGGATATTCTTCTGATCCAGGAGACTAAAATGGAGGACAAAGAGTTTCTCCAAATCAGCAAAAAGTTTTGGAAGGGAAGTAGCGGACTAGCAGTATCATCAAGGGGAGCCTCTGGGGGTTTGGGCTCTCTCTGGAACCCCCTCAAGTTCAGACTGGTCTCAGAGGTACACAACAGCCATTGGCTATTCTTGAAGCTACACTCGGTAGAAACAAGGGAGGCTATCTGCCTGTTCAATGTCTATGTTCCTAATAATATAGGCGAGAAAAGGGAGTGCTGGGAATCTATTAGACAACTGGCGGAGACTGAGAACCTGGGAAATCTCATTATTGCAGGTGACCTAAACATTACCCTACACTCGGTGGAAAAGCGAGGAGGCACAATCGTTAGGGACCCAGCAAGGGAGTGGGTGGAAGACCTCATGCAGGACTGGGACCTGCTCGATATCCCTCCAGATAATGGTAAGTACACCTGGACCAATAAAAGAATAGGCCCTGGTCATATTGCTGCTAGACTTGATAGATGTTTGGTGCAGAGTTATTTTCTTTTGCTTGGATTAGAATCCAGGTTACACATCCTCCCTTGCAGTGTCTCAGACCATAAACCCATTATGTTAGAGATGTCAGGACCCAAGGATCTGGGTCCCATCCCTTTCAGGTTCAACGCTCTTTGGGTTAAGGAGCCCGAGTTTATTAACTTGGTTCAAGATAGTTGGAAAATGCCAGTGAAGGGTTCTCCCTTCTTCATCTGGGAAGAAAAGCTTAGAAGGTTAAAAGCTGCCCTCAAAACATGGGCCAAAGCTCTTCCCACCCCTGCTCAAGAGAGAAAGCAGGCCCAAGACAATCTTATTCAGCATCAAGCCCAAAGTGAGGATGTAGAAATCACCGCTGAATTTTTAGACAAGGAGGAGGTGCTTCAACAAATCTACCACAAAGCCTGCCTCTCAGAGGAAGAGCATTGGAGACAAAAATCCAGGAGTTTATGGCTCAAAGCGGGTGATAGAAATTCTGCCTTCTTCCATAAACAAGCTCAAGCAAGGAAAAGTTTTAATTCTATAGCAGAAATTAAAGATGGCAATTTGATCCACAAAGACAATGAGAGTATAAAGAAGGCAGCCTTCAATCACTTCCAAAATCTCTACAAAGAAGAGGGAGAGACTGATCCAAATTCCAAATTTTTGGAGGCGATACCTTCAAGGATCTCCCCCTCTATTAACCAGCAGCTCGAAGCAAAGATCTCCATTCAAGAAATAAAAGAGGCCCTGAACAGTATGGAGCCTGACAAAGCCCCAGGCCCGGATGGCTTCACGGCCAGATTCCTTCAAACTTGCTGGCAGATTGTGGAGAAAGATCTCTTCAAGATGATTCTGAAATCACAAAATTGCCAAAAAATTGGGGGCAGCACGAATTTTGCCTTTCTGGCCCTTATCCCCAAGGAAAAGGGTGCAAAAGAATTCAGTCGGTTTCGCCCAATCTCTCTCTGCAACATTGGATACAAATTAATCACAAAGGTAATAGCAAACAGGCTAGCAGGCATCCTTCCAATGATCATACCTGAGAACCAAGGAGGATTTGTTCAGGGCAGACAGATTGTCGATAACTACATCCTGGTGCAAGAGGCGATCCATTCGAGTCAACTTCGAAAAGAAAAGGGTATGGTAATTAAATTAGACCTGGCAAATTCCTTCGACCATGTCAGGCAAAGTTTCCTTTGGGAAGTTTTGAAAAGGTTCGGCTTTGGACTAGGTTTTGTAAATTGGATTCGAGCTAGCATTGCCGACCCATGGATTGCCCCCTTGGTGAATGGGAGAGCAGCTGGCTTCTTCAAAGCATCAAGAGGGCTCAGGCAAGGCTGCCCCCTCTCACCGCTGCTTTTCGTTCTCCAAGTCTCTGCCCTAAGCTTCTTCCTAGATCAGAAATTGGAAGATCAGGAGATTTTGGGGCTTAATATAGCCAGAGGTGTGAAAAATGTAAACCATACTCTCTTTGCAGATGATACCCTCCTGTTGGGGGCTGCCACAGCTCGATCTGCCATAAGGTTTAAGGAAGTTCTAGATGATTTCAGCGATGCTACAGGAAGCAGCCTAAACAAAGGCAAATGTAAAGCCTACTGCTGGAACATTTCTGCTCACTCTCTCTCTGCCATATCCAGAATTCTGGACTTTGCTGCCACCCTCAGCTGGTCCTCCTTTTTATACTTGGGACTTCCCATCTTTCGCAACCTGGTTTATAGCAGAGATTGGGCCCCTCTTTTGGACAAATTCAAGACAAAATTTCAAGCCTGGGGCTTCTCTTGGCTAAACCTTGCAGGCAAACTTGTTCTAATCAAATCAGTTTTAAGCAGTCTCCCCATATTCCAATTTTCTGTGCTCTTAGCACCCTCTGGCATCATAAAGAAAATGGAAGCTTACATCCGTAAGTTTTTCTGGAAAGGTGGCAAACTAAATGATAGAAAAATTCCGCTGATCAGATGGGAGAAAATCTGTATGCCTTTGATGGAAGGAGGACTAAACATCAAAGATCTCTGCTCCCAAAATATAGCCATGGGGGCCAAGCTCTACTGGCGAATCATCGCTCCACACCCAGGCTAGGCGCAAAGAGCCCTCTGGAAAAAATATCTCATGGGAAACAGGAAAAGATCCTTGGATAATCCTCTGCCCACAACAGGAACGCACTTGGTTAAGCGTTGTCACAAAACAATGGCTCTCATCAAAGATAATTCGTTTTGGATACCGGGCAATGGTAAAAACGTAAAGATCTGGGAGGACAGTATAATGATGCATCCACCCTTAGCATCGATTACCTCTTTGCAAGCGCTGAGACAGTGGATGGAATGCGTTGGGTTTATTACACTGTGGGACATCTCACAGTTCTCTGACAGAATATGGAAGCGCTGGCGCCTACCTCCCGTGCCTCCAGAGCATGCGCAGGCCAGACATCACCTGTTGTCACTGCTTGATGGTAAATCGCCCCTACACTCAGGCAAACGCGATGCTAGGGGCTGGGGATCCGGTCCAGGTTTCTACACAGTAGCGCAGGGGTATAAGTGTATACAAGAGCGTCCATACGTCGCCCCAGATCCCACTGTGTGGAAGGCGCTGTGGCAGCATAAATCTTTGCCAAAGGTCGACTTCTTTTGCTGGCTGCTTTGCCATAAAGCGATTTTAACAGAAGACAAACTTAAAAAAAAAGGCTTTCAAGGCCCATCCAGATGCCACCTATGCTGCGAAATGGAAGAGAGTGCCCAGCACATCATTCTGGAATGCAAATTTTCTAGAGCAATTTGGCAGATCCTTTTGAATTATAGGAAAACAGAGTTTAACCTTCCTGTCTCTATCTCAGACTTATTTGCTAATTGGCATAGCTGGTATCCAGGAACTCTCCCAAAAAACGAAAGATTTAAAGCAGCATGGTTTTCCTTGCCAAAATTCATATGCTGGCAAATTTGGCTCGAGAGAAATAGAAGAGTTTTTAGAGATGAAAAACTAAATCCTCAGCTCATCAGCATCAAAGTAAAAAATCTTTGGAAAGAAAACTTGGGTGAACAGTTATCGGAAGCCAATTTAAATCAAAAGGACCTAGATTGGGGTGCCTCAATGGGTCTTCACTTCTCTGATGAAACAAGGCAGCAAAAGAACATAAAAGAGTGGCAATTCAGAGGAAACAAGCAAGAACTTTCAGATTTTCTCACCATACAAGACAGACATTGCTTATTCTTCGATGGGGCTGCGAAAGGCAACCCCGGTCTCGCTGGGGCAGGAGGAATTATAAAGAACAAGGAGGGCAGAACAGAGATTAAGTATGCTTGGGGCCTCGGGCACTCAACAAGCATCCAAGTTGAATCCTTGGCACTTCTGCAGGGGATTAAGCAAGCAAAGGCCACCGGCATTTCAGATTTAAGTGTCATAGGAGATTCTCAGTCTATCATCAAAGTTCTAGTGGAGAACTCCTCTCCTACAGATCTTCGACTAGCTAGAACGATCTTAAGAATTCGAAGCATGCTGAAAGCTTTTCGAACTGCAAGCTTTCTCCATGTTTTGAGAGAAAACAATAAAGAGGCAGATTCGGAAGCCAACAAGGCGGTGTTGCTTTCAGAAGGCTCCCTTTTGATAGACGAAACTGAGGAGTGGGACTCCATCCCATAAAGATGCAATGTTTTTTCGTCTTATTTTACAATAGTTTGTGTGTTTATATAAGCTAGGAAAAATAACAAATATAGAATATCTAGCCATGTGTAAAATTGGAGGATTCCCAAAACTTGGGATCTATGCTCAGACAAAGGCAGAAATACTAAGGGCTAGGCCCGATACATTGTAATCTTGGATGGCATTTGGCCAAGTTCTAATATAAATTCATAACCGCTCTTGTAAAAAAAAAAAAAAATAACAATATGGGGTTTACAGGGGTACAATAATAACAATAACAGGGCTACACCAACAACAATAAGGGACTACACTAGTAATATAGGGACCTAACATGCTCCTCTCCTTCAAAAAAGTGTTGTCCTCGTACCTCAACGCTTGGGTAGCTCTAGATGCTTTTGTATAAAATTCTCATCCTCCCATGTAGAATCTTCAGTGGGTAAGTTCTTCCACTTGATGAGATACTCTGAAATTGATCGATTTCGTAGCTATCGAGTTCTTGTTTCTGCGACTGCTTCAGCTTCCGATATGATTTTTCCTTCCTTATCAAGTTCTGGAAATATTGTTTGAACTGGAAGTTTGTCACCTATAACCTTCTTCAAGCATGAAACATGGAAAACTAGATGCACTCGTGAAGAAGCAGGAAACTCCAATTTGTATGCCATAGTACCAATCTTTTGCAACACCTTATAAGGACCATAATACTTTGGTGATAATTTATTATCCTTCTCAGTTTGCTTGAGGGACATTTGTTTGAATGGTTGTAGCTATAAAAATACCTAGTCTCCTACATCAAAACTTCTCTCACTGCGATGTTGATCTGCATGTTGTTTCATTTGATTTTGTGCTAAAGGTTATCCTTTAAGAGTTGTAGAACTTGTTGTTGATGTTCGATGTGATCTTCCACTGCTTGAACCTTATAATTTTCTCTTAAAGATGATGTGACGATGGACGATATCCATAAAGTGCCATAAATGGGGTCATTTTTGTTGTAGTATGGAAGGAAGGGTTATACCACCATTCAGCCAGAGGTAACCATTTGACCCATTGTGTTTGTTTATCAGATACAAAACAAAGAAGATATCATTCCAAACATTTGTTCACTATCTCAGTTTGACCATCGGGTTGAGGATGATAAGATGAGCTATGAGCTAGTTGAGTACCCAAACAAGAAAACAATTCCGTCCAAAAATTTCCAGTAAAAATGGGATCTCTGTCCCTTACAATAATCTTTGGGTTTCTATGTAGATTTTGAATTGTTTCCATAAATACAGTAGAAATTTTACTTGCTTTAAATGGATAAGATAATGCACAAAAGTGTGCATACTTGGTAAGTCTATCAACTACCACCATGATGACACTCTTTCCTTTTGATTTAGGTAAACCTATGATAAAATCCATTGAAGTCTCCTCCCAAAGTTGACTTGGAAAGGATAAAGGTTGTAGAAGACTCGACGTCTTAATTGTCTCAACTTTATTTTGTTGGAAAAACAAACATTCTGCCACAAACTTTTGAATATCTGATTTAAGGCCAACCCCAAAAAAAATCTTTCTTCACCCTGTGGTAAGTTTTTAAAAATCATGAGTGTCCTCCTAAAGGAGAAGTGTGAAATTCCAATAGAATATATTTTTTTAGTTGGGAATTCTTACAAAGATATAAACGATATTTGTACCATAAGGAATCATTTTTCCAACTAAATGTATCAGATGTACTAGGATATTGCTGCAACTTTTGAATGAACGTCCACACTTCTTCGGTTATCCAATATGGTTGGATAATAGAAATGGAAAAAAGCAATGCTTCCACCTTTTTATCCTTTCTTGAGAGTGCATCTGCAACAAAATTTTTGCAATCATACGTTCAATCATGCACAATGGAAGCGTAGTGGGCCCATAACCCACAGTTCCCAAGAAAGAACTTGGCTCTGATACCAAACGTTATGAAACCAACTCAAAGAATAGAAGAAACAGAGAGATCAACGCCTTAGAAATAAGCCACTTCAAAGGGGCAACCTCCTATACATTACATAAATGAACAATTCTTGGATGATTCAAATAAAAAAACCTCCTCTTTATATATAGGAGTCCATGGGGTCACAATATAATCCTAGACAACCTAACAATAATAATGTAATGGCACAATAACAACAATATGGGTACAGGGGTACAATAATAAGAATAAGGGGGCTACACTAAAAAAAATAAGGTACTACACTAGTAATATAGGGACCTAATAGGTACTTGCACAGGCATTCAAAGCACTTAGTTATTTTCCGCAAAAATTCAAAAAACAAACCGAAAGCTATCATCAAGGAGGTGGATGCAGGGGGCCTGGTGGAGGAGCCACAAAGAGACAATCTTGATGGTGCAGGTGGTAGTTGATGTGATCCACTTGAGTCTCTAGGGCTCAAAGGTGGTCTTGAGAGCACCTCAGAATATAAAAAAAACTCTCCAGAGCCTCAAGGGTCTCTGTTTGCAGGATTTGGACAACATTAATGTAAGCCACTATTTCATTCCGGTCCTCATATCTTTTCTCTCTCAAGGTGTCTAAGTTGAGATGAATCTACTAAAGATGGGCAGAGATGGCGTCAAGGGTGGCCAGAGCCTCAATTTTGCCAAGTAGTTGGGCTGGGGAGACAACCATAGCTGATGCTGAGTGCGGGCTCTCCGTAGACTCCAAGTGGGAACTTGAGTCTTCTAGGACCATTCGATTATCCATTCCTTGACCAAGACCACCACAACGGGCTCGACCACACTCTCTCGGGATGCAGGCTTATTTCTCTGCCTCGTACTTGGATGCACTAATGCTCCAAGGCGCCTCAATTCTGCTTGTCCTAGAAGCCCACGCTCCACCACTGAACCATTGACTGAGATTTGCTCGGATCGTGACTAGCGTCTCTTGGGTCCTGTAGACGAGGGATACACGACCACCCCCGATCTTTCCACTGCCATCCAGGGAGGTGTAGAGGCTCCACCACCCACAAATAAAAAAATGCAGGGAGGCTAGATTTCTCTACGAATCCAAGGAAAAACCACCCAGGAGCTGCGGCGTTGTGGGATTCCTGATGCACAATCCGCGGAATTGGAGCTATCGCCCAGGCAGCAAGCCCAATTCTTCCAGTCAAAAACACGTCCACCGTCCGAATTTCTCTGCCACCTACCTTGTCCTTCTCCTAGTGCAACATGTGCATTCTTGAGTCGTTACCAGAAAACCTTCTCGCTTCCCACCGTTCACCACCACTACCCGATGGGCCTGCTCCTCTACTCCGTCCAAGCTAGCGGAGCTCAAGCTAGGGCTTGAGAGCCAGCAGGTGATTGTTTGCATAGACCACTACTCCAACCTTCACCATCTCATGTAGAACCGAAATGCGTAGTACAACGTGCCCCATGCGACTTAACATGACCAACATGCTGTGAAATTGCCTACCCCGAGGCTCTTTACCACTCGCTCGTGCAAGCATGGTGAGTTGGCGGGCACGTGGCTTGGGCTCGGGTGGGCCTTAACTGCCCCCCACCCACTTGACCAAGTGATTGGACACCCCCAGCGGGGAATTTTTATATAATATATCAATTACATGTTATTATATAATTTAAATAATATAAATTTTAATTAATAGTATATTATACAATTAAGAATTTATGAATTTATATTTATAATTTATTTGAAGTTATTTAAGCACAAAGGAAAAATGCATTAGTTGTTCAATGATAATGACATTTTATTGAAAAGCTCATTCTTATTTATAGTCACATTAATACAATTTTTTTATTAATATTATTTAGGTACACCTTTTCAATGAATTTAACCATGGTTACTGTTAGGTCCTTATAATCCTAGTGTATCCCCTTATTGTTATTGGTAGTATAGCCCCCTTATTATTATTTTTGTGCCCATGTAGTCCCTATATTGTTATTATTGTGCCCCATTGAAGCCCACTATTATTATTATTGTGCCCTTACATTGTTATTGTTATGTCGGCTAGGATTATATTGTGACCCATTGGACTCCTATATATATAAATGAGGTTTTATCATTTGTATCATCCAAGAATTTTTCATTTATGTAATGTAAATGAGGTTTCCTCCTCGAAGAGGATGATTTCTAAGTCATAGATCTCTCTTTTCTTCTATTTTGTGAGTTGGTTTCATAACTGTTACATGGATTGTGGTGCAAAAGGTAAAATGTAAATTCATAAATATTATTTTATTGGTTTAGCTATTATTTTATTATTTCCATAGGAGGCGCATTTTAGACCTAAAAATTACCTTAATGGATCTGTGTCGTTCAACTCGGCAGAAGTAGAATGCATGGTTGCAAGTCAAACAACATGTAAGGCGATATGGATGAGAAGGACACTTGTTGAACTCTTTGGTCAGATGATGGATCCAACTGTGACCTAATGGAAGATCCACCAGATGGTTGTAAAAATAACATTTCTCAATGGAGTTATTTAGGAGGAGGTGTACATCGAGCAACCATAAGTTTTTGATACTTTTTATTGTGAGTCTCACGTGTACAGACTCAAGCGAGCTTTGTACGGTCTCAAACAAGGACCCCATGCTTGGTACACCAAGATCGATATCTATCTCATCAGTTTGGGCTTCACTAAAATTTAGGAGGATGAAAACCTCTATCATATATTGGTAGAAGGTAAATTTCTCATTATTGTATTATATGTTGATGATTTAATTTTAATTAGTGATGAACAACTGATTAGATTTTGCAAGGATCTTGCAAGAGAATTTGAAATGAAGGGCATGGGTCTCATGCACTACTTCCTTAGCTTGGAAGTATGGCAAGGCGATGGGGGAACTATTTGTCTCTCAAGGAAAGTATGCAAATGAGATACTGTAGAGATTCTGCATGGAGAGTTTCAGACTCATGGAGACACCTCTAGCGACCAACTAGAGGAAGGAGGATGCAACTTCAGGTGATGAAGTGGATTCTACCATTTATCGACAACTAGTGGGTTCACTGATGTATCTTCTGAACACAAGACTAGATATGTGCTATGCAGTCAACCAACTGAGCCAAGCTATGGTTAGGCTAACCAAGTTATTTTGGAAGGAATCTAAGCATGTTTTACGTTACCTCAAAGTCACTACCCAGTTTTGACTATGGTACAGACATATAGAGGGAGTGAAGTTGTGTGGCTTCACAAATGCAGATTGGGCAGGGAGTGCATCAAACTGAAAGAGTACATCAGGTCTAATTTTCAGTGTTGGGTCCGTAGTTGTTTCTTGGTATAGTAGGAAGCAAACATTAGGGGAATTTTGAGGTCTAAAATGGGCCTCCTAAGGAAAATGTACAGTCAAAATTCACTTTATGAGAATGAATCACATTTTAGGGGATGACATCATCCCCAATGGTTGAGGTGGCATTGCTTGAATTAAAGCTACTTACTTGTTACATTCTCAATGGTGGATAAAAACTCATGGTTAACCATGTTAGTGCTCTAAGTACTTTTAAAGTCATAAATTAAAGTACTAATAATAAATGTCATTTCAAAATTTTTGAATAAAATATTATTATTGTGATTTCATATTTTTTGAAATAAACAATGCATATCCTTACATAATCTTCATGCCTTTCTACATTTTTCAATAAATATTATATTTGTATATTTTTATATATTTATTTTTAAATTATATATTCATATAATTTCATTTAATATTATAAATTAAAATTAATTATAAGTTTATATATATATATTCCCAGGAAAAAGTCGTAATTTTTCATTAATATGAAAGAAAAATTACATGTTACATTTTACATATAATAACCAGTAAGTCCATGGTTCTATATCATCTCCGAAGAGGCAAATAGTAGTCAGATAATTAGCAAATAAAAGTGATAATAAAAACTAATCTAATCACAAATATGTACAGAAATACATGGTAACAATTGATATAAATAATGTTGATAAATAGTGTACTATTAGCATGATAACAATGATCGCCAAAAATGATGAATATAACAAAATTGCAGTCATGGAGTGACTGCTCTCATATCCTGTATGTAATCTATGAAAGGACGATGATGAAATTGGAACACCTGCTCCCCATCATGCTCCATAATAATCCACTGGCCCCAATCTAACTCCGCTGCTTCTTTGGAAAGATTGTCAGCCACTTGGTTCCTCTGCCTGTAAATATGAGTGACAGAGATAATGTCAAAAAATTATTTCAGTAGATGCACCTCCCGCAATAATGAAATAAGTGTGTGTGAATGGCACTATGTATGTGAATTGAACCAAATTATGACAATTTGTGAGTCCCCAAATATTTGCAATCTATTGCATCCTTGTTCTCGGGCGAATAGTAAAAGAATCTAAAGGCTGAGGAGTTCAACAAAATGATTTGTCCTCGGACCCAACCCCATTTTAAGGTGAAAGTAATGAGTGGCAGATAAATGTAAAACCACTCCCCTCCATACCCATGATTGTTTGATTCCCCATCAAAATATGCCCATGGGTAAGTATGGTCAATAACTTTAGGGATGATTTCCTTTCTATGGGTGGGATGATCAACATCAGGAATGAGTCTATAAGTAGAGATGATGGTTGAACAAATATGGTCCCAGACCACATGCACCCCTTCAAATGTGAAATGATTCCGACAGGTCCAGATTCCCCAAGCAATCAACAATGGTAAGTCCCAAAGTTTGGTGCAAGTAGTATCTTGCCACCATGATGACCAAGTCGTTGAAATAGATGTGCCATGCCAGGTGAGTGAACAACCCAGTGCTTGTGAAGAAGAGCACCAGAAATCCTCGATAATAGTGCAATCAAGGAATATATGTTGGACATATTCCTCATGAGAAAAATAAAAACATCATTTGGATGGACCCTGGATGGCCCGTCTGCGAAGATTATCAATGGTAGGGATGCAATTATTGAGGATGCACCACATGAGTAGTCGAGTTTTGTGAGGTGCCTGCAGTTTCTAGATCGAGTGCCACCACCAATGTTTATTTGGAGGTTCCCTAGGTGCACAAAGTGTGATATATCTAGCTTTCGGGGAATATTTACCGTTGGGAGAGAGAGCCCACAAAAGGTCTTCCTCATGTTTCGTGAGTCATATGTGTGAGCCTTGTAATGCCCTGATGAAGCGATTCCAGTAGGGATGGTCCTCAAAGGGAATATGAAGATCCTGTACCGAAAGCCAGCCTTGAGCATCCCAATTCATCCACTATGGATCAACCACCTATGATAGGTAATGATATCTAGCATGGGCTAGGTGTTGAATGATGTCCTGAGATAGTTTGAAATTCTGCCCACTGCCCGAACAAGAGCCCGCACCCAATCGAACCATAGATCCGAATCCGATGTGCCATGTCAATCCTTTCTGAATTAGATGAGTAGACTTTGCAATGGCCTTCCAGATGATCGAGGACCCTGGACAAAGCTTAATGGAGCCTTTGATCCATTCCAAAGTAGACTGGGGAGCGATGTATTTCGAGATTGTTACCTCTTTCCACAAGATATGACCTATAATGAGGTGCCAACCCAATTTTGTAGCCAGGAATGTGGAAAATAAGGAGAGATCCTTAATATCCTTTGGCTTGCTGATATGGTCCCAAGCCACCCAAGAAAATATTTTCTCTCTACCAGAACTCCTCCAGAGGAATTGTCTATAAATATTCTGAATGTGGTTGGTGACACCCTTAGGTAGCCAAGCTAGGTATATCCAGTATATATGGATGGCTTCCAGGACTGATTTGATTAATACCAATCTTCCCACCCGCGAGAGCCACCTATGATGCCATATATTGATCCTGTGCTCCACCTTGGCGATCAGCCAATTCCAATTCTTGATCTGATAGTCATTTGGCTTAAGGTGAAAACAAAGATATTTTATACCTTCCTCAATAACTGCACTGAAAAGGGAAGTTCTGCATGGCATGCCCCAATTCATATGCCCAACATCTAGTCAATATTATGGTGGATGTTCTGTTATTGGGAGCCATGGCAGTAGCTTTGCAGAAAATCTTTAAGATGTTATCAAATTGTGTACTGTCCTGACAAGAGCCATCCAAAAATATAATAACATCATAAACAAATAATAAATGAGTCAGTTGTAAGAATTCATTTAATCGAATACCATGAATGTTACCATCATCCTTTGCCTGCTTCATAAGAGACGAGAGGAATTCCATAACAAGGATAAATAGAAGTGGTGAGAGGGGGCAACCTTGACTGAGACCTCTACCAGCATGAAAGAAATCAGTAGCTACCCCATTTAAAAGGATACTGAAAGTGGCGTTCATGATATAGCCCATAATCCAATTGGTAAAAGAATGAGGGAAACCCATTTGGATGAGAATAAGGTGAATGTAGTTCCAACTAACATGATCAAATTCTTTGGCAAGGTTAATTTTGAGTATGGTGCCCTTGAGTTTTTTAGTCTTAATGGAATGCATGACCTCTTGTGCAGTGCCAATGGCTTCATGAATCTGTCTGTGGTGGAGAAATGAAAATTGTTCCTTGGCAATATGAGTAGAGAGAATGGGTTTAATACGATTTGCAATGATTTTGGATATAATTTTGTATATGAAGTTATAGAGGGAGATAGTTCTGAAGTCATGGAAGGTAGCAGGGTGATCTATTTTGGGAATCAGAGCTATGAATGTGGAATTGAAACCATCATATATGCGACCAGAAATTCTACTTTCTTCGATGACCAAAAGGAGGTCCCTTCCAATAAGATCAAAGAAATGAAGATAGAATTCAATGGGCCATCCATCTAGCCCAGGACTTTTGTCCTTCTTAAACCATTTTAGAACACCTTCAATCTTACCCATGGTAACCACTGCATTAAGATCCTCCAATTTCTCCTCATCAACAAACCTATGAAATGTACGAGAAATGTGCATAATTTATGACAGATTGATATTGACTGGTGCTTTGTATTGGTTTGAGAAATTTTGGATTCCCAGTTCAATTAGCTGAGCATGTGATTTGGCCACAAATCCAGTATTATTAGATATTTCCCAAATGGTATTGATGATCCTCCTACCTTTGGCACACTGTTGAAATAACTTGGTATTTTCATCACCGACTTTCAACTAAATGGCCCTGCTTTTTAATCTCCATTCCTCTTCCTTTTTATGGAGGATGGTGGCTCTAGTGGTTTCCAAAGCAATCAGATGCTCTTTTGTGGATGCTGAACGAAAGCCCAAGTAGTCTGGACCCGTAAACTAAGTAATTTCCAATTCAGTCCTTCCGAGCTCCTCCTCCTCGAGCATTCTTTTGTGTCTAGCCCATATGATAGTGTTTTCTTTGATACACTTGAGATTATCATTTAAAACTAGAGTAGGTTCCCGGTCTGGGAATTGATTGCAGTGCTGCCACTCCTTAGTGACCAACGATTACAATTCAGGTTCTTGAAGCCAACCAACATTAAATTTGAATGGAGCATGAGGTTTCTGTTCACCAGCTAGAAATTCCAAATAAATAGGAGAGTGATTCGAGGCACCACCCAAACCCACCCATTGTCTTGATCTAGCCATGAGGTTATGTAGTGACAGCTTTATAAGGAATCGATCAAGTCAACGAGCAAGGGTTGCTTCCCTCGTGTGCCTATTCCTCCAAGTAGGTTTCTTCTTTTGCATATCTATATCACTAAATTCAGCCAATTCCAATTGATTGGAAAAGTAATCAGATAGAGGATCTGGAATGGCTTGAGGTCCCCAAGATTCTGAGATTCCAATAGAGAAGTTCAGATCCCCGCCAAGAATGATGGTCTTTTGCTGGATTAGAGTGCTTCACAGCAAAGAGTCCCAGAAAGCCTCTCTGTTATTGAAAGGACCATAAACATTAAAAAGGGTAAAGGGTAGCTCAAAATCACAAGTGGTAACTTCCGCACCAATGGCGCCCACCCAACCCCAGCAATTCATTAACCGAGTGGTCTTGTTGTTTATGCCTAAAGCACAACCCCCCGATTGGCCTCAGGCATCAATTTTCATAAAAGTCCAATCCGGAAGGAGTGAAGATAAGATCATGGAAATGGAGGTACCATCACCCAATGTTTCTTGCAGGAATAGGGCATCAATGCGAGCAGAGAGAAGAAGACTCCTGAGTGCCAATTTCTTGTCCAGGCTGGCAAGGACCATGGAGTTAAATGAAAGATAAATCATGATGAAAATACGTCCTTGGGTTTTCTTTCTCTAAGAACCCTTAGTATGGAGGATTGCGTACTTGAAACCACCTCAAAATTGGCCCTGCGGATGGACTTCGAAATCACAGATGGTCTACCCAGCACTTTAACTGTTGAGGGGCCTGGCTCCGAGCCAATGCTAAGGGCGGATCGATTGGTCAAATGGACTGATGTTCGCAGGTAGTAATGGTGCTCGGTGGACGACGAGTCTGAGGAAGTTTGATGGGAAGGGTACAAGGTCACCGCAGACGTGTGGGGTATGGTGGGTAGAATAGTGGGGGGGGGGGGTGGGGGCGAAGCAACAGAGAATCTTAAGGATTTCAGTGTGCAAATAGTGTGATGAGATACATTAGAAAATTCAGGAGATAAATAAGAACAAACAGAAGGAAGGGGCGAAGAAGTACCCGGAATAGGAGGTGGTTCCCTTTGAGTAGAGAAGACAACGTGGCTGTGAGTCCGAGCTTATGTGATCGGCCAAGATGACAATAGTTCCTCAGGTTGAGATTGAGCGCCAACAGGGTTTACCTCCAGTGTCTATACAAAACTAACCGGGTCAGTTTGTGTGGCCATGTGCACGACAGTTTTGGTGAGGGGAGCCACACCACCCATGAGTGGGAATTCTTTGTAGAGATGTCCAACCAAATGAAATCGTCGACATCTAAAAGGAACCCCCACATAATCCAGCAATTTTTGCCATACCATCCCATCGAATAACATGTTGTAGTTATCATGGAGGCCTTCCCTCGTGTCTAGGAAAACCAAAATGCGAGCAACGAAGATGATTCTTGTCTCCAAATAGGATCTATCATGATATAGATAATGACCAAAATCCTCCCCGATGCTGCGAAGGGAGGCTTCGTTCCAGAATTGCAACGACAGGCCAGGCAGATGCATCTAGATCAGTCCAGCACCATAATTATCCTTATTAGGATTGAATAGAGGGGACCATCTCTTCAACAGTACTAGATGCATCTCGATATGCCAATACTTGGATAATACATAGTCCACCAAAGCTAGCTGAGAGAAAGTGAGGGCAAACCAACCCCTGTTCAGAATTAGTACACCAGGAAGTTGTTCCATGTGGCTACGCCAAATCTCCTCTGTCCAAATATTTAGCCTAACAGTGGTGTATTTTCTTCCCCAAACCTTGACCACTAATACAGTAACCGTTGTCATCTCTATATTTGTCATTCCCTTGTCTGGCCCAAAATTTGAATTGCGACTATTTTGATTTTTAGTGTAGCGAGGTGTTTTCTTGCCTCTGAGTAGATTCAGAACCACTGAGGTTGCTCCCGGATCACCAATTTCGCCTAAATCAGATGAGTGTTGCGCATCCATAGTCAGAGCAACAAAGGATAAGTCCTCAAAGCAACCTGATGCCACAATCGTCGCAGCCACAACAAAAGAAGGGATCGGTTGCTGAGTAATCTCCTCCCCACCGATGAAGAGATCCGTAAAGGCAAGTGCATCGGCACTGTAATTCACAGTTTCCCCAGCAGCACCCGAGACCGATACAAAGGTGTTGTGGAGAGGCAGGTTAGGGGTTTCTTGAGCCTGTAGCTCCCAGAGACGCAACACAAAAGGAAACGGAATCGATAAGGATGGAGATTCCAACCGATTAACAATAAGGTCTGAACAAACCTTTGGCGTGACCTGCAGTGACTGATCAGTCCGGTGCAGAGACGGTGTTGACTCCCCAACCACCATGGTAGCCACATCATCACACTGACTATCCCCCCATATCTCGACACCCTCCAGGGGGTTGACGGAGTAGTCAAGTTCCTCCTCATATCTGCTCATGACCCTTGGAAAAACTAGTAGAGTTAACCGCCACAGTCAGCGAAGAAGGGCCCAAAAAACTCAGATAGATTGGAAGGAAGGCCCAAAATAAAATGCCAGAAGTAGAGGCCATGAAACCCGCCAATGGATGAACCTTCACGGTGAAACAAACAACTGTTGGATGACCAAGTATCAAACGGGTAGACGAAAGCGCAGTTGAGAACCAATATTGAGATAGTGGGGAGCAGGTCAGAGTGAAAACTAGGCACCGAGGAATATGTCAGGTTCAGAAACAATAGTCAGGTTGTAAACGAGCCCAGACTACCCACGGAGCAATGAACGATGAGTAGGGCAGTTAAACTCCAACGAGAAACCCATGACCGAGAACCCAACCAGTCTTATCATACAAACTCGTCGACAGTATAGATGCACAAGACTGAAGGTAGTAAAAAAACCTTATGGGTAAGTCTGACTGTCGATAATGGATGCCGCCTCCCCATGGTAGCACCGAAGCAGGGTAACACCAGTCAAGACCATCACCGCGCTAAGGTTTCCTTAGGAGAACCTCTATACATATATATTATACATACGAAATCAAAATAAATAAAAATGCAACCTTGTAATTTTATGATAAATCAAATCTATGAATAATATTATTATAATATTAATAACAATACAAGCATATTAAAATAAAAGAAAATAAATATATTAGTGTTAATGTATGATGAAAAATGTACATCAGTTTTGTATGTAAAAAAAATTATATTAGGTTCAACATAGTTTGGGAAAAAAAAGGACTAAAATTCAAGGTATATAAATATTATATTATACTTATAAATAAAAATTGAATCTATTTCATTTTTTTCCTTTAATTTTAAATACAACTAAATTAATTTCATTGTGATTATATTAATATTATATATTATTATACATAATATTATAAAAAATAATCTAAGTGTTATAGAATATATATTAGATTCATTTTTATATTATATATTATTTTTTCTTATGTTATAAATTAGAGAAAATCATTATGTAATATAAAAAAATTACATAAAATAATATATTACATTTATTATATTATTTTATTTTATTTTTATATAATATATTAATTTTATGTCAAAAACCAGATGGAACTGGGCGGGAGAAGGTCATTTTTGAATGGCGATGGATGCACTGCGGTGTTCGAAGGTCAGGCCAGGGATCTGACTTCGTTGGTGCAGGGAATGAGCGTTTCCACAGACTCTGATTTGACCAGGTCTAGCATGCAAATAGTTTTGTGCTCCCAAGGTGAGGTGGAGCCCCCGATTCTTTTGGATGGCAGGTTGTCGCCTTTGGTATTCAAAGGTAGTTTTCTTGGGAGGGCGGGAGATGTTTTGTCTGCTAGTAGAGGCACGGATTTGATAAAGGGCCAGTTTCTGTAGGGGATAGGACGCTCTCAGAGCTTGACTGTGGAAGGGAAGGATTCGGAACCGGGCGGTCTTCAGAGAGTCTCTTCTACTGATAGTAAAATAGAGCAGGACCCTTCTGGGCTCACGTACAGAAGGGTGGAGAGTTTCAGTGATAAGGAGAGATTGCGTGCCACTTCTAGCCAAACTAGCTGGGAAGAACAGAGTGGGATTCGAGTTTCTGAAGACACAAAAGAAACAGGCCTAAACATTGAAAAGGAGGCTGGAGCGTCGAAGAAGGGGGGCTGAAAAAAGAAATGGATCAAGGTCAAAAAAGAAGAATATAACTATGTCTTGGGTGAAGACATCAGTTGGGAGCAGGTTTCAACATTGGCTAGCAGAACTCTGGTTGGCAGGGTTGTGGGGAGGCTTTTTGCCCTGAAAACTGTGGTTTCTTGGGCTGGAGCTCATTGGAAAGCTGTTCTTGGTTATGTTCCAGAGGTGGTGTCCCTCTCAAAGGGGTGGTATGCTTTCAACTTCTTGCATTCTGATCATATCCAGTGGGTGATGCATTGGATTTGGACTGTAGATCATTCTCCCATGCTCTTAAAACCTTGGCATCCTCTCTTTGATGCTAGTAGGGAAAGGGTGGATTCGATCCCTTTGTGGGTTCGTTTACCTAGTCTGCCTCTTCATTATTGGACTGAGGAACATCTCTGTGGTATAGGAAATACGATTGGGGTCTTCTTAGAGGCAGATCTATCCTTCTTTAAGTCTAATCTCAGGCGGGTTGCTAGAATTCATGTGATGATTAACATCAGAGAAGGTCTTGCAGAATCTCTGAATCTCCGGTGGGGGCATTATGTCATTAAGCAGATCCTGGACTATGAGAAGGTTCCTTTTCATTGTCGTAGGTGCCATGTTTATGGCCATCCTGCATACGAATGTGGTTCCCCCTCGCGCAAAGTGAAAAGCCAGGGGTCTAGTCCATGTGTAGAGGAACCTTTCTTGAAGGGGGCAGGCCCTGGTCCTCACATTTTGCAGTCACAGCCTACTTCAACTTTCTCTTGTGCTTCGCATTCAGATGCCTTTGCTACTAGCTTGCAGCCTGTTGTAGATCTCCAGGCATTGAGTGAGGTTTCTGGTCCATCTTTTGGGCAGGAGTCACTCTCGCAGAATGTTGGGTGTGGAGCTTTATCCATTGTGAAGGTTCACAGCTGCCTTTACGGAGCAGATTTCCAGTTGAAGGATGAGGTTATGTCGAAAAATGTGTTATCGTTGTTGAAATATACACTTATGGGCTCCTTTCCTTTCTCCCCTGTCTACAATATCACTTTAACTTTGATGTCGACTAATGTATCGGTTCGGAAGGATGCTAGTGGTCAGGTTCCTATTGCTGTTCCTTTTTCTTTTTCTTAGCCTGCTTTCTCTAAGCCTGCTCTCCAAGAGAAGGCCTCTGTTTCTATTTTAGATCAAGGTGAAGAGCTGTTGGCCCTCGTGGTATCCTCAACCCCTCGGGTCACTGGATATAATTTGAGATCTAGTGCTAAAAAAAGTGCAGGTGGGTTTGGGAGGGGTAAATCCCCATCTGCTCGGGGCAGGGGCAGGATTTCATTTTTGGCAAAAGCTCAGGATCGAGCTATGTTGGATGTTCATGATGGGAGGAAGATTTCGATTGACAGGGCGCTTAGAGCATGCCACTCCCTGAAGTCGGGTGTGTAATGAAGATAATGTCTTTTAATTGCAGGGGTTTGGCAGGGCCCCAAAAGAAAGCTGCTCTCCGGAGAATTATTTTCTTGGATGGTCCTGATATTATTCTGCTACAAGAGACTTTAGGTGTAGGGACAGTGGTCAAAGCCAGATTGGAAGGATGGTTGCCAGGCTGGAATTTTGAATCATTGGATGCTAGAGGAAGGTCGAGTGGGTTGGTTGTTGGATGGAATGACAGAACAATCAAATCTCAGAATTTCTGGGGTATGGAGTCAGTCCTGGGATTAAATTTTTTGTCATTGGAGCTTGGTGAATCTTTTAAAATTTTTAATATTTATGGTCCATATCAGGACCAGATCCCTTCCTGGGATTCCCTCCTGGGTAATTCTTTACTCAAGAGTGGCTCGCTGATTTTGGGAGGGGATATGAATTTTACTTTGGGCCAGTCTGAGGTTTGGGGTCGCCATGCTCAAATTGACACGTTGACTGGATATTTCACTCAAAAATTGGAGGAGATTCACTTGCTCGACATTGAGCCCATTAAGATGAAACCCACATGGAGGAACAATAGATGTGCTGAAGGAAAAATAGCGAAGAGAATTGATCGTTTCCTGGTAGCTGAGCAAATTTTGGATAGGCCTTTTTAGATTAGGCAGTGGATAGGCAGTGGGGGTGCATCTGATCATTTTCCTATCTTCCTTGATTTCAAGATCGGGCCTAGGCAACCTCCTAGTCCCTTAAAGTTCAACAATATCTGCCTTAGGGATGATTATTTCAAAGCTCTGGTTCTTGCTGGATGGATTCCTTTCAGTATGGATAATCCTCTTTCTGTTTCCTTTCAATTTGCGGAAAATTTAAAACGCATTAAGGATGCTGTGAAAGTTTGTTCAGCTGATAAGAGACTGAGGGAGGATGCGGAGTTGAAACAGGTGGAAGAGGATCTGCGCTTGATTTATGAGGGGATTGGTGGAGGATATCAAACCCAAGTTAATAAAGACACTCTTGTCTTACTTGAAAAAAGAAGGAACTCCCTTCTTATGGATAAGGAGGAATCTTGGAGGCTGAAGAGTAGGGCCACATGGTTGGCTAGTGGGGATGAGAATACAAATTTTTTTCATGCTTATGCCCATGGTCGGAAGGCAGCCAATACCATTTGGAGCTTAAGAGATGGTCAGGGAAATGAGCATTCTTCTTTTGAGGCTAAAGCTAAGCTGGGGGTTGAACACTTTAAGGATCTATTTAAGGCCCCAGCTCATGCAACACTTGTGGAACTGATAAGAGTAGCGCAATATTTTCCGAGGTTTGTGGAGGAGGCTGATAACAGATCTCTGATGGCTGAGGTCTCTGAGAAGGAATTAAAGGAGGTTCTTCATAGCTTCCAAAAGGACAAAAGTCCTGGGCCTGATGGGTGGTCGATCGAGTTTTTCTTGGCTCTTTATGACATTTTGGGGACAGATCTGTTGAAAGTGGTGGAGGATACCAGGATCTCTGGGCGGATTCCTGCTTGCTTCAATTCCACTTTCATAGCACTTATTCCAAAGGTGGATAACCCTCTTTCTCTGGCATATTTTCGTCCTATCGCGTTGTGCAAATGTATCTATAAAGTGATTGCAAAGGTGGTTGCGAGAAGACTCAAAGGTATTCTGTCTTCTCACATATCTGGGGAACAATTTGGTTTCCTGGACAGTCGTCAAATACATGAAGCAATCGGGACTGCACAAGAGGCTCTCCACAGCATGAAGACCAAGAAACTAAAAGGGACAGTGCTGAAAATCGACCTCTCCAAAGCATATGATCGGGTAAGCTATTTATATATTCATATGCTCCTGACTCACCTTGGTTTTGGCATCGGTTTCATTAGATGGATTATGAGTTGTGTTACAACTGTCTATTTTTCTGTGCTACTTAATTGGGCGGCTTCCCCTTTTTTCCATGCTGAAAGGGGGCTGCGCCAGGGATGCCCCCTTTCTCCCCTTCTATTTTTACTGATTGTTGAGGGTTTGAGCAGAGCTCTTCATGAGGCTAAGAGACAGGGTTCCTTGAAGGGCATTCAGGTTGCCCCAAATTTTTTCATCACTCATCTTCTTTTTGTTGATGATGTTTTAATATTCTGTTCTGGGACGGTGCGTGATGCTAATACTATAGGTGAGATTCTGGTTTTGTTTGGCAAAGCAACGGGAATGGAAGTGAATGCTGGGAAGTCTTCCATTACTACTCATCTTTTGAGGGACGAGGAGAGGCGTGAATTGGTGAGACTCTTTCCCTATAATTCTGTTGGTTTGGACGATGTTCTGAATTACTTGGGGTTCCATTTAAAACCCAATGATTATAGGAAAAATGATTGGACATGGTTGCTGGAAAAGATGGAAAAACGTTTAAAATTTTGGTCTCATAAATGGCTGTCTAGAGCTGGTCGGTTGACTTTAGTTAAGTCTGTCTTGGAGGCTATTCCAGTTTATTGGTTGTCCCTGTCTTGGATCCCAAAGGGTGTTTTGGAGGCTGCCAGGAGGATTTGTTTTAGATTCCTGTGGAGTGGTAAACAGGATTCTTTGGTGACCCCTTGGGTTCGGTGGGAGAAAATTGCTGTCCCAAAAGGGTTGGGAGGTTGGGGTCTGAAAAATATCTTTCTATTCGCTCAGGCTCTTGCTGCTAAGGGTGGGTGGAGGCTCATCAATGTTGATAGCCTTTGGACTCAAGTGATCTCTCAGAAATACATTTCTCCTTTTTCTCTTGTTGAATGGATAAGGACTCCAAGAAAATCCTTTGCAGGGGGGTCGGTGATTTGGAAGTCTCTTGTTAAATCTTTCCACATTCTGGAAAGAAGTCTAGCTTGGGATGTGGGTAATGGCAGGAAGCTTAGGGTGGGTGAAGATCCTTGGATGGGAAGTGTTCTACAACATCTCCTTCCCAGGCATACGGTTGAGGCCTTAAGGCAGAAGGGGATTACTTTTCTCTCCCAACTTGCAGATCCAGTTCGGAGAAGGTTGGGCATTCAGTCTTGGCTACTGGCCTCTTCTTTGGGGCTTGATGATATTGATGAGAGGGCACTGGCTGGATATATTCACGCTTTAAAACAGGCGCACCTTGTGCTCTTGGATAGGGATGATAAGGTTGCTTGGGATTTTGATCCTTCGGGGACCTATTCTCCCCAGGCTGGCTACACAAAACTAAGTGATGGGGTTGTCCTGGGTGAGGAGCAGTGGTAGTGGAAGAACTTTGGAAACTGCATTGTCCTCCTAAGACTCAGCTTTTTATGTGGTGTGTACTTGAAAATAAAGTCCCTACCTGGGATGTGCTGCAAAACATAAGTTTTTAGGGCCCTGGATGGTGCTGTTTGTGCAAATCTGATGTTGAATCTGTTAATCATCTTTTCCTCAGCTGTCCTTTTATTAAAGGTACTTGGAAAGAGTGTTCCAGGTTATTGGGTATCCAGTGTAGGTGGGAGGGCATTACTGTATCTCATGCTTGGGAATCGTGGTGGATATCTATTGCTGAGCAGAATCTTAAAGCTCTGCCGCTCCTCATTATTTGGGGTTGTTGGTTGGCTCGTAATCGTCTTCTTTTGATGGTTCTGTCAGTACTCCGGAGATCGTTGGTGCCATGTATGTTGGTTTACACTCTGCCTTTCCTATTCATATCTGTGCTACCAATCAGAGGGAGGTTCTCCTGTTGGATATTGATAGTAGGAACCCTTGGGGTTTTTTTGATGGTGCGATGCAGCAAAATGTCTGTGGTGGTGGAGCTCTGCTGTTTCTCTCGGAATCTCACTGGTATGAGATCTCTGTTGGGCTTGGGGAAGGGACAAATAATTTTGCCGAATTGCTGAGCCTCAAGATTCTTCTTTTGTTTGCTGTGGAGAAAGGATGCAGGCATTTAAATTTTTTGGGGACTCCTTGAATGTGATTAATTGGATTAAAGGAATACAAATTTGCAGAGTTCATCATCTACAAAATCTGTTTCGCTCTGTTGGGGAGATCCTCCGTTCTTTTTTATCCTTCTCCTGCCAGGATATCTATCGAGAAAATAATGACAAGGCTGGTCGTGCTTCTAAGAGGGGGATTTTGCAGGATGAAGGTATCTGGAGGATTCGAGAACATCTGGATGGTGAAATTTCCGAATACTTCCATCCTTCCTTATTTGATTAAGAGGCTACTGGTTTATGTGTTGGTCTGCATTTTGCAAACAAATTTTTACACATTATGTGCTGTGTCAACAGCTGGGTGAGGGTGGATGGAATTATATATTATTTGTGATCCGTCAACAAACTACCATTAGATATCTTTCACAAGGTGTGCTGTCACAACAGGTCGATGTTGGTGGGTGAGTTTTATCACTCGTTTTTTACTTGGGTGATCATGCTGGTCGGCTCGTCTGCTTTGGGCTGGTTCCAATTCTACATGAATTTTTTCTTTGGGCTGCACATTTTGATCGAGATTCTAACTGGGGTTTCCAGCCGTCATAGGCTTCTGGAGGATCAGTGATCTACTGGAGGCATATATCACTGTTTTTTACATCCACAATTTTTGACGGTGTGGCTTCAGAGTCTCTTTGGTAGGCCGGAAATTTGTGCCTACTGGAGCATATACATGGGCTGCGTTATACTTTACATTTTATGCTGATGCTGGATGTGTATTATAAATGTTTTTATCTGGGCCCCTTGCGCGATGGACAACTTGCTACAGGTCGTATAGGTTCTAACAGTTTTTGATTTGTTTTTGGCTGCTTACACTTGGGGAGCGCTTTCCCAGTTATTTAACTTTCGGTTTTTCACTTTGATGGGTTAAAACTGAGGGCTGGACAAAATAAACTCGATAAACAGTGAAGGCTGGTGCGTTTATTACAGTTTATTTGTGCCTTAACAGTTGGGTGCTTATAGCTGGCCCTCTAGATTGACAGAGCTATGTCTATCAGATGTGCAAATGTATTTTTGGGTTTTAGATCAGTTTTGGTCCACAATGGGATTGTATGAACAGCTTGTTTTTCATGTACAGTTTGTATTTGCTAGTTTCTGGGTATGCATAGACATGGTGTCACTTTGGCACTGTTTTTTTGTAAACAAACTTCGGGGTTTGTCTCTATCGAACACACATCTATGTGTTTCTCAATGTACTTTTGTACTCACTTGCAGTAACAAAATTACGTTTTTTTCTCTAGGACAAAAATATATTAATTTTATGTTATTATATAATTTAAATAATATAAATTTTAATTAATAGTATATTATACAATTAAGAATTTATGAATATATATTTATAATTTATTTTAAGTTATTTAAGTACAAAGGACAAATGCATTAGTTGTTCAATGATAATGCCATTTTATTGAAAAATTCATTCTTATTTATAGTCACATTAATACAATTTTTTTATTAATTTTATTTTGGTACACATTTTCAATTGAATTTAACCATGGTTACTGTTAGGTCCTAATAATACTAGTGTATCCCCTTATCGTTATTGTTAGTATAGCCCCCTTATTATTATTGTTGTGCCCACGTAATCCCCATATTGTTATTATTGTGCCCCATAGAAGCCCACTATTATTATTGTTGTGCCCTTACATTGTTATTGTTATGTCAGCTAGGATTATATTGTGACCCATTGGACTCCTATATATAGAAAGGAGGTTTTGTTATTTGTATAATTCAAGAATTTTTCATTTATGTAATGTAAAAGAGGTCGCCCCCTTGAAGAGGCTAATTTCTAAGTTGTTGATCTATCTTTTCTTCTATTTTGGGAGCTGGTTTCATAACATTTGATATTAGAGCTTTGGATACTAGGGTTTCGCTGCTTCAAACATGTCATCGTGGAATTTTCACTAATTTTTTTTTTTTCTATGAAGGTTCAGAAGATAAAAAAACCCATTTACGCCGAAATCTGGAGGAACTTCGTGTAAAAATTTCAGATCTTAGTTCGCAATATTTTCGGAGATACGAACTATGGAAGTTAGGGTTTTTGCAGGCTCCCGAATTTCATATCAAAGAGGTGACCTTGGGAAAATCATCATAACTCTCTCTCTGAGCATCGGATCGGAATTCTGTAAAAAGTGGCCAAAATTGCACGGACTGTAGTTTCATGTGTATTTATTTTAGAGCCAAAGGAGGAAACTATGACACGTGGCACACCGTACAAGTTCCCTTTACTGAACGAGTCCATAATTAGGTCATTGTGGGAGATTAGAAATAAATTTGACTTGAAGAATCCAAATTAGGTCTGACCTGTGGCATTGGAAAAAAGACTCAGAGAGATACCATAGGACCGAAGTTCAGATCTTGGAGGTCGTAAATTATAGAGTTACAACCATTTCAATATCGAGCTCCTAAAAGAAAGAAAAATGTGTGTATTTGTTTTTTAAAAATTGCATAACTTTTGTTTGAAAAAGTAGTTGAAGTGATTCCAAAGGCATATTAAAGCATTATTATTAGTATTGGGTTCTATAATTCCTCCCAAAAAGAATTCTACACCAATTAATCCCTTAGAAAATTCTACTATGACGCATGAGGAGGAAGAATTGCAGTATGCTATATCAAAATTAAGGTACCAAGTGCAACAAACATTGATCTCACAAAGAGAAACGAAGATGACATAGATTGTTTAAAAGAAAACATGGAGGATAAGGTGGATGGTTTGAAGGATGAAATGAAAGATAATATGGATGATCAAATAGTGGCATGTCACATCAAGCATCAACAACAATTTCTCCAACTCTCAAAGGATAACCTAACTTTGCTGCAGAATCGAATGAAACAACATGCATATCAACATCGCAGCGAAAGAAGTTTTGATGTAGGGGACTGGGTATTTTTACATCTACAGCCATACAAACCAATGTCCCTCAAGCAAGCTAAGAAGCATAATAAATTATCGCTAAAGTATTATGGTCCTTACAAGGTGCTGCAAAAGATTGGTACTATGGAATACAAATTGGAGTTGCCTACATCTTCTCGAGTGCACCCAGTTTTCCATGTTTCATGCTTAAAGAAGGTTATAGGTGGCAAAATCCCAGTTCAAACAATATTTCTAGAACTTGACGAGGAAGGAAAAATCATATTGGAACCTAAAGCAGTCACGGAAACAAGAACTCAACAACTACGAAATCGATCAGTTTTAGAGTATCTCAGCAAGTGGAAGAACTTACTCGCTGAAGATTCCACATGGGGGGATGAGAATTTTATACAGAAGCATCTAGAAATAATCAAGCGTTGAGGACAACACTTTTTTGAAGGAAAGCGGCATGTTAGGTCCTTATAATACTAGTGTGTCCCCTTATTGTTATTGTTAGTATTGTTATTGTGCCCCATAGAAGCCCACTATTGTTATTGTTGTGCCGTTACATTGTTATTGTTATGTCGACTAGGATTATATTGTGACCCATTAGACTCCTATATATATAAAGGAGGTTTATTCATTTGTATCATACAATAATTGTTCATTTATGTAATGTAAATGAGGTTGCCCCCTCGAAGAGGTTGATTTCTAAGTCGTTGATCTCTCTTTTCTTCTATTTTGTGCGTTGGTTTCATAACAGTTACATGGATTTTGGTGAAAAAAGTAAAATGAAAATTCATAAATATTATTTTATTGGTTTAGCTATTATTTTATTATTTCCTTAGGAGGCCCATTTTAGACCTCAAAATTCCCCTAATGGATATGTGGCGCTCAACTCAGCAGAAGTAGAATGCATGGCTGCAAGTCAAGCAAAATGTAAGGCGATCTAGATGAGAAAGACACTTGTTGGACTATTTGGTCAGATGATGGATCCAAATATGATCTAATGTGATAATCAGAGTTGCATAAAACTCTCTGATAATCTTGTTTTTCATGATCTCCAAGCATATAGATATCCAGTATCACCATTTACGGGATTGTGTGCACAGGCAGATAATTTTGCTTCAGTACATTTCGATAGAGAAACAAGATGCTAACATTTTGACAAAGGCCTTGTCAAGAGGGAAGTTCGAGTTCCATAGGTGCAAGATAAGGGTGGTTGATAATCCCTTTCTTTCCGAGAGGGAAAGAGTGTGAAAAAATGCAACAAGAAATTCTCAATTTGATTTTGCCTTGATTAAATTGGGAAAACTCAAATTTCCACATCAACAAACAACTTGGATGTAGTTAACTTGGGTGACATTGCTTGAGTCACCTAGTTTACTTAGTAAATTTGAGTTAGAGGAGTTAGAGTTAAGTTAAGCATGTGTTATTGATAATTTGTAGCAATCAATGTCGGTTATCTTAGGTTTTTTCAGTTAAACTAGTTCTAACTATTGGAGGAACTAGTGGAAGGTCAGTTAAGTAGTGGAACTTCAGCCAAACTCAGTGATCATCCAGCTAACTGATCAATCAACCTAAAATAGCTAGTGCATGTAGATAATTCGAGTTCCCCAACTGTGGTGGAGATTCCAAGGTAGTGTAACATCAATTGTAGACTAGTCTTGAGTCTACATGTGTTGCATGCATTAATATGCTCAACCTTGGGAATTGTGCAATCAATTTGAGGAATTTCATAAATAACATGGGCCTAATTTCTCAAGGACTTGCGCAAGGAAATAAGGGCTCAAGCAGAGGTATAAATTGACTAAGTCAGGGTTAGAGCTTATCAATGAGTAGAGAGATAGGTCATTCACTTATAGTTTATGCTCAATTGAGTCAAACTTTAAATAGAACAAAAAATTAATATTAACATGAAATTGAAAAAGTATTAAAGCCTATTATTGTAAAGGAACTAAAACTAAAGGTATTAATCCTACGAAGGTAAAAAAACTTAAGGTATGAAAAGATATCAAAACTAAAGGTATGTGAAGATATCAACACTAAAAATATACAGAATAATTATGACTAAAAGATATTTGAAGTTATAAAAATTGAAGGTATGCAGAGATATTAAAATTGAAGGATATGTGGAGATATCAAAACTAAAGGAATGCAAAACTAGGATTAAAACTTATGGTATCATAATGAAAGTGTGTGAAAATGGGTTTAAAACTTAGGGTATTAGAGTTGAAGGTATGTGAAAATAGGTTTCATGGTTTGGATATAAAGTATTAAAATTGTATTTAAAGTATTAAGGTATGTAAATTGAGTTTATCAATACTTTGAATCAATAGAATATGATAATGTAATTAATGGTCTAGATTTATTCACACAAACTTAATGTTAATGCAAAACTAAATATATGCGAAATTTAAGGAATGCAAAACTAGGATTAAAGGTTATGGTATCATAATGAAAGTGTGTGAAAATGGGTTTAAAACTTAGGGTATTAGAGTTGAAGGTATGTGAAAATAGGTTTCATGGTTTGGATATAAAGTATTAAAATTGTATTTAAAGTATTAAGGTATGTAAATTGAATTTATCAATACTTTGAATCAATAGAATATGATAATGGAATTAATGGAATTTATCAATACTTTGAATCAATAGAATATGATAATCACACAAACTTAATGTTAATGCAAAACTAAATATATGCGAAATTTAAGCTTTTGAAACTTAATCATATCATCCACAAAATTCACAAAATCACCCCTTTATATAATTACATAATCACATCCTTATAGAAGTGTAGTTTTCATCTCTTCATCAATGTCCTCTCATTAATGGTGAATTTCATTCTATGCTCTCATCTTCCTTTGTACATAATGTTCCTTGTGGAAAATAATTGTTTTATACATGCCGCTAAATTTTATACCAGCACTACCATTTCAAGCAAACCACTAAAATAATCAAGGATGTGGTATAAAATACTAGTCCAAGTTGCATATTCCACGACGTTACAGATAATAATAATTGTATAAACCTACTAGTTGCATACTCCATGAATGCACATTTTGTATTCCATGACGTTTCATACACTAATAACTCGGGACATGGAAAAAAAAAATTTGCAACTTGCTATATAGCCATGCTCCAATTCCACTCTACCTCCCACTAAGTGTGATATGTGGCCTAACCAAGCTACAATAGTAATTTTATAATCATACATAGTAAAATTGAAATAGTAAACCAGATAGGTAATGATAAATGTATGAATTCGTAAGTGAAATAAAGATAATGTTCAAATTCCCATCCATTGATGTAGAGGATGAGATGATGAGAATATGTTAGCATATTCAATTTCCGACCATTAAATTAAGGTTTCTAATTAAAAGATGGATTAATTTATCACACACTTTTCAATAGGGATATGTGTATCTATGTAATTATTTTTTTTAAGAAAACAATGCATTTATATGTATCCCTAAACAAACAAATAAATAAATATCACAAGATCATTATAATATGCATGTAGGATTTTGACATTAGGAAAGTTTTCCATTACTTTAAAAAAAAGAACTCCTTGTACTTATTCAAACATTTTAAAAAGGATGACAAGCCTTCATTAGATATTCTCACTTGATTTTCCTTGTAAATAAGTTTTCACTTCATAAGATCCATCTCATTGTTGACACTAGCCATTAACTTGTGGAAATGTTTTAAGTGCAAAATGAATTTCACTTTCTCAATAGTAGTAAAATGTCAAATTTTCTAGGTATAGATGAAAGCACAAAGATGAAAAAATACATTTATATTTATAGATATGAAGATGATATTGCATTCATGTTGTATGTATGGGTGCCAAGTTCTTGGTAATGAATACTTATCATCCATGCAAGGGTCATATTAACATATTTCTCCAAGCTAGATGAATCAATCAAGTTTGACACTAACATGATGAATTATTAATGAGAATGAGACTCAGTTAAAAATGATGAGGGGGGGACAAAATGTTTTTCTTATAACATGTATGAATACATTTCATCATATAGCTTGTAATCAAGGATGATATATTCCTCCTATATCCTCAACCATCATTGGTTTATGAAGAGAAAACATGTCATTAGTGAGATCTAAACTTAGGTGAGTAGGATAAAAATTCTTCTTGGTGTTTAGTTTCATAATAAAATTCTTATATAAATATCCATCTAGAACACCATAGAACAATCAAAGTTTTTCCAGTGTTTTACAAGTCCATACTCTTGTAGAAATTGTGATGTATATCTGCAACTACTTATGAAGTTATAATCAAAATCACAATACACAAACCTACTCTACTACTCTCCGAAAATAAACTCACAATTTAGAACATATTCTCAGAAATCCAATAAGAAATAACACGCATGCGCACAATAGTTTTTCCAGGGAAAGTAATCTGCTAAAAACCCCAATGCCTGCTTACATTAATCTGACGAACTTCACAAATTGATCAACTTTAGATTAAATACATTTTTCTTGATCAATTTGAACTTAAAACAAAAGTTTTCCTAGATACCTATATGAGAATATCAAAATAACAAAAGTCTTGGCTCAGTGAAGCTAAGATGCACAAAATTAAACTATAGCAAGATTTGCATGCCATGACTTGACAAAGAGAAAGGAAGGATATGAAATCTCCAGTACCGACAAGTTTCCCATGTGATGGATAGATAATAGAGTCTGGGTGTCGATGTAGGATGACGCCACTATAATTGAAGTCATGTCTCCTCACCACCACTATGGCCTAACAAAATAAGAGATCCTACACCATGAACTAATTCATGCTCATATATTTCTGATAATGGGCATCATTGTCCACATGTTGTGGATTTTCCTCAATTATGAAGCAACTATATTTAGACATGGTCTCTATGTCCTCCTTTGTGATTTGGGGGTCTGGCTCCAGAGTCGAATAGGAGTCCATATTGGTCTGCTTGGCCATAGCTGTGTGAGCCACGTTGTCTGCAGCTGCTCCTCTTTTTCGGGTGCCATTTGAAGGGCAACTCTAGCCGCCATTTGAGTTTTCCTCTAAGTTTTTTTCAGGGAGTCCAACAGATTTTCGGGGCAGAGAGGAAGAGGAGCACGATATTGTTGACTTGCGAGGCCTTTTCCTGCCTCTCGAGCCGATGTCGTGTTACAAGTCATTCAGGAGGCAAATCAGAAGCTAGGCAGAGAGCATTTGGGGGTCAGATAAAGGGTCGAGAACCTTCGGGTCTTCAACAGCTACATAGAGGGAAAAAGTACACGTAGACGAGCCAGGGGTCGGAGCGCAGGAGGGGGTGCCTTTGCCACCTCCAGGATGACATCACATTCTGCGGCATCGCGGCATGGTCTTAGCGGGGAGGAGAGTCTGCTGGGAAGAGGTTGAATGCGCAAAGGGAGGCAGGCAAAGAGAAAATTGACTAGTAGAGGAGGCATGATAAAGGAGCTTTGTAGGGAAGGAAATCTAAAGACTGATATGAAAATTCCATGAGCCATCAGCTATTAACGTCTAGCTAGCAAGAGTGAAGGCCAAGGGAGGGGAGTGAATGTCGCAGAGTGCCAACGTCCTCCCCTGTCATGCTTATTTATGGTTTTCACATAGGAGGAATGTGCCACCATGTGGTTCAACCAGGTGTCCCTGCGTTGAATGGCCATGTGGAAACCTGTGTTAACACTGGAAAATCGTACAAGCAGAAGACGACATTATTTAATGTCAAGCAGAAGGATTTACAAGGCTGAAAGACATTAGAGTATCTGGAAAGTATTTAAAAATCTCTAAGGTCTGAGGAAAAATTAAATTTGAGCAAGTCATAAATGCTTTTGCGTGCATAATCCTTCGTGAAGAGCGCCTTTGCGCGCCTTTTGACCCGAAATGCGCACAATCCTGGGAGTTGCGAAAGTCACTTTCCGGGACCACAAAAAGAACACTCCAGGAAAGTGATTTCACACTTGAATCCACCTAAGGACAACCACCAAAGCCTCCTTAGACATCAAGGGAGCACACAATGGAATATTTGTGGCACATAAAGGAATCATACCCCTCTCTTGGGACACCATCCACAATGTACCAAGAGATGGAAGGAGGATTTGAATTCTCCTATATAACTAGAGAGCACATTGTTATGCTGACCAGAATTTACCAAGAAATACCAGTAGTGTGTGATTCGGAGCTGAAGATAGAGGCGACTCAATTGTTGGCCATCCAACAAGTTCAGTCCACCATAGTAGAGAGAGGGAGACTTTGCACCGAAGCAAGCTTGGAAATAAAAACACCCTTGCATCGGGACTTAGAACCCATGTTTTAAGGGCCCTTTGTCAAGAGGGTTAAAGTTTCATCCTCATTTCCTACTAGCACTCAATAAGAGGGGCCAAAGAGCCACCGTTTGGATTATTGCAGTTGTTTGACTCTATTTAGAGTTTTTGTTTATTTGTTCTAGTTTTAGTTTATTTTTAGTTTATATATGCATGCTATTTCTCTATCTAATATGTTTATGATTCTAGCTTGTTCCACTAACTTTCTTGACTCCACTTCTTTTTCTGCCTGTGACCAATAACTTAAGAGGGTAGACCACACCCCTTAAGTTGGTGTGATTTCGTACATGCGTGCACCAAACACACTAACACAACTTGTATTAAGCGTGTCAGGCAACCTCATCCAGGGGTTGAAGATCTTTGAGGACCAGATGACTGCAAGTCGTGCATAGAGATTCATTGGAAATGGAGTGGAATCTGCTGGAGAAGAGAGGAGAGTCTTGTTCCACACCTTTGTTGGCTAAGATATCTGTTACTTCATTGGTTGATCTACGAACATGCATAAAGGTAATGGCTTTGTGGATTTGAAGCCATTGTTCCAATTTTTCCAGTCTAGAGGCTAATCTCCAACTCTTTGATATTTTGGTAGAGGAAGAGCCATGGAGAAGACATTGAGAACATTTATGATGATCTAAGAATCCCCTTCCACCTCCAGGGGAAATATATCATTCTCTTGAGCTAGATTGAGGCCTTGGATAAGTCCTTCTAGTTTAGCGGATTTGTTTCTATCCCAACCAATGGATCCGAAGAATATTAGCAAGGGTGCCCCCTCAGAGTCACGAAAAATACCTCCAAAGCCAGCTTCACCCAGATTTCCTTTTGAGGCTTCATCGAAGTTGAGTTTGTAGAGATGGAGGAGGACTCCAAGATCTTGGAGAATCAGAAGCGGTGCTGAAATAAGGGGAAAATGCGGAGTTGAAAGGGATAGAGAAGTTCTAACTGACCCATATGTGGCATTCTGAAGGCAGAGTTGGGAGATCTGAGTTCCTCCACTGGAGTAGGGCTAAGTTTTCCTTTATATTGTTGCATAATTTGTTCCATACAATCTCGTGAGGCATTTCCAGATCTTTGAAGATTGGGTTATTCCTCTTCTTCCTGATTTTCCATAGTAATTGCCCAGGGATGAGCACCAAAGTGAGTTGAAGAGATTATTAGTGAATGGGGATTTTTTCCAATGACAGATCGTGTTAGTGACATCACTACGTGTTTTTTTGGTTCAACGACAAAGAATGGTTACTCTGTCCCAAAGAGTGCTTCTAAAGGGGCACATATCTGGCAGATGATCCATGGTTTCTACCTAATTTTGGCATAGGGAGAATCGTGAAGGGATAATGAATAATTTTTTTTCATAATATTGTACCAAGTTAAGATGCGGTGTTTGCTGAGCATCTAGAGGAAGGTGGAGAATTTGGGCCAGATGTTGGAGTTCCATATTTGTGACCAAATTTTATCATCTCTATTTGGGTTGGATGGATGGAGCAATTGATAGGCCTCCTTGGTAGTGAAAACTCCCTGGGGAGCATCACCCCACCTGAGAATAACTGGTCCATATAGACATCAAATTTTCCATTTTATAAGTTCCAACCATATGTCATCATGAGTTTCATTATGCCAATTTTCTTGCCACTGAGTGGTGGGAAGCCAATTGCGAAATCCTTGAGTGTTCAACGATGTCCACAAGTGTTTTATTTGAATGTTATCCCTATCTTGAAGAGTAGATTTCCACCTAGGTTTTTTAATGTGTGTTGCAAGTCTAGGATGCAGCTACCATGAGTCTTCCCAAAAATGAGCCTGGGATCCTAAATGAATTTCCCAAAAGATGTGAGATTGGATGAGGAGTTTATGTTTATTGGATGCTTTCCAGATTTGGGAGCCTATAGTTTCCAAATTGTATCGTATATGATCCTCTTGTGGAAAATTTTATGCATATTTGGCTGCCCAGAGCTGGGCCCAGGGAGTGTGAGGACTAGATACCCATTTCCACCAAATACGAGCTCCCATGACGATGTTTCTATGTTGTGGGTCCCTCAAACCCAATCCTCCCGACTCTTTGGGTGAGAGACCATTTAACTAAGGCCCATTTCCTATTGTCTTTGTTTCCACCCCATAGAAAGGTGCGCTGCAGATTAGAGATTTATTTCAGAACCCAGTTTGGAGAAGCCAGCACTAAGAAGAGGTAGAGCGGCATGGATTGGAGGACAAGCTTGATTACAAAAAGACGACCGATAATATTGAGAGCTAAGTGGGTTCAAGAAGATAATCTTGCTTCCAGCTTGTACAGAAGCTCCTTCCAAGAGGTATGCTTGATGGTTGAGTCAATGAGCGGGGCTCCAAGGTATTTTGAAGGGAGAGAGGAAATGGTGAAATCTGATATCCACGCAATGTTGCGTTGAGTGACAATAAGAGTATTGAAGAAAAAGAGTTGTGATTTTCGGCATTGATAGTGGTTCCGGAGGCTTTGGAGAAACAATCGATCAAAGATTTAAAGGAGTCGACTTCCTGGACAAAAGGATCGCCTAAAAGCGTGTTATCAAATTTTGATGGGAGAGGGGAGGGTTATTGTGAATGGAGATTCCTCTGAGAGATTGAGAGTGGATGGCATGACAGACTAAACGTCCTAGCCCTTCCGCTATGAGGACAAATAGGAAAGGGGAAATAGGATCGCCCTGACAGATACCTCTCGAGGGAGTGAAGGTGGGAGAGGGAAAACCGTTGACCAGAATGGAGAAGAATGGAGAGGAGAGCATGCTCATGATACATTGATCCAAGTGGGGTTGAAGCCGAAGGCCAAGAGAACTTATTGGATGTAAGTCCAACTGAGATTGTCAAAATGTTTTGAGAGATCGATTTTGAGAAGCATACATGGATTTTTCTGCACTTTCGAAGAGTGGATGGCTTCATGCGTGAGGATAATACTGTCCAGAATTTGTCATCCTTCCACATATCCTGTTTGCTCTAGTGATATGAGAAGTGGGAGGAGAGGTTTGAGCCCATTGGAAATCACTTTTGATATGAGCTTATAAATGATGTTGCAAAGGGCTATGGGGCAGTACTTACCCGGTGTGGCAATCTGTTCCTCTTTCGGGATCAATGTGAGAGAGGTGGAATTGAGGGGTGGTAGAACCCAGTGCATGCTTCTGGATTCTTCAACAAGGTCCCAGACGTCCTGCTTGATCACATCCCAAAAGCAGGGGAAGAAGTTGGAGATGAAGTCGTCCGAACCTGGAGCTTTCCCATCTTTGAGCTACAACATAGCTTCTTCAACCTCTTGTAGAGTGGTGGGTCGCAACAACATTTGATTGTGATCTTTTGTGATGATACTTGGGATATGTTGAGTGATTCTATTGATATCGGGCTGGCGAGATACGTTGGGTTCTTTAAGAATGTACTTGAAATAACTCAATAGCTCATGTTCAATGTCATTATGTGCTTCCAGCTGGTCCCCGTGTTCATTCTTATGTGATTGTGCATTTGGCGTTGGATGGTTAAGTGATGGATTTTTTGTATTTTTTCCCCCTCTTTGAGCCATCAAATTCTGGATTTCTGTTTCCACAGAATTTCCTCCTATTTCCTGCGATCTTCGAATTTTCCCATTAGATCTGCCTCCTGGTCCACGAGAGTGTCTGTGCGACCTTCCAATATGATCTTTTTTTGGAGAAAGTCCATCTGAGCTTCCAAATATGTTTGATAGTTGAAGATGTTTCCAAAGGATGATCGATTCCATTGCTTGAGATTAGCTTTGAGAGTTTTTCATTTATGCTGAAATTGAAAAATTTTGGAGCCCATATGCAAGGTAATGATGCTCCACCAATTGGTAACCAAATCCTTGAAACCAAGATGTGTTAACCAAAATTTTTCAAAGTGGAAGGGATTTTTTCTTGCTGTGAAAAGTTGGGACCATTACAGTTGGATGGGCTAGTGATCATAACATGAAGCAGGCATAATGGTGGAGGCAAGATCATCACCTAGATGGATAGAGTTGTCTGAGATGAGGAATTTTTCAAGGCATGAGGCTATTTGGTGAGATCCTCCTTGACGATTGTTCCAAGTGTGAATTCCATTGGAAGTTTGGAGATCGATGAGCTGGTTGATATGAATAAACCCCTTCAATATGTGGCTATTTGCTTCAAGCCTGGAGCGTCCTCCTTTTTTTTCCTCCAAGTTGGTGACCATGTGAAAAACCCCACCCAAAACCCAAAGTGGGTGGGTTCGATGAGAGTTCATTCTCTCAATAGATTCAAGGAGATTGATTTTTTGTGTTGTTGTTTGGGGGAAATATACATTAGTGAGATGGTCGTGAATGTTGGTACCTAGAAGATGGAATGCAACCTAAATGAAATTGTGAGAGGTGTGAAGGTTGGTCAGAGTGATTTGGAGAGGGTTCCAGTTAATAGCTAGGCATCCTGAAGCGCCAAGTGCATCTACAACTCTAGTGTGACAACCATTCCATAATCTTAAGAAGATGGTGTTCAAGGTGGTGCTGGAACATTTGGTTTCTTGCATATAGAAAATGGTGGGATTTTCTTGGAAAAATATTTTCTTGATCAAATGGTGCTTAGAGGGGTTGTTTAGCCCTATGATATTCCATGAGATTAGTTTCATTGAGAACTACGAGGAATTTTTTTACAGAACTTGGTTATCTTGGGATATCTTCCTGATTCAACTAGGTTTCCCTCAAGGATGAAGAGACGTTGCAAGTCAATATGCCCACCTCTTTTTTCAGGATTCTTTCATGATTTTTTTTGTATCTAGCAAGGTACCTCCTTGAATGATAAGAGTTGGAATTTGGTGAGATTTGGAGAGAAATTCCTCTAGACATTGGATCTGCTAAGTGGGAATCATGTGAAATTCTCTACTTTTGCATGTAGAGATTGCCAAAATCGATGCTATTCGGCTCTTCTTCCATGGCAGAGGGTTGCTCCAACTCTTCTTTTTTCCCTTTGTTGGCCTGATTTTCAGGTGAGGTTTGTGCCTGGTTTGGTTCAAGAAGAGAGGTAGCAGATGGGTGGCGCGGAGATGACTGGGGATTGCTGGGGTCTGGAGGGGAATCGGCTAGATTCATGGGAGGCTAAGGAGGGGAAGAGGTAGGGGCATTCTGGAGGGTTGACTGGCTAAAATGTTGAATTTGTTGCTAGTGGAAGGTGGAGAGGTCTCAAGGGTAGATGGAGGTTTTCTTGCATGCTGTCTGCAACTTGTGATCTTTGTGAAACCATCTGGATCTTGGGTGTCCAAGACCGAGTTTGTTTTTTGGCTGTGATTGAGGGGGAAATATTTGAACAGATGCCCATGCTCGTGAAATTTGTGACATCTAAAAGGCACATGTTCATAGCTAATTGTTTGAACCCATTCAAATTCATCGTGGAGAAGATTTACCGAGTCAGGGAGGGTGTTGGCTATGTTCATGTAAACGCAGATCCCGACATAGGCATTATATCGGTTGATCTTGGTTTCTTATATGATTTTGATGAAATCTCCCAGATGGTTGCCAATATCTTTGAGAGAGAGATCATCCCAAAAGTCTTGAGGGAGGGAGTATAGTCTAATCCAAACCGGTGCCCAATTGAAGTCCTCTTTGTCAGGGTTGAATCTTTCCACCCAGTTTCTGGGGAAAAGTCCTGCTGAGTTGAAGAAGTAGGGTCCCCCATCCATGATTTGATTCTTTTCCTCTAGGCATTTGAAGATGTTGTTGAAAAAACCTTTTGGTCCTAGTTGGAGAGCGATTTTCCCTTTTGGCTTCCACTTTGAAGCGATCCAGCCCAGAAGGGCTTTCACGGTGGGCCAAAAGCTAATGAACTTACCGATGAGCGCATGGTCCTTCATGTATTGGGTTCTTCCATTGATTTTTTGTGCTGGAAGGTAGATATTGGGTCTTTATGCCGCCTTGGGAATGCATGTTGACAAAGATTATTTATTATGAGTTGTTTTGTCAGCTTGCGAGTCTGTTAGAGGTTCAGGTGTCCCTGTGTGGTTGGGTTGCATGGTTGGACCATTCTGAGTAGCGGTGTCAGATCCCGTTGTCTCATTTTTTGCAGGTGAATGAGAAGAGAGAGAGAGAGAGAGCCACTATCCCCCCATCGAGATTCTCCATATCGGACAGCCCCTTCGAAGCGGTGATGCGAGGAGCATCGTATAGGGATCAAGGTGGATGATCCACGAGCAGCCTTTGGCAATAGGATGGCTACAAACCCTAGGTCGCCATGGATAGAGCCATCATACTCAGCTATTTGAGAAGAAAAAATTTTCAATCCTTTCGAATGAGACTTGGAATTGAGGAAGCCTTCCTAACAAGTTTAGACATCATGCTTCTTAAGCCATGGAGAAGATCAACAACCCAACAAAGAAAATCATACCAATTGAGGCCCTAGTCGAAACCTTGGTCGCAATCTCAAATTTCAGCTTCCTATATTATTAAATTCTTTCCATAGTGATTATACCATTTAGTCCCTCAGCCAACTTGAAACAAATTGAGGTCTGAATTGGCAGGATGGAACCCCACAATGACAAAATTAATTCTGAAGGCAGCGAAGTGCCCAAGGAGAGATAAAACACAATTCCTAATCTCCATTTTGGCAAGAAACAAAGGATTCCCTATGTAGGGTAGGAATCCTAATACAAAAATATGATTGCTACAATTGGCATAACGCTAAGGTTGCACCATAACTAGCTTATCATCCTGGAAAAAAATGCCAAATTAAGATGACATTATGCTTTCTATATCAATCTCTCATGCCTAAGGAATGAAGAGGTTGATCATGCGCAAGGATGAAGTGATGAAACTATAGTGGCCCATTGTTGAAATTCTACCTATGTACTTAATCGCTACAGGGAGTAATGGCCATGTGAGATTTCTAATTAAACTCATGTACAATTATCAAAACGATGCCACTTTTCCATCCATGTGGCGAGCCCATATACCACCATCCATCATTTCTTTTGGATGACGTTTGATTGTCGCCCACGGTAGGGGATGTTAATATTAATAATACAAATGCATTATTTTTTGGAAACAATGTTAATACTGAAATGGAGGGGTGAATCCTTATAAGGCTAATTTTGAACTTTTATGCCAATTTATATTCAACATTGAAACTTGGAATTCACTATGAGAGAAACCATAAACAAATAATAACAACAACCATATGAATCAACACAATCACACAAATTATAAACAACAAACACACGATACACATAGGTTTAACGTGGAAACCCTTTTGGGAGAAAAAAACACCAAATCTTGTTTTGTTATTGATGTAAATATGAGCACCAACTATATTATGTCAATTTTTTTGTGAGACACCACTCACATGAAGCACCAAATCCCTTTGATTCTTTACTAGCACCAACTAGCAGGAAGCACCAACTTCCTCCTTTTTTAGACACCTAATCATCTTACCAGAAGCACCATGTGAAGCACCAACTTCACAGATTTGTTGCAAGCACCAACTTGCAGCTTCTTGGATTTATTTAAGCACCAACTTGTAGGAGGCACCGACCCAAAATTCTTCCTCAAACACCCACTAAGATGGAAGCACCAACTTCTTGTATGCATGCTCCAACCCACACTCAATAAGGAAATAATACTCATTGTATTGGGTAACCTCTTTTCCTATTTTTAGCTCTATGTTCCCCTCTGATTTTTGGCCCACACAACATTCTTTGTCCTCAAATCACTTTGCAACATCGCATTGTACTCATCCTTCTACTTTCAACAACATACACTCATCTCTCAACCTTTTTATTATGCTCATGCACCTTCGACCTCTTTCTTATGAATAGGCACTCTCAGTCTCTTCTTTGTAGCACAAGCTCACTCAGCCTCTTCTCAGCAACCCTCACACAGAGCTTTCTGCTCTTAGCCCTCTTTTTTAGTGCAGGTACACTTGGCCTCTCCTTAGTAGGCACTCACACACATAACTCTCCACACAACTCACTCAACAATGTTGCTTTCCCCCAGTTTCTCAATCGCAATCTTGAGTTTTGTTCCTCTATTGCACACTGGTCGATGTTGTCTCTGCTGCCATCCACACTTCTCGAGAGTGTACTCTCAGCATAGCTCTCCATTCTATTGTTGAATCATATTTCCTGACCAATACAACTGCATAAAACATAAGAATGGGCATATGTGTGTTTCTCCATATTGGGAATTAATTCTCAATCAATATGCGCACTACAACAAGGATCCCCATGTTGATTAATTTCCCACAAAAATTAGATGGTACTTCAGGTATGGCTCTCCATGTATAGGATAAGATATTTTTCACTTAGCATTATTTTCACTTGAATTCTTCATGTCGTGCAAGAAGGATCAAGGATAGATAATTCTGTTTCAATACAGGATCCATTAATTTTATTTCAACTTCTGACCCATTCAATGCCCATTAACCATCCTGTAGAGGTCCTCCAAATATGTCACAAGTTCCAATACACTACCGAATATAACGTTGCGACCCTTATTGATTATAGCCCCTCTCATGTTGGCGGTAGTTTGATTTTCTGCCATAGGACCACTTCCTGTGACTAATGGCTAAGCCTATGGGCGCTAAGATGCTCTATGCCCTTTGCAGGCTTAATTCCCTTTGTTATTTTCTCTCGCACCTTTGGTCCTTACCTGTTACATATGCCTTCATTCGATGCTTAGCCCATTTCTCCCTTTTTTTGGAACCTTTACCTGTTTTCCTTCCATGGGACCAGGAGATGTGACCGCTAGCTAGGCCTTTGGGCATTAAAACCCTTGTAAGACCTTCGCGGGCCAAATTAATTTGTTAATGGCTCCGTGCCATTGGTCTCATTTCTATGTGAAATGAACAAGTTCTGGTGCTAAGGCTGGAGATCCCAAGCTCGATGCTATTTCATGCCTTATCTTTAAAATCCTCCGAGCTCCTCTAGGTGGGATTACCTATCCTGTGGGGTCCACCCTACTCTTTCAATGGCCAACTAAAATCTCCAATGGTATGAGTTGTATAATTGACATGTCCCAATGCTTATTTCCCGACATATTCCCTTTTTTCTTCCTTATCAAACTTCCAGGCTTATTTTTAGTGTGTTTAGTTGTCCGGGGACCCCCGATGGATTTTCCATTGCCCTGTGATCTGACATGAACATGTATTCCTGACGTCCAGTTAGTCCATTGGTTCCTTTGTGAAAATTTATAATACTTTAGGGGCAGTCCTTCTGGGATAGTGCCATGCTTATGTCATCAAAACCACTAATCCAGGTGGATATCGGTGGCCTCCCACCTATTCCATTTGGACCCGCAGCATCAATTCTTTCAATTTTTCAGCTTCAGCATAGCTTACTATTTTTAGCATGTTTTTGGGTCCTACACACCTAGAGCCGTTTTGGGGACTTAATGATCCAGGTGGATATTGGTGGCCACCCACCAAGTCCATTTGAACCCCCACCATCAGTTATTCAGTTTGTAAGTTTCAACACAACTTACTATTTATAGCAGTTTTTCGGGTCCTGAACTTCTGGAGCCATTTTGAGGCCCTAAACGACGCTTTTTCGGAAAATTGGTAGCAACATGTGCCCCATGTTGCTTACTCCAAAGTTGTAGTCCTCGGATAGATCTTTCTAACGAGCTATTGAGCGCGTCAAATGGAGATTGGATGCCAAATTTACGTCCCTAGGAAGTTGAAACACCAATTTACCCAAACGGGACCCACAGTTTTGGCGCTTCATCTCCTAGGGTTAGGTTATTGGACGTTTCAGATTTTACATTGTTTCTCAACAATAAATAGGCCTTCGACCCTCATTGTAACACAGTTTAGGGGGTTGGGAGCCGACACATATATTCTTAGAGATAAGCGCTACCAGTGCCCTAGCTCACCACATCTCCATCATGTCTGCATTGTAACATAGTTCAGGGGGTTGGTAGCCGACACATCTCTTCTCAGGGATAAGCACTACCAGTGCCCAAGTTCGCTTGTTCTGATCATGTATGTATTGTAACACATTTCAGGAGCTGGTAGCCGACACATTTCTTCTCAAAGATAAGCGTTGCCAGTACCCTAGTTGTTCATTTCCATTATGTCTCATTGTAACACAGTTCAGAGGCCTGTAGCCGCCACATCTCTTCTCAGAGATACGCCTACCAGCACCCTAACTATTCATTTCAGTCATTTTTTTATTAATAAAATGAAGCATTATTTACACCACATCTTTGTATCTATGGCTATATGTGTATTCTATTACGTTCCTGCATAAAATCTGGATTAGTGGTATCGGAGCGGTCTCCTCTTTCTTTGTTTTTCTTTTCATGTCCCCAATGCGGCCAGGGTATAAGGAGTTCAACCTTGCAACCCCGACGACCCCCCATGGCGGAAGCAAAGAAATACGAGGGAACAGGAGATCCTATCAAAATCTTGCTCGAGGAGGCCCTCGAGAAACAGAGGAACGTGATGATGGATAAATTTTCCCAGATCCTTCAACGGCTACCCACCGGCGGCACATCTACATCCATCACATCTGCTAACAGATCCGCGACATCCTGAATAGATCCAACACCAAGTTTAGCAATACTTCCCCCCCCCCCATGGAGGAACTTAACGCAATGGAGACCATTTCTTCCTAAGGAGGGAGGAATGATCCAAGTGGATATCGATGGCCTCCCACCTATTCCATTTGGACCTGCAGCATTAATTCTTCCAGTTTTTCAGCTTCAGCACAACTTACTATTTTTAGCATGTTTTCGGGTCCTACACACATGGAGCCATTTTGGGGACTTAATGATTCAGGTGGATATTGGTGGCCACCCATCGAGTCCATTTGAACCCCCACCATCAGTTATTTCAGTTTGTAAGTTTCAGCACAACTTACTATTTATAGCAGTTTTTCGAGTCCTAAACTTCTGGAGCCATTTTGAGGCCCTAAACAACTTTTTTGGGAAAACGGAGAGTAACATGGGTAATTGATCGATGTTGCTCACTCAAAAGTTGTAGTCCTCAGATAGATATTTCTAATGAGCTATTGAGCGCGTCAAACGAAGATCGGATGCCAAATTTACGTCCCCATGAAGTTGAAACACCAATTTACCCAAACGGGACCCATAGTTTTGGCGCTTCATCTCCTAGGGTTAGGTTTTTGGACATTTCCGATTTTACATTGTTTCTAAACAATAAATAGGCCTTCGAGCCTCATTGTAACACATTTCAGGGGGCTGGGAGCCGACACATCTCTTCTTAGAGATAGGCGCTACCATTGCCCTAGCTCGCCACATCTCCATCATGTCTACATTGTAACACAGTTCAGGGGGTTGGTAGCTAACACATGTCTTCTCAGGGATAAGCGCTACCAGTACTCTAGCTCGCTTGTTCTGATCATGTATGTATTGCAACACAGTTCAGGGGCTGGTAGTCGACACATTTCTTCTTAGAGATAAGCGTTGCCAGTACCCTAGCTGTTCATTTCCATTATGTCTCATTGTAACACAGTTCAAAGCCCTGTAGCCGCCACATCTCTTCTCAGAGATACACCTACCAACACCCTAGCTGTTTGTTTCAGTCATTTTTTTTATTAATAGAATTAATCATTGTTTCCACAACATCTTTGTATCTATGGCTATATGTGTATTATGTTGCGTTCTTGCATAAAATATGGATCAGTGGTATCAGAGCGGTCTTCTCTTTCTCTGTTTTTCTTTTCATGTCCCCAATGCGGCCAGGGTATAAGGAGTTCAACCTCGCAACCTCGACGACCCCCCGTGGCAGAAGCAAAGAAAGATGAGGGAATACGAGATCCTATCAAAATCTTGCTCGAGGAGGCCCTCGAGAAATAGAGGAACGTGATGATGGATACATTTTCCCAGATCCTTCAACGGCTGCCCACCGACGGCACATCTACATCCATCACGTCCGCCAACAAGTCTGCGACATCCTAGACAGATCCAACACCAAGTTCAGCGGAATTCCCCCCCCCCCATGGAGGAACTTAATGCAATGGAGACCATTTATTCCTAAGGAGGGAGGAATTGTCCAGGTGGATATCGGTGGCCTCCCACCTATTCCATTTGGACCTGCAGCATCAATTCTTTTAGTTTTTCAGCTTCAGCACAACTTACTATTTTTAGCATGTTTTCGGGTCCTGCACACCCGGAGCCATTTTGGGGACTTAATGATCCAGGTGGATATTGGTGGCCACCCACCGAGTCCATTTGAACCCCCACCGTCAATTATTTCAGTTTGTAAGTTTCAGCACAACTTACTATTTATAGCATTTTTTCGAGTCCTGAACTTCTGGAGCCATTTTGAGGCCCTAAACGACGCTTTTTGGGAAAACGGGGAGCAACATGCAAAAAATGTTTCTCACCCAAAAGTTGTAGTCCTTGGATAGATATTTCTAACGAGCTATTGAGCGCGTCAAACGGAAATCGTATGCCAAAGTTACGTCCCCAGGAAGTTGAAACACCAATTTACCCAAACGGGACCCACAATTTTGGCGCTTCATCTCCTATGGTTAGGTTTTTGGACGTTTCAGATTTTACATTGTTTCTCAACAATAAATAGGCCTTCGAGCCTCATTGTAACACAGTTCAGGGGGCTGGCAGCCGCCACATCTCTTCTTATAGATAAGCGCTACAACTTGCCACATCTCCATCATGTCTGCATTGTAACACAGTTCAGGGGGTTGGTAGCCGACACATCTCTTCTCAGGGATAAGTGCTACCAGTGCCCTAGGTCGCTTGTTCGGATCATGTATGTATTGTAACACATTTAAGGGGCTGGTAGCCGACACATCTCTTCTCAGAGATAAGTGTTGCCAGTACCCTAGCTATTCATTTCCATTATGTCTCATTGTAAAACAGTTCAAAGGCCTGTAGCCGCCACATATCTTCTCATAGATATGCCTATCAGCGCCCTAGCTGTTCATTTCAGTCGTTTGTTTTATTAATAAAATGAAGCATTATTTCCACAGCATCTTTGTATCTATGGCTATATGTGTATTCTCTTGCGTTCCTGCATAAAATCCAGATCAGTGGTATCAGAGCGGTCTGCTCTTTCTCTGTTTTTCTTTTCATGTCCCCAATGTGGCCAGGGTATAAGGAGTTCAACCTCGCAACCCCGACGACCCCCCATGGCGAAAGCTAAGAAAGATGAGGGAACAAGAGATCCTATCAAAATCTTGCTCGAGGAGGCCCTCAAGAAATAGAGGAATGTGATGATGGATTAATTTTCCCATATCCTTCAACGGCTGCCCACCGGCAGCACATCTACATCTAGCACGTGTGACCGATCAGCGACATCTGCGGACGGATCAACACCAAGTTCAATAGAATTCCCCCCCCCCCCCCCCCCCCCATGGAGGAACTTAACGCAATGGAGACCATTGCTTCCTAAGGAGGGAGGAATGATCGAAGTGGATATCGGTGGCCTCCCACCTATTCCATTTGGACCCGCAACATCAATTCCTTCAGTTTTTCAGCTTCAGCACAACTTACTATTTTTAGCATGTTTTCGGGTCCTACACACCCAGAGCCATTTTGGGGACTTAATGATCTAGGTGGATATTGGTGGCCACCCATTGAGTCCATTTGAACCCCCACCATCATTTATTTCAGTTTTTAAGTTTCAGCACAACTTACTATTTATAGCAGTTTTTCGGGTCATGAAATTCTGGAGCCATTTTCAAGCCCTAAATGACGCTTTTTGGGAAAACGGGGAGAAAAATTGGTCATAAATGACCCATATTGCTCACTGAAAAGTTGTATTCCTCAGATAGATCTTTATAACTAGCTATTGAGCGCATCAAACGGAGATCGGATGCAAAAGTTACGTCCCCAGGAAGTTGAAACACCAATTTACCCAAACGGGACCCACATTTTTGGCCCTTCATCTCCTAGGGTTAGGTTTTTGGAAATTTTGGATTTTACATTGTTTCTCAACAATAAATAGGCCTTTGAGCCTCATTTTAACATAGTTCAGGGGGTTGGGATTCGACACATCTCTCCTTAGAGATAAGCTCTACCAGTGCCCTAGCTCGCCACATCTCCATCATGTCTACATTGTAACACAATTCAGGGGGTTGGTAGCTGACACATCTCTTCTCAGGGATAAGTGCTACCAGTGCCCTAGCTCACTTGTTCTAATCATGTATGTATTGTAACACAGTTCAGGGGCTGGTAGCCAACACATCTCTTCTCAGAGATAAGCGTTGCCAGTACCCTAGCTGTTCATTTCCATTATGTCTCATTATAACACAGTTCAGAGGCCTGTAGCTGCCACATCTCTTCTCAGAGATACACCTACCAGTGCCCTAGCTGTTCATTTTAGTCATTTTTTTTATTAAGAAAATGAAGCATTATTTCCGCTGCATCTTTGTATCTATGGCTATATGTGTATTATGTTGTGTTCCTGCATAAAATCTAGATCACTGATATCAAAGTGGTCTCCTCTTTCTTTATTTTTATTTTCATGTCCCCAATGCGGCTAGGGTATAAGGAGTTCAACCTCGTAACCCTGACGATCCCCCATGGAAGAAGCAAAGAAAGACGAGGGAACAGGAGATCCTATCAAAATCTTGCTCAAGGAGGCCCTCGAGAAACAGAGAAACGTGATGATGGATAAATTTTCCCGGGTCCTTCAACAGCTGCCCACTGGTGGCACATCTACATCCAGCACGTCTACCAATAGGTCTGCGACATCCTGGATAGATCCAACACCAAGTTCAACAGAATTTGCGCTCCCCCCCCCCCATAAAGGAAATTAACGCAATGGAGACCATTGCTTCCTAAGGAGGGAGGAATGATCCAGGTGGATATCGGTGGCTTCCCAAATATTCCATTTGGACCTGCAGCATCAATTATTCCAGTTTTTAAGCTTCAGCACAACTTACTTTTTTTATCATGTTTTCGGGTCATGCACACACAGAGCCGTTTTGGGGACTTAATGATCCAGGTGGATATTGGTGGCCACCCACCGAATCCATTTGAACCCCCATTATTAGTTATTTCATTTTTTAAGTTTCAGCACAACTTACTATTGATAGTAGTTTTTCGGGTCCTGAACTTCCGGAGCCATTTTGAGGCCCTAAACGATGCTTTTTGGGAAAACGGGGAGCAACATGGGCTATAGATTGATGTTGCTCACACAAAAGTTGTAGTCCTCGGATAGATCTTTCTAATGAGCTATTGGGTGCGTCAAACGGAGATCGGATTCCAAAGTTACGTCCCCAGGAATTTGAAACACCAATTTACCCAAATGGGACCCACAGTTTTGGCGTTTCATCTCCTAGCGTTAGGTTTTTGGGCGTTTCAGATTTTACATTGTTTCTCAACAATAAATAGGCCTTTGAGCCTCATTGTAACACAGTTCAGGGGGCTGGCAGCCGACACATCTCTTCTTAGAGATAAGTGCTACCAGTGCCCTAGCTCACCACATCTCCATTATGTCTGCATTGTAACACAGTTTAGGGGGTTGGTAGCTGACACATCTCTTCTAAAGGATAAGCGCTACAAGTGCCCTAGCTCGCTTGTTCTGATCATGTATGTATTGTAACACAGTTCAGGGGCTGGTAGCCGACACATATTCTTAGAGATAAGCATTGCCAGTACCATAGCTGTTCATTTCCATTATGTCTCATTATAACATAGTTCAGAGGCCTGTAGCCACCACATATCTTCTCAGAGATACGTATACCAGTGCACTAGCTGTTCATTTCAGTCATTTGTTTTATTAATAAAATGAAGCATTATTTCCACTGCATCTTTGTATCTATGGCTATATGTGTATTTTGTTGCATTCCTGCATAAAATTCGGATCAGTGGTATCAGAGCAGTCTGCTCTTTCTCTGTTTTTTTTTATGTCCCCAACGCGGCCAGGGTATAAGGAGTTCAACATCGCAACCCCGATGACCCCCCATGGAGGAAGCAATGAAAGATGAGGGAGCAGGAGATCCTATCAAAATCTTGCTTGAGGAGGCCCTCGAGAAATAGAGGAATGTGATGATGGATAAATCTTCCCAGATCCTTCAACGGCTGCCCACCAGCGACACATCTACATCCAACATGTCCACCAACAAGTCCGCGACATCTTGGATGGATCCAACACCAATTTCAGTAGAATTCTCCCCCCCTCCCCATGGAGGAACTTAACGCAATGGAGACCATTTCTTCCTAAGGAGGGAGGAATGATCCAGGTGGATATCGGTGGCCTCCCACCTATTCCATTTGGACCCGCAGCATCAATTCTTTCAGTTTTTTAGCTTCAGCACAGCTTACTATTTTTAGTATGTTTTCGGGTCCTGCACACCTAGAGCCATTTTGGGGACTTAATGATCCAGGTGGATATTGGTGGCCACCCACTAAGTCCATTTGAACCCCCACCATTAGTTATTTCAGTTTGTAATTTTCATCACAACTTACTATTTATAGTATTTTTTCGGGTCCTAAACTTCCAGAGCCATTTTGAGGCCCTAAACGAAACTTTTTGGGAAAACGAGGAGAAACATGTAACCCATGTTGCTCACTCAAAAGTTTTAGTCCTTGGATAGATATTTCTAATGAGCTATTAAGCGCGTCAAACAGAGATCGGATGCCAAAGTTACGTCCCCAGGAAGTTGAAACACCAATTTACCCAGACTAGACCCACAGTTTTGGCGCTTCATCTTCTAGGGTTAGGTTTTTGGACGTTTCAGATTTTATATTGTTTCTCAACAATAAATAGGCCTTCGAGCCTCATTGTAACACAGTTCAGGGGGCTGGGAGCCGACACATCTTTTCTTAGAGATAAGCGCTACCAGTTCCCTAGCTCTCCACATCTCCATCATGTCTGCATTGTAACACAGTTCAGGGGGTTGGTAGCCGACACATCTCTTCTCAGGGATAAGTGCTAACAGTGCCCTAGCTCGCTTGTTCTGATCATGTATGTATTGTAACATAGTTCAGGGGCTGGTAGCCGACACATCTCTTCTCAAAGATAAGTGTTGCAAGTACCCCAACTATTCTTTTCCATTATGTCTCGTTGTAACACAGTTTAGAGGCCTGTAGCCTCCACATCTCTTCTCAGAGATACGCCTACCAGTGCCCTAGCTGTTCATTTCTGTCATTTGTTTTATTAATAAAATGAAGCATTATTTCTGCCACATCTTTGTATCTATGTCTATATGTGTATTCTGTTGTGTTCCTGCATAAAATCTGTATTTGTGGTATCAGAGAGGTCTGATCTTTCTCTGTTTTTCTTTTCATGTCCCCAAGGCGACCAGGGTATAAGGAGTTCAACCTTGCAACCCTGATGACCCCCCATGGCGATGTTAGCCACCTATAAAAAAAATTATACCAAAAGGTGGCTAAATCATTTTTTGGAGCCTTCAAGGAACAAATTTTATTGCAAAAAGTGTTGGCTCTTGAAGACTCTTGAAGGCCTCATGTCTATTTCCAAAATCTTCCCTACTGTGCCCATTTTACACTCTGGAATTATGTTGATTTCATGAGAAGAAACTGCTGAAAAATCACCTTTTTTCCTTTCCTCACTTGAAAAACTAAGCTCCATTTTGCTCCCCTTTTTCCTCCATAAAACTCCTCTATTTGTATGATTCCCCTTCTTCCATTTGTAAAAATCATTTTTACAAAGTTTAAAACTCGTTTTGAACTATATCGAAACCCCCAAAATCCTTATAAACATCTTGAAAATGTCCTAAAAAACAAGTATTTTGACTATGGGTCTAAGCCCCTTTGGGCTAAATCCAAACCATTTCCCCTCCATGTGCCCCATCGCTAGAACCAAGTGCTAAGGTCCTGAGCGCTTATCGCGTCAGAGCAACTCACGGAGCGCATTTGTTTGTGCGTTAAACAAAAACTCCGATGCCGATTAGCCCTGTATATTATAGCCCCTGATCATATTGCATTTCATATAGACCATGGCCCTGCAGACGAGCGCCAAGCCATATTATAAATATATATTCTGCCCTCGAAGCAATAAATCCTTTGTTTATATCAATTTTTTGGGTTTTCATATATCATAAAGGTTTCCGCCAGTGCAAAGCTTAATTCACTCCCCACTGCAGATCTGATCTACAGATCGACGGCCCACAAATCAATCGCCCTAGTGGTCCCCACGGTCACTTACTGTTCAAAAACCGAAGCAGTTTGATCGCACTGCCTTTGTGGGATAAGTTGTTTTCCCCATTTGATCGCGATCAATGCCACAGGCTGACACATGGCCTTAAGAAGTTTTGAAAACCCACCCTCCCTGCGCGTTAAATGTTGACGGTGGGTTCAGCGCGATATTGATGTACGCCATCCGATATGAGTCTGGATCATCGGACGATGATCGCACTCAAAAGGAGCTCGGGGGATGAACTAAGGTACGATGCATTTATCAAAACATCTCCACTGTCGATCTGATCTATAGATTGACAGCCCACAATCAGTCACCCTGGTCCCCACGACAACGACAGCAGTCAGCGATCCCACAGAACCGGTGGTCCCAACGCCCAATCAGCATCCATGCGGCAGCAGCGGATTGGAGCGGGTCTTGTTTGGTTGCTCGCATGGTCATGAAATCTAGACCCGGGGAGCTTTATAGGGCGGAATTCATAAAAATTTTGGGTCACACTTGGGCTACTGTTAGCAGGCCCCAAAACAGACCCGAGGAGCTTTATATGGTGGATTTCATAAAAATTTCGGGTCACAAACACCCTGACGTCAGCAAGTCCCTTTTGTGACCCGAAATGGTTATACAGATTGGTTTTATCGGGATTTTTGAAGTCCAGCTATTTTCCTCCCGAAGCCCACTTTGATTTTTCATTCATTTATTCTTCCGCTAAAGGTTTAAAACCTTATTCCTTTGCATTTTCGCCATATCCCCGTAATGTGACCATTTACACTGTGATTTCTCCCGATTTTCCCCCAACCGTCGATCTCTGCACGATCGACAGATCTGACTTATTTTCTTCCTTCACTCTCCTTTTGACCTCCTCTAATAAATATTCTCCATTGGATGATGCCATCCAATGGCCATGCTCCCTCCCTACAACCTTTGCCGCAATAAAACCCAAAACGCAGGATTTTATAATATATTTTTGTATTGTGCAGGTGTTTGAAAGTTTTTCCGTCATATTAAGGAGAAAGCCGAAGGTTGGGAATGACGATTCCCATGCCTTTGATTCATCAAAGGAAACCATTCGCAGGGCTCAAATTCTACGTCTCGTCAATGTTTCATGAGGCATTGATGCCATATGAGCCCTGCGTGGCCTGCACATCAACAAAACACAGTGAATAAATCACAAACAAAGATTATCAATGTCAAAGACAAAACATACCAGAATAGGAGATTGAAGAAATATCTATGGGGATTACGGCTAATATTGATTATCAAAAGCCTAATCCTCCCAATTAGGACACAGTTAAAAGAAAATCCTAAATTTTTATCAGACAGAAGGCCTCCACCACCACATCTGAGGCAAATTTATTCCTCCCAGCTACCACAGTGCCACCTGTGCCTCAAAGCATACAAAAAGAGGCCGAATTTATTGATCAAGATCAGATATTTGCCTCAGCGCAACCAGAGATTTAATTCTGCAAATAAACTTAATGAAAAAATATCAGCAGAGTTACTTTAACATAATAGAGAGCCTCAAAAGTCAAAAAGAGCTCCCAATGAGCTTAATCTTAAATGAAAAAACATTAATACAGTCAGAACACCTGTAAACTTCTTCATCGAGCCCCCTGAAGGCCGAGAAGCCATTGAGACTATATTAATTATCTTTGGAGATTTTTTGTCAGATCTCACCTCCTCATTCCTCTATAAATACTACTGGAGAAGATGAGAGAGGGGTTGGTTGGGTTGGTTGCTGAACTTTGAAATGTAATTGAGCTTGAGACTTCTACTTGTAAATAGTGTTCACTGGCTCTTGGATCTCTGCCTATGATAGATAAGTTAGTCTGGGAGGTGTAGATGATTGCTAAACTAAAGCATTGGACTCAAAGTTGTAACTGGTTTGAAGCATCAATACAAGATGATTTATGGGATCCTGGTCTATGTCGACGGTGATGTTATTTCTTATTGTAAATTGTTATTTTATTTCTGTTTTCACTGTGTTCATCTTCTCTTATAAAGAAAAACATGCATAGAGTTAGGAGCTACTGTATATCAGTACCCTTCTCTGACTGAAAATCTTTATCTTCATGTTTTCTTCCAAATATGTGTCATTTAGGAATGATTTAATTCAGTTTAAGCATAGGAATTTTGGCGTTCCCTCATCCTACTGTCTTAGCTAAATATTTTTCTTGGATGTTATTTTCATTTCATGTTAAGTAAAGATGAACTAAGGAAGATATGGTGAGCCCTGGTCCTAGTTTTATCCCAAAAGACTGTATGAAAGTTTCCCTTAGAATGTGTCAAAAGCTGGCTAGTTTCAAAGTACTTACCAGATCTTAGGCCATTCTGTGTTGTCTTTGTGTTTGTCTTGAAAGTAACCAAGTAAAGCAGAGCTAGGAGAGGATTTGTGGTGAGCTCGACCCGCTAGTTTTTACTCCAACAGTTACCTTCAAGTTTCCCTCTGTTTTTAAATGTTTTTCTATTGAAAGTGTATCAAAGGCTGGCTAGTTTCGAAGCACTTACCAGATCCTGGATTGCTTTTATATTTTTATTAAGTGTTTTTCAAAGGCTGGCTAGTTTCAAAGTACTTACCAGATCCCGAGCTGCTCTTTGTTCTTCATCTGTTTAATTCCCCTTCTTATTTTTTCATTTCATTCCATAAATAAAACTTCAAAGAGATCCTTAGACATAGATGACTTGCCCCATGGACCACTCTTGAACCTGATTGTTTCAATTAAACCCTATTATGACTCCATAGCCCAATGGACTAAAAACTTGTAATTATCTATCTTCTTGGCCAAAGCTTGTTCTATTTTCTTGCAACTTCACACCTTTGAAACTCTTTGCATTTAGAACTTTCCACCTCAAATAATAATAATGCTCCACCATCCAAAAACAAAACAAAACCCTCGGCCTTCATAACTAGCCTAATATCATTACCCAAAACTTCAAAGACAAATCCATCTTTGCACTCATTGGAGAGATCCCTCTCTGGATTCAGGAGGGCTAGATCCTAGAATCCCAAAGTGGTTGAAACGATGTTGTTTTTGTGATTGGACTTTGCCGATCTTGCTAATTACAGATTCCTAACAGGCGGAAGCAAAGAAAGATGAGGGAACAAGAGATCCTATCAAAATCTTGCTCGAGGAGGCCCTCGAGAAATAGAGGAACGTGATGATGGATAAATTTTCCCAGATCCTTCAACGGCTGCCTACCGGCGGCACATCTACATCCAGCACGTCCTCCAACAGGTCCGCGACATCCTAGACAGATCCAACACCAAGTTCAGCAGAATTCCCCCCCCCCCCCCATGGAGGAACTTAACGCAATGGAGACCATTGCTTCCTAAGGAGGGAGGAATGATCCAGGTGGATATTGGTGGCCTCCCACCTATTCCATTTGGACCCGCAACATCAATTCTTTCAGTTTTTCAGCTTCAACATAGCTTACTATTTTTAGCATGTTTTCGAGTCCTCCATACCCGGAGCCGTTTTGGGGACTTAATGATCCAGGTGGATATTGGTGGCCACCCATCGAGTCTATTTGAACCCCCACCATCAGTTATTTCAGTTTGTAAGTTTCAGCACAACTTACTATTTATAGCAGTTTTTCGGGTCTTGAACTTCCGGAGCCATTTTGAGGCTCTAAATGACGCTTTTTGGGAAAATGGGGAACAACATGGATTATGGATTGATGTTTCTCACTCAAAATTTGTATTCCTCGGATAGATCTTTCTAACGAGCTATTGAACATGTCAAACGGAGATCAGATGCCAAAGTTACGTCCTTAGGAAGTTGAAACACCAATTTACCGAAACAGGACCCACAGTTTTGGTGCTTCATCTCCTAGGGTTAGGTTTTTGGACGTTTCAGATTTTACATTGTTTCTCAACAATAAATAGGCCTTTGAGCCTCATTGTAACAGAGTTCAGGGGGCTAGGAGCCGACACATCTCTTCTCAGAGATAAGCGCTACCAGTGCCCTAGCTCGCCACATCTCCATCATGTCTGCATTGTAACACAGTTCAGGGGGTTGTTAGCCGACACATCTCTTCTCAGGGATAATCTCTACCAGTGCCCTAGCTCGCTTGTTCTGATCATGTATGTATTGTAACACAGTTCAGGGGTTGATAGCCGACACATCTCTTCTCATAGATAAGCATTACCAGTACCCTAGCTGTTCATTTCCATTATGTCTCATTGTAACACAGTTCAGAAGCCTGTATCCGCCACTTCTCTTCTCAAAGATACGCCTACCAACGCCCTAGCTATTCATTTTAGTCATTTTTTTTATTAATAAAATGAAGCATTATTTCCGTTGCATCTTTGTATCTATGGCTATATGTGTATTCTGTTGCATTCTTGCATAAAATCTGGATCAGTGGTATCAGAGCGGTCTGCTCTTTCTCTATTTTTCTTTTCATTTCCCCAACTTAGCCAGGGTATAAGGAGTTCAACCTCGCGACCCTGACCACCCCCCATGGCAGAAGCAAAGAAAGACGAGGGAGCAGGAGATCTTATCCAAATCTTGCTCGAGGAGGCCCTCGAGAAAGAGAGGAACATGATGATGGATAAATTTTCCCAGATCCTTCAACAGCTACCCACCGGCGGCACATCTACCAACAGGTCTGCGACATCCTAGACAGATCCAAAACCAAGTTCAGCAGAATTTTCCCTGCCCCCCCAATGGAGGAACTTAACACAATGGAGACCATTGCTCCATAAGAAGGGATGAATGATCCAGGTGATCGGTGGCCTCCCACCTATTCCATTTGGACCCGCAGCATCAATTCTTTTAGTTTTTCAGCGTCAACCCAGCTTACTATTTTTAGCATGTTTTCGAGTCCTGCACACTCGGAGCCGTTTTTGGGACTTAATGATCCAAGTGGATATTGGTGGCCACCCACCGAGTCCATTTGAACCTCCACCATCAGTTATTTCAATTTGTAAGTTTTAGCACAACTTACTATTTATAGCAGTTTTTCGGGGCATGAACTTCCGGAGCCATTTTGAGGCCCTAAACGATGATTTTTCGGAAAACAGGGAGCAACATAGGTTGTAGACCAATATTTCTCACTCAAAAGTTGTAGTCCTAGGATAGATATTTCTAATAAGCTATTGAGCATATCAAACAGAGATCAGATACCAAAGTTACGTCCCCAAGAAGTTGAAACACCAATTTACCCAAACGGGACCCACAGTTTTGGCGCTTCATCTCCTAGGGTTAGATTTTTGGAACTTTTGGATTTTACATTGTTTCTCAACAATAAATAGGCATTCAAGCCTCATTGTAACATAGTTCAGGGGGCTGGGAGCCGACACATCTCTTCTTAGAGATAAGCGCTACTAGTGCCCTAGCTCGCCACATCTCCATCATGTCTACATTGTAACACAATTCAAGGGGTTGGTAGCCGACACATCTCTTCTCAGGGATAAGCGCTACCAGTGCTCTAGCTCGCTTGTTCTGATCATGTATCTATTGTAACACAGTTCAGGGGCTGGTAGCCGACACATCTCTTCTCAAAGATAAGCGTTGCCAGTACCCTAGTTGTTCATTTCCATTATGTTTCATTGTAACACAGTTCAGAGGCCTATAGTTGCCACATCTCTTCTCAGAGATACGCCTACCAATGCCCTAACTGTTCATTTTAGTCATTTTTTTTATTAATAAAATGAAGCATTATTTCCGCTGCATCTTTGTATCTATGGCTATAAGTGTATTCTGATGCGTTCCTGCATAAAATATGGATCAGTGGTATCAGAGCGGTCTGCTCTTTCTCTATTTTTATTTTCATGTCCCTAATGTGGCCAGGGTATAAGGAGTTCAACCTCGCAACCTCAACGACCCCCCATGGCGGAAGCAAAGAAAGACGAGGGAGTAGGAGATCCTATCAAAATATTGCTCGATGAGGCCCTCTATAAATAGAGGAACGTGATGATGGATAAATTTTCCTAGATTCTTCAATGGCTGACCACCGGCGACACATCTACATCCATCATGTCCGCCAATAGGTCCGCGACATCCTGGACAGATCCAACACCAATTTCCGCGGAGCCCCACCTGTGGTGGAACTTAACGCAATGGAGACCTTTGCTTCCTAAGGAGGGAGGAATGATCCAGGTGGATATCGGTGGCCTCCCACGTATTCCATTTGGACGCACAGCATCAATTCTTTCAGTTTTTCAGCTTCAACACAACTTACTATTTTTAGCATGTTTTCGGTCCTGCACACCTGGAGCCGTTTTGGGGACTTAATGATCCCAGTGGATATTGGTGGCCACCCACCGAGTCCATATAAACACCCACCATTAGTTATTTCAGTTTGTAAGTTTCAGCACAACTTACTATTTATAGCAATTTTTCGGGTCCTAAACTTTCGGAGCCATTTTGAGGCCCTAAACGACGCTTTTTGGGAAAACGGGCAGCAACATGGTCATTGACGCTCACTCAAAAGTTGTATTCCTCGAATAGATCTTTCTAACAAGCTATTGAGCGCATCAAATGGAGATCAGATGCCAAAGTTACGTCCCTAGGAAGTTGAAACACCAATTTACCCAAACAGGACCCACAGTTTTGGCGCTTCATTTCCTAGGGTTAGGTTTTTGGACGTTTCGGATTTTACATTATTTCTCAATAATAAATAGGCCTTATAGCCTCATTGTAACACAGTTCATGGGGCTCGCCACATCTCCATCATGTCTACATTGTAACACAGTTCAGGGGGTTGGTAGCCGACACATCTCTTCTCAGGGATAAGCCCTACCAGTGCCCTAGCTCACTTGGTTTGATCATGCATGTATTATAACACAGTTCAGGGGGTGGTACCCTAGCTGTTCATTTCCATTATGTCTCATTGTAACACAGTTTAGAGGCATGTAGCCGCCACATCTCTTCTCAGAGATACACCTACCAGCGCCCTAGCTGTTCATTTCAATCATTTGTTTTATTAATAAAATGAAGAATTATTTCCCCTGTATCTTTGTATCTATGGCTATATGTGTATTCTGTTGCATTCCTACATAAAATCTAGATCAGTGGTATCAGAGTGGTCTGCTCTTTCTCTATTTTTTTTCATGTCCCCAATGTGGCCAAGGTATAAGGAGTTCAACCTCGCAACCCCGATGACCCCCCATGGCGGAAGAAAAGAAAGACGAGGGAACAGGAGATCCTATCAAAACCTTGCTCGAGGAGGCCCTCGAGAAACAAAGGAACGTGATGATGGATAAATTTTCCCAGATCCTTCAACGGTTACCCACCGACGGCACATCTACATCCAACACGTCCGCCAACAGGTCCGCGACATCCTGAACAGATCCAACACCAAGTTCAGAAGAATTTACTCCCCCCCCCCCCATGGAGGAACTTAACGCAATGGAGACCATTGCTTCCTAAGGAGGGAGGAATGATCCAAGTGGATATCGGTGGCCTCCCACTTATTCCATTTGGAACCGCAGCATCAATTCTTTTAGTTTTTCAGCTTCAGCATAGCTTACTATTTTTAGCATGTTTTCGGGTCCTGCACACCCAGAGCCGTTTTGGGGACTTAATGATCCAGGTGGATATTGGTGGCCACGAACCGAGTCTATTTTAACCCCCACTATCAGTTATTTCAGTTTTTAAGTTTCAGCACAACTAACTATTTATAGCAGTTTTTCGGGTCCTGAACTTCTGGAGCCATTTTGAGGCCCTAAACGACACTTTTTGGGAAAGCAAGGAGCAACATGGTTCATAGACCAATTTTGCTTGCTCAAAGTTGTAGTCCTCAGATAGATCTTTCTAACAAGCTATTGAACGCGTCAAACGGAGATCGGATGCCAAAGTTACGTCCCCAGGAAGTTGAAAAACCAATTTACCCAAATGGGACCCGCAGTTTTGGCGCTTGATCTCCTAGGGTTTGGTTTTTGGACGTTTAAGATTTTACATTGTTTCTCAACGATAAATAGGCCTTCGAGCCTCATTGTAACATAGTTCAGGTGGCTAGGAGCCGACACATATCTTCTTAGAGAGCTACCAGTGCCCTAGCACGCCACATCTGCATCATGTCTGCATTGTAACACAGTTCAAGGGGTTGGTAGCCGACACATCTCTTCTCAGGGATAAGTGCTACCACTAACCAAAATCACTTGTTCTGATCATGTATGTATTGCAACACAGTTCAGGGGCTGGTAGCCGACACATCTCTTCTTAGAGATAAGCGTTGTCAGTACCCTAGCTATTCATTTCCATTATGTCTCATTGTAACACATTTTAGAGGCATGTAGCTGCCACATCTCTTCTCAGAGATACGCCTACCAGTGCCATAGCTGCTCATTTCAGTCATTTGTTTTATTAATAAAATGAAGCATTATTTCCGCTGCATCTTTGTATTTATAGCTATATGTGTATTATGTTGCGTTCCTGCATAAAATCCGGATCAGTGGTATTAGAGCGGTCTGCTCTTTCTCTGTTTTTCTTTTCATGTCCCCAGTGCAGCCAGGGTATAAGGAGTTCAACCTCGCAACCCCAATGACCCCCCATGGTGGAAGCAAAGAAAGAAGAGGGAGCAGGAGATCCTATCAAAATCTTGCTCCAAGAGGCCCTCGAGAAACAGAGGAACGTGATGATGGATAAATTTTCCCAAATCCTTCAACGGTTGCCCACCGGCGGCACATCTACATCCAGCACGTCCGCCAACAGGTCCGCGACATCCTAGACAGATCCAACACCAAGTTCAGCAAAATCCCCCCCCCCCCCCCATGGAGGAACTTAATGCAATGGAGACCATTGCTTCCTAAGGAGGGAGGAATGATCTAGCTGGATATAGGTGGCCTCCCACCTATTCCATTTGGACCCGCAACATCAATTCTTTTAGTTTTTCAGCTTCAGCACAGCTTTTCGGGTCCTGCACACTCGGAGCCGTTTTGGGGACTTAATGATCCAGGTGGATATTGGTGGCCACCCACCGAGTCCATTTGAACCCCCACCATCAGTTATTTCAGTTTGTAAGTTTCAGCACAACTTACTATTTATAGCAGTTTTTCGAGTCCTGAAATTCCGGAGCCATTTTGAGTCCCTAAACGACGCTTTTTGGGAAAACGCGGAGCAACATGCGAACCATGTTTCTCCCTCAAAAGTTGTAGTCCTCGAATAGATCTTTTCTAACGAGCTATTGAGCGCATCAAACGGAGATCGGATGCCAAAGTCACGTCCCCAGGAAGTTGAAACACCAATTTACCCAAACGGGACCCACAATTTTGGCACTTCATCTCCTAGGGTTAGGTTTTTGGACGTTTCGGATTTTACATTGTTTCTCAACAATAAATAGGCCTTCGAGCCTCATTGTAACACAATTTAGGGGGTTGGGAGTCGACACATCTCTTCTTAGAGATAAGCACTACCAGTGCCCTAGCTCGCCACATCTCCATCATGTCTGCATTGTAACATAGTTCAGGGGGTTGGTAGCCGACACATCTCTTCTCAGGGATAAGTGCTACCAGTGCCCTAGCTCGCTTGTTATAATCATGTATGTATTGTAACACAGTTCAGGGGCTGGTAGCTGACACATCTCTTCTCAGAGATAAGCGTTTCCAGTACCCTAGCCATTCATTTCCATTATGTCTCATTGTAACACAGTTCAGAGGCCTGTAGCCACCACATCTCTTCTCAGAGATACGCCTACCAGCGCCCTAACTGTTCATTTCAGTCATTTGTTTTATTAATAAAATAAAGCATTATTTCCGCTGCATCTTTTTATCTATGGCTATATGTGTATTCTGTTCCATTCCTGCATAAAATTTGGATCAGTGGTATCAGAGCGGTCTGCTCTTTCTCTGTTTTTCTTTTCATGTCCCCAACGCGGCCAGCGTATAAGGAGTTCAACCTCGCAACCCCGACGACCCCGCATGGAGGAAGAAAAGAAAGATGAGGGAACAGGAGATCATATCAAAATCCTGCTCGAGGAGGCCCTCTAGAAACAGAGGAACGTGATGATGGATAAATTTTCCCAGATCCTTCAACGGCTACCCACCGGCGGCACATCTACATCCAGCACATCCGCCAACAAGTCCGCGACATCCTAGACAGATCCAACACCAAGTTCAGCAGAATTTGCCCCCCCCCCCCCCCATGGATGAACTTAACGCAATGGAGACCATTGCTTCCTAAGGAGGGAGGAATGATCCAGGTGCATATCGGTGGCCTCCCACCTATTCCATTTGGACCCGCAACATCAATTCTTTCAGTTTTTCAGCTTCAGCACAGCTTACTATTTTTAGCATGTTTTCGGGTCCTACACACCCGGAGCCGTTTTGGGGACTTAATGATCCAGGTGGATATTGGTGGCCACCCACCGAGTCCATTTGAACCCCCACCATCATTTATTTCAGTTTGTAAGTTTCAGCACAACTTACTATTTATAGCAGTTTTTTGGGTCCTGAACTTCCGAAGCCATTTTCAGGCCCTAAACGACGCTTTTTGGGAAAACAAGGAGAAAAATTAATTGTAGACTGATGTTTCTCACTCAAAATTTGTATTCCTCAGATAGATCTTTCTAAAGAGCTATTGAGCGCATCAAACGGAGATCGGATGCCAGAGTTACGTCCCCAGGAAGTTGAAACACCGATTTACCCAAACGAGACCCATAGTTTCTGTGCTTCATCTCCTAGGGTTAGGTTTTTGGATGTTTTGGATTTTACATTGTTTCTCAACAATAAATAGGCCTTCGATCCTCATTGTAACACAGTTCAGGAGGCTGGGAGTCGACACATCTCTTCTTAGAGATAGGCGCTACCAATGCCCTGGCTTGCCGCATCTCCGTCATGTCTGCATTGTAACACAGTTTAGGGGGTTGGTAGCCAACACATCTCTTCTCAGGGATAAGCGCTACTAGTACCCTGGCTCGCTTGTTCTGATCATGTATGTATTGTAACACAGTTCAGGGGCTGGTAGCCGACACATCTCTTCTCAGAGATAAGCGTTGCCAGTACCCTAGCTATTCATTTCCATTATGTCTCATTGTAACACAGTTCAGAGGCCTGTAGCTGCCACATCTGTTCTCAGAGATATGCCTACCAGTGCCCTAGTTGTTCATTTCAGTCATTTGTTTTATTAATAAAATGAAGCATTATTTCCGCTGCATCTTTGTATCTATGGCTATATGTGTATTCTGTTGTGTTCCTGCATAAAATCTAGATCATTGGTATCAGAGCAGTCTACTCTTTCTCTGTTTTTCTTTCATGTCCCCAACACAGCCAGGGTATAAGGTTTTCAACCTCACAACCCTGACGACCCCCCATGGCGGAAGCAAAGAAAGATGAGGGATCAGGAGATCCTATCAAAATCTTGCTCGAGGAGGCCCTCGAGAAACAGAGGAACGTGATGATGGATAAATTTTCCTAGATCCTTCAATAGATGCCCACCAGAGGCACATCTACATCTAGCACGTCCACCAATAGGTCTGCGACATCCTGGACAGATCCAACACCAAGTTCAGCAGAATTTCCCCCCCCCCCCACCCCCTTGGAGGAAATTAAGGCAATGGAGACCATTGTTTCCTAAGGAGGGAGAAATGATCCAGGTGGATATCGGTGGCCTCCCACCTATTCCATTTGGACCCGCAACATCAATTCTTTTAGTTTTTCAGCTTTAGCACAACTTACTATTTTTAGCATGTTTTCAGGTCCTGCACACTTAGAGCTGTTTTGGGGACTTAATGATCCAGGTGGATATTGGTGGCCAGCCACCGAGTACATTTGAACCCCTACCATCAGTTATTTCAGTTTGTAAGTTTCAGCACAACTTACTATTTATAGCAGTTTTTTGGGTCCTGAACTTCCAGAGACATTTTGAGGCCCTAAACGATGCTTTTTGAGAAAACGGGGAGCAACATGGGTTGTAGATCGATGTTGCTTACTCAAAATTTGTAGTCCTCAGATAGATATTTCTAACGAGCTATTGAGCGCGTCAAACGAAGATCGGATGCCAAAGTTACGTCCCCAAGAAGTTGAAACACCAATTTACCCAAATGAGACCCACAATTTTGGCGCTTCATCTCCTAGGGTTAGGTTTTTGGACGTTTTGGATTTTACATTATTTCTCAACAATAAATAGGCCTTTGAGCCTCATTGTAACATAGTTTAGGGGGCTGGGAGCCGACACATATCTTCTTAGAGATAAGCACTACCAGTGCCCTAGCTCGCCACATCTCCATCATTTCTCCATTGTAACACAGTTCAGGGGGTTGGTAGCCGACACATCTCTTCTCAGGGATAAGCACTACCAGTGCCCTAGCTTGCTTGTTTTGATCATGTATGTATTGTAACACAATTCAGGGGCTGGTAGCCAACACATCTCTTCTTAGAGATAAGCGTTGCCAATACCCATGCTATTCATTTCCATTATGTCTCATTGTAACACAGTTCAGAGGCTTGTAGCCGCCACATCTCTTCTCAAAGATACACCTACCAGTGCCCTAGCTATTCATTTCAGTCATTTTTTTTATTAATAAAATGAAACATTATTTCCGTCGCATCTTTGTATCTATGGATATATTTGTATTTTGTTGCATTCTTGCATAAAATCAGGATCAGTGGTATCAGAGTGGTCTGCTCTTTCTCTGTTTTTCTTTTCATGTCCCCGACGCGGCTAAGGTATAAGGAGTTCAACCTCGCAACCCCGACGACCCCCTGTGGCGGAAGAAAAGAAAGACGACGAAACAGGAGATCCTATCAAAATCTTTCTCGAGGAGGCCCTCGAGAAATAGAGGAACGTGATGATGGATACATTTTTCCAAATGCTTCAACTGCTGCCCACCGGTGGCACATCTACATCCAGCACGTCTGCCAACAGGTCCGCGACATCCTAGACAGATCCAACACCAATTTCAGTAGAATTTCCCCCCCCTCCCCCCCAATGGAGGAACTTAACGCAATGGAGACCATTGCTTCCTCAGGAGGGAGGAATGATCCAGGTGGATATCAGTGGCCTCCCACCTATTCCATTTGGACCCGCAGCATCAATTCTTTTAGTTTTTCAGCTTCATCACAACTTACTAATTTTAGCATGTTTTTGGTTCCTGCACACCCGGAGCCATTTTGGGGACTTAATGATCCAGGTGGATATTGGTGGCCACCCACCGAGTCCATTTGAACCCCCACCATCAGTTATTTCAGTTTGTAAGTTTCAACACAACTTACTATTTATAGCATTTTTTCGGGTCGTGAACTTTCGAAGCCATTTTCAGGCCCTAAACGACGCTTTTTGGGAAAACGGGGAGCAACATGGGTTGTTGACCGATGTTTCTCACTCAAAATTTGTATTCCTCGAATAGATCTTTCTAACGAGTTATTGAGCGCATCAAACGGAGATCGGATGCCAAAGTTACGTCCCCAGGAAGTTGAAACACCAATTTACCCAAACGGGACCCACAGTTTTGGTGCTTCATCTCCTAGGGTTAGGTTTTTGGACATTTCTGATTTTACATTGTTTCTCAAAAATAAATAGGCCTTCGGGCCTCATTGTAACACAATTCAGGGGGCTGGGAGCTAACACATCTCTTCTTAGAGATAAGCGCTACCAGTGGCCTAGCTCACCACATCTCCATCATGTCTGCATTGTAACACAGTTCAGGGGGTTGGTAGCCGACACATCTCTTCTCAGGGATAAGTGCTACCAGTGCCCTAGCTCACTTTTTCTTATCATGTATGTATTTTAACACAGTTTAGGGGTTGGTAGCGGACACATCTCTTCTCAGAGATAAGCGTTTCCAGTACCCTAGCTGTTCATATCCATTATGTCTCATTGTAGCACAGTTCAGAGGCTTGTAGCCGCCACATATATTCTCAGAGATACGCCTACAAGCACCCTAACTGTTCATTTCAGTCATTTGTTTTATTAATAAAATGAAGCATTATTTCTGCTGCATCTTTGTATCTATGACTATATTTGTATTATGTTGTGTTCCTGCATAAAATCTGGATCACCCACGTGGTGGCTCATGAGTGGTGACACGTGTCACTTCGATTTGGCCCATTATACCACCCAAAAATGTTGAATCTACCAACCACATGCTCCCCATAGAGCTACGTCATGCCGACATCATCAACCATTATCATCTACTTGTTAGTAAATTAAATATTACAGAGTAATGCAACACATAAAATATGCGGAAAACACAAGCACACAAAACACATAAAACTAGAGAGACATAGATATACGTGTTTCACCCAGTTTGGGCTACGTCCAACCCGAACAGCCAGTCCTTGATTTCTATTATCTAGCAAAATGAAGAGACACAACCTACAGCAAATCCATTGTAATATCCTCTGTTCTCTCTCATAGTCTCTCTATATGTTTCTCACTTTGAGAATACATATACAATACACAGCCGCAATACAATACCCTCATACAAACGAGGGGTTGCCTTCTAGGGAAAAAATACCCCTAAACTAAACATAACTTCTACCGTCAGATCATCCGCCTAATGAATAGCCTAGATTGACTAGAAATTACTATACTTTTACAAGGCAATTTTACATATGTTTTTAGCTTCAGGGGCGCTGCCCCCAGGGGGGCTCCATAGATTCACAGCCGCCCCCCCTGGACCCCCTAGAAACTTTTAATTACAGGCAACTTTTCCGCCCCATTAATGTACAGGGGTCAAGCGCTGTGATACAAAATAAACAAGATAATCAGGCTCCACACCCAAAAATCTCCCACTTGGAGACTGATTGTAGCAACTCCACCGCTGCTTCATTTTTTGGACAATGACTCCACTTTGGACCTGGTTTTTTCTCATCTTCATCATAATTCTTGAAGACCAATTGAAACTGAGCATATTCTCAGTTTCTCCCTGGTTACAACTTTTGTTAGCATATCTGCAAGATTCTAGCTAGTGTGTATCTTTTCCAGCTTCAATAGTCCATATTCTAATACTAACTGTATGAAATGGTACTTGAGCTGTATGTGTTTAGTCTTGGAATGAAATGTTGAGTTATTTTCAAGATGAATGTCACTTTGGATATCACTGTATAATGTGCCCATATTATGTTTCTTACCAAATTCATCCATAAAACTTTATAACCAAATCATTTCTTTACTAGCCTCTATAGCAGCAACATACTCTGCTTCTGTTGTTGAAAGTGCAACAACACTTTGGATTTTTGAAACCCAACTGACAGTTGTTCCACCTACAATAAACACATATCCTGTAGTGCTCCTCTTGTTATCTCTGTCACCTGCCATATCTACATCAACATATCCCTGTGGATCAATGTTTGAACCACCAAATCATAATGCTTGATTTGTGGTACCTCTCACATATTTAAGAATCCATTTCACTGCCATCCAATGTTCTTTTCCTGGATTGTTCATGTACCTGCTTAAAACTCCCACTGCATGTGTAATATCGGGCCTTGTGCAGACCATTGCATACATTAAGCTTCCAACTGCTGATGCATATGGAACTTTAGACATATAATCCATTTCTTCTTGCGTCTTTGGGCACATCTCCTTACTAAGTTTGAAATGGCTAGCAAAAGGTGTACTAACTGGTTTTGCATTCTGCATATTAAATATTTTCAACACCTTTTGTATGTACTCATTCTGAGACATTGTTAATTTGCGATTTTTCCTGTCTCTAGTTATTCTCATACCAAGGATTTGTTTTGCAACTCCCAAATCTTTCATTGCAAAGGAATTTTCCAATTTTCTTTTGAGCACATTTATTTCTTGCATGTTAGACCCTGCAACAAGCATGCAATTTACATACAATAACAATATAATATAGCTGCCATCATTTTGCTTTTTCAGATAAACACAATGATCAGAGTGGTATCTAGTATAACCTTGTTCAAACATAAATTTGTCAAATTTTAGATACCACTGCCTTGGAGCCTGTTTTAAGCCATGCAGGCTCTTCTTTAACCTGCACACTAATTTTTATTTCCCTTTGACCTCATATCCTTTTGTTTGCTGCATATAGATCTCTTCCTCCAAATCTCCATGGAGAAATGTTATCTTTACATCTAACTGTTCAAGATGTAAATCTTCTACTGCTACAAGACTTAAAATAGTTCTTATTGAAGTCATCTTAACAACGAGAGAAAATATTTCATCAAAATTCAATACCTTTCTTCTGTGCAAACCCCTTCACCACAAGTCTAGCTTTGTACCTATGTTTTCCTCCATCTTCTTCCTTTAGCCTGTAAACCCATTTATTCTGCAATGTAGTTTTACCTGCATGGAACCTGACTAAGTCCCAAGTCTGGTTATGAATTAAGGAGTCCATCTCTTCTTCCATGTCTAGATCTCACTTCTTCATGCTTTCAACCTGCATTGCTTCTTCATAACATTCAGGTTCACCAAAAACAGTCAACAATAAATAATATAATGAAGGAGAGTATCGTTTAGGGGGTCTACTTATCCTGGTAGATCTTCTAACACCACTTTCAGGTGTTTGAGGTGCCTGTTGTTGTTGTGGTTGTTGTTGTTGTTGCGGCTGTTGATTATTATTATTTTCAGGCACCCTTACTTTTTTTGTGATCTCATCAAGAACTGTGTATTCTTTGTTTTCTTTTTCCTGTTTATTTTCTTGCAACTAATTCTTATACAAGACATTTTCATTGAATATTACATCTCTGCTCCTAATTATTTTGTGATTTTCATAATCATATAAGCGATAACCAAAATAATTAACACCATATCCAATAAAGGTACATTTCTTTGATTTTTCCTCAAGCTTTGTTCTATTTTCTTTATTAATATGGACAAAGGCCTCACAACCAAAAGGCTTTAAAAAAGAGTAGTTTAACTTTTTACCTGTCCATGCTTCCTCTGGAATACCACCATCCAAGGAACTTGAAGGCCCTCTATTTATTAGATAAACAACAGTATCTACAACATCTGCCCAAAATTGTAAAGGCAATCCTGCATGCAATCTCATGCACCTTACACGCTCCATGATTGTTCTATTCATCCTTTCTGACACACCATTTTCTTGTGGTGTTCTTGGAACTGTCTTCTCTCTACGAATTCCATGCTCTGAACAATACCTATCAAACTCTTTGCTGCAATATTCACCTCCATTGTCTGATCTTAGACACTTAAACTTCTTTCCTGTCTCAATCTCAAACAAAGCTTTCCATTTCTTGAAAGTATCAAATACATCAGATTTATTCTGAATACAATAAATCCAAGTTTTTCTAGTTGCATCATCAATAAACGTAACATAATAACGAGAGCCACCGAGATATGATACCTGAGTAGGTCCCCATACATCTATATGCACAAGCTCTAATTTTTCGCTCTTCTTTTCTTTCCCAACTCTAAGAAATCTGACTCTCTTCTATTTTCCATAAGTGAAATTCTCACAGAAATCCAAATCAATATTCTTCAAACCCGACAACAAATTTCTTGAGTGAAGAATCTTCATCCCCTTCTCACTCATGTATTCGAGCCTATGATGCCATCATGTTGCATATGCTCCTTTGGAAGTTAAAGCATTAACAGAGTTAGAAATACCAGGGCTCCTTTGAAGACCTTCCATGTTTTATCTGTGAAAGTTTTCACACAACCTTCACCGCGTAACTGCCCTGTTGAAATCATATTTTTCTTCAGATCTGGAACATGCCTTACCTCCTTTAGTATCCATTGGTTTCCATTCAGTTGTTTTACAAGAACTTTACCCATTCTAACAATTTTACAGGGTTTATCATCACCCAAACAAACTTGTCCAAAATCTCCTTGAACATAGTCATGAAAATACTTCTTATCAGGTGTGGCATGAAATGAGGCCCCTGAATCTACAACCCAAGAATCAGTAACATTTTCAAAAGAAATAATCAAAGCATCTTGTAACACATCACCTGTCACATTTGCTTCATGATTGTTTTCTTGATGTGCGTCTCCTTCTTTTCCCTTCCGAGATCTACAGTTTTTCTTTAGGTTTCCTTTCTTTCCGCATTTCTAGCACACTATCCCTGATCTGGACTTGGATTTACCTTTCCTTGATCTACTGCGATATCCTGAGCTCTTTCCTCTTTCCATTCTTCTTCCCCTATACTTTGCACTCAAAGCATTGCCCGATGTCTCATCGGAGCTTTTCTGTCACATTTCCTTGCTAAGGATAGCACCGACAATATCATCAAACTTTAAAGTACTAGATACAGAGACAGAGTTACTAATGACCATAACTAAACCGTTCCAACTTTCTGGCAATGAGCACAAAAATAATAGAGCTCTAACTTCATCCACAAATTTTACCCCTACAGAACTTAACTGACTGGTAACTGTATTAAAATCATTTAAATGGTCTGCAACAGATCCACCTTCCGACATCTTCATATTAAATAAATGTTTCATAAGAAATACCTTGTTTGAGGCCGTGGGTTTTTCATATAGTTTCACCAATGCCTTAATCAAACCCTCTGTTTCCTTTGAAATATTGAAGGCTACCAATGCCGCGAGGCACAACCGTATTGTTCTGAGTGCCTTTCTATCAAGAATCTCCCATTATACGTTTGTCATAGCCGTTGGCTTCTTCTTTTTTCCGCTAAATGGTAGGTACAAATCTTTCTAATATATATAATCTTCCAACTAAATCTTCCACAGCAGGAAGTTTTGGTCGTTAAATTTCTCAACCCTAAACTTACCATCTTCCGCCATTTCTCCCACTCGAACCAGGAACCCTTCTTTCCTATGAGATTATCAGCCAAATAGACCTTCGGCTCTGATACGAGTTGTTAGTAAATTAAATATTACAGAGCAATGCAACACATAAAATATGCGGAAAACACAAGCACACAAAACACATAAAACCAAAGAGACATAGATATACGTGGTTCACCCAGTTTGGGCTACGTCGAACCCGAAGAGCGAGTCCTTCCTTTCTATTATCCAACAAAATGAAGAGACGCAACCTACAGAAAATCTACTGTAATATCCTATGTTCTCTCTCATAGTCTCTCTATCTGTTTCTCGCTCTGAGAATACATATACAATACACAGCCGCAATACAATACCCTCATACAAACAAGGGGTTTCCTTCTATGGAAAAAAAAAACCCTAAACTAAACATAACTTCTACCGTCAAATCATTCGCCTAATGTGTTAGGCCTCTGTAATTTTAGTAGATTGGTAAGACTAAAGCTGCAGAGACAACATTATGAACCACTTTGGGATTCTAGGATCTAGCCCTCCTGAATCCAAAGAGGGATCTCTCTTATAAGTGCAAAGATTGATTTATCTTTAAGGCTTTTAGTATGATATTAGGCTAGTTATTAAGAAAAATGGTTTTTTGTTTGTTTGGATGGTTGAGCATGATTTTTAATTGAGTCGAAAGTCCTAAAAATGAAAGAGTTTCAAAGGGTGAAGGTGTGAACAATCAGAACAAGATTTAGCTGATAGGGTAGATATGAAACAACACTTAATCCATTGGGCTATGGAGTCATAAAAGGGTTTAATTGTGCAACAATTTCAAGAGTGATCCAAGGGGAAAGTCATCTATATCAAAATATCCTTTAGATTAAATGATGAATGGAACATTAAAAGTGTTGAGAAGGTGGAAAAATTCAATAATTTCAACAAGGATTTATCAACTTTTCAAACAAGAAAAGCCTTTTAAGCAACTGTTTGAAACCAACCAAAGACAGGGCTAACCTTAAACTTCTTTGGACAATCCAGCAATCCACATGACTACTTTCATAAGGGATGAAAACAGATAAGAAAACAAAGTGCAGCTTAAGATCAAGCAAGATACATTAAAATCTAAGCCTGCTTCAGCATACTCTTAGGGAAACCTTCAAAACAACCTTTGGAGAAAGAAACTAGAAGACAGGGCAAAACATAAAATTTTCCAATCTAAATCTACTCAGCATATAATGAAAATATCATTCAAGAACTTCCTTTCAAGTTTTTCACATCAAGACAGTGACAAACCAACATTCCTTGATAATGTTTACACTTAACTTAAGTCATTCTTAAAAACACAATTGGAGGAAAACATGAAGATAAAGCTTATCAGTGAGAGTAGGTTACTTATAACAGTAAATCCTAGCTCTATATTTGTTGTTCTTTATCAGAGAAAAGGTGAACAAAATGGCATACATGAAAGGAAAACAAATAACAGTAAGAAGTACTTCACCAATGATATAGACCAGGATCCCAAAAATCAGCTTGTATATTGATGTCAATCTAGTTACATACTTCAAGTCTAGTGTTTCAGTACAGCAACATCTTTTCTTCTCAGCCTAACTTCTTTGATCACAAACAGAGCTTCAAGAGCCTCTAAAAACTATTTACATGTAGAAAGTTTCGAGCAACAAGTATTACATAAAATTTCAGCAACCAACCTATATCTCATCTTCTACAGAAGTATTTATAGAATAAATGAGGAGGTGGAAGAGTTTCTAGGGTTAAAGTATCATTAATTCCACAATTAATGCAATCCCTAGCCTTGAAAACCATGCAAGGTATAAGGCAGGAATGAATTCTATCTATATCTTTGTTTCATAACTCTGTTCTGCTTTATGAGGCTTAATGGACGAGAAAATTGACTTCAGGGTTGTTTCTTAACTTTATAATAACTTTGCTGATAGTTAGTAATAAGTTCCTTTGATTTTAAATAATTGTTCAGCTGTCTTTAGGCTAATATCTTCGGTTCTAGAAATAACTATGCCTTCTTCTGATTTATTGAAAGATGCAAGTGGCACTTTGGTAGCTGGAGAGGATTCAATTTGCCTCAGATGTGGCAGTGGAGGCTTTTTGGACTGATAGATTTCTTTGTTTTATTCTAAAACACCTTTAATTTGCTTTTGATCTGTGTTTTAGGTCTGATTAGGCTTAATTTTTGCCTTCAGGTCTTCATACTGTTTTTAACTGTGTGGATCAGGCCTTTGATAGTTGAATTTATGCCTTAATCCCTAAAAAATGTAATAAAAACATTTCATTCTTCATCTTTGCTTTGATTTTATGCTGTAACACTGATACTCTTTATCTGATTAAGATTTACTTTGTTTTTGTTGTTTTGCAGGCGTGCAGAGGGTTTTATAACATTGCCAATGTTCATGAGACATGGGTAAAATCATGATGTGAACCATGCAGTTTCATTTTCTTCATTGATAGTGGCCTGGGGGATCGTCATCCTCGATCTTTGTTTTCTTTTTAAAATTGTGGAGAAACCTTCAAAACCTGCACAAAATGAACAAAAATTAAGAAAATCTATGAAGAATAGGTCAAAGGGTGTTTTGGGTGTGAGAATAAAACGTGGTCGTCGATCCAGATCAATCGACGATCAAGATTGCTCGATGAATTTGATGGGGAGGCGGTTGGATGAAAAGAAGGGAAGATTAAGTCTGGGCCGTTGATCTAGATTGATCAACGGCTGAGATCAATCGGGGAATTTATAATGTGGAGGGGGTAACATTATAATGAAATGGAAGAAAATTTAATAAAAACGGAAAAAATTCTTTGGCGGAAGCGCAAAGGGGCTAAAATGAATTGGTGGTAAATATTAGATCGGAGCCGTTGATTTGGTTTGATGGACGGTTATGATCTACGAATCAAATCGCTTGGAGAAATATGCAGGGCAAAGACTGGGGTTGAGGTCTAATATGAGCCATCGGATCAAAAAAATAGACGACCAGGGTTAAAAACTGGAAATAAAATGCAGCGGAGAAGGGTGGTAAAGCAGAAAAATGTTGGTGTTATTCGCGCAACTTTGAGGTGGTTTTGAAATCTCTCCAAAACAACATGATATACTTCGTCGATTGACACGCGTCCCTTAGAAAACCACTTTTTTCGCATTTTTTCTTGGCGTTAAACCCCAAATGCAAAAAAAATGTGAAACACGCTACTGGCCATCAGATGGAGGGGTGCAGATCCGATGGTGCGGATCGCACACGACGGAGGGCAAGATGCACGGGCGGAACAGATGAGTGGGGTCAATGACAGTTTAGATCCTGACCGTCGGATCATGGGAATAGACAGTTGAGATCTATTGATGGGGGAGAAAGAGAAGGGCGGGGTTTAAAAGCGGGAGCAACGTGGACCGTTGGATTTGAGGAAATCAATGGCGAGGATTTAATCGGAGGTCGGGATGGCGGAAGGCTACACGATGGGTGAGCACGATGTGATTAAGCACTGGCCGTTAGATCCTTCTAAATGAACGGTCAAGATTTAATCACATCAAAGGATAGGAAAGAGGTAAAGCGTTGGGGCTTTTGAATTTGTGATATGCGATTAAGCGCTGGCCATTGGATCGGTTTGAGAGATCAACGGTCAGGATTAAATCGCGGAAGACATCAGTGGAAGGTAGAGGGGGGAGCACGATTGAATCTCAATCGTTGGTTCTTGTGGATTCGATGGCTGAGATTAAATCAGAGGGATAGCATCGGAACCTTTGAAAATGATGAAAAAGGAATGACTCATGCGGATTTTGCGATGTAATGAACCGATGGCTGTTGATCTGCAGAGATCAACGACCCAGATTTTTTTTACAACATATCGTCGGGTTTTATAAAAAACAAAGGAAAATAAGGTTCGAGAAAGGTTTTTTAGTGTTTTTAGTTCCCGATTGCGAGGCTATGGTTTTATGAAGGAGGCGAGGAGATCGGGGGTTTTTAAAATAAAAAGGCTTAATCGCATCGGATTTTTTGAAAGTAAACAGGAAAATTAGAAAATAATAAAACCCTGATTGCGATTGCACAATGGGGGGTTAGCTCCGGGTTACGGCTCCAGGTCTTATGTGGAGAAAAGGGGCTAGGGCTAAGGCCGAAAGGGGCTTAATGCCTTAGAGAAAAATGATGGTTTTTTAGGATTTTTGGAGGTTTTTCAGAGGTTTTTTAGAGGTCCCGATAAGAGTAAAAAGGGGTTTTAAACCTTATAAAAGGATTTTACAAGGCTTTAAAGGGGATTTCGAGGGAATGAGAGGTAAATGAAAGGGTTTATGGATGAAATGGAGAGGGAAAATGGAGAAGGGAAAATGAGGGAAAATGGAACTTTTCAGCAGTCTTTTTCTTCAGGCAAACAACAGATTTTTCAGGATTATGAGGGAAACAGCAGTGAAGATTAAATAAAGGATTAGTTATCTTCATAAGACTTTAAGAACTAAAAATTTTGCATGAAATTGTTTCTTGAAGGATTAAACAAGATCTAGCCACCATTTGATATGACAAATTTTTATAGGTGGCTAACAGTGGCTCCACATGGGGATGGCACCTTCTTGAAGGTGTCAAGAACTTTAGACATGTCTTCTCTGCAAGATGATCAATGCCTCATCCATTGGGTTGCATCTTTCTTTTCTTTGTTGATCTTCTTTTGCTCTGATAATGTTAGCAGTCATTTAAAAACAATGGAATTCTATCAAAACAAGCTTTCTACCTACCCAATCCTACTGATCTAACATTTTTTCTTCTTTCAGAGTGCTTTTGGATTGGCAACTCTTTTTACAAAAATTTTATTATTTTGAGAAAACATAAAACTAGTCTATTTCTACCCTTATTTCTCCATGAACTCAGATTAAGCAGTTGAGTTCATAAGCTTCTCTACCTAACTACTATCTGTCAGGATTAGACTATCTAACAGATTTTTATTCATTAAATTCTAAAAAAGAAAATTAAAAGCAGTCAATCCAAGATTAAGCAGTTTGACTTGATGCATATCTATGGCATAAAAACAAGTTGCACATAGACTAAAATTTGCAGAAAATTAAAGCAAAATGGTGAAGGCTTAAGATCTGAAAGTTTGAGAACATCCTTCTCTTTTCTTCAGCTTTGTTTTTAGGCTTGTTTGAGCTATTTTTCTCTTTGTTCTCTGGTTCAAGTTTTGGGCATATTAGAACCATTTCTTCTATCTTTGGCTCAAGATTTAAACAGATTAGAGCCATGTATCCTTTTGAAACTCATAGGTTCATATTTTGAGCTTATTTGAACCCTTTTCTTCTATCCTAATCTACCTAGCTGATAAGCCAAGATTAAGTTGTTTGGAAAATCTATTTCACTAACCTATCAGCAGTAAATTTAAAACTAATTATTCATGATTAGGCTGTATGAGTAACTAGGAGTGTGTCTTTTAGGAGTGGCATTTGAGCTTGCAAACTTTCATATTTTATTTCTCTTTTTTGGTATGGGGTTGTACCTTTCTTGTTTTTTACAATCTGCCCTCCTTTCTCTTTCTATTTTTTTTTAATTTTTTCATATTTCTAACTTTGAATGCAATGAGGGATATGATATTTATAATGAGAAAAAATAAAAAGGCTTCCAAACTAATATGATCAAGAAAAATAATGTTTGAGAATCCTGCCATTAACAGGACTCCCAAAAAGTTCAGCTCCATTCAATTCTTGTAAAAAAATAAGCATTGTTACCAGCAGTAGAATGAATGAGATAAGGGCCAAGCCATAAATTATCAAATTTTCCATGCTTGCCCTTATCTTCTCTCCTTGAATCCCACTTTAAAACTTTGTCACCAACGCTGAAATCACTAGCCTTTGTCCTTCTATCAAAAAGCTTCTTGATGCTTTCTTGATTTTGTAATGCTCTATTGTAGACTTCCTCTCTGGTTTGCTGAAGATGTATGGTCTGATTAATTCTTCTGATCATGTCATTTTCTTCATACTGTACTTCTTGGATCAGCTTCATGACTGGCACTCCTAGGCTGGTTGGAAAAATTGCATCTACTCCAAAAACAAGCTGGTAGGGTGAGATTCCAATTGATTTTTTAAGTGTTAATCTGTCAGCCCAAAGAGCATGTACTAGCTTTGTGTGCCATGATTTCTTATTGTCTTCCAACAACTTCTTGATTATGTTTACCAAAATTTTGTTTGAGGATTCTGCCAGCCCATTAACTTGAGGGTAATAAGCAGTAGAATGGCCCAATGTAATCTGATATTTGTGATAGAATTCAACCATATTTTTGGATCCAAATGCAGCAGCATTGTCAGTGATAATCTTCCTAGGGCAGCCAAATCTAGATAGGATATGATTTTCAATAAATTTTATGATGACGGAGTCATTCGCTTGCCTAGAAGGGATGGCTTCTATCCATTTGGTAAAGTAGTCTGTTGTAGTGAGAATCCATCTATGTTGGGTAGATGAGGGTGGATGGATTTCCCCTATGAAGTCTAGACCCCACTGCTGAAAAGGAGCTTCAACAGTGATTGGATGAAAAGATAAGGGAAGCAATTTTCTTTTGCCTTCAAAGATTTGGCATTTACGACAGACAATAATCATTTTATGGACATCTTGAAAGAGGGTGGACCAATAGTAACCAACTCTAAGGATTTTATTCGCAGTTGCATTCCAATAGAGGTTGCCTCCACACTCTCCTTTGTGGAACTCATGCTTGATTTTCTCTACATAATTCTCAGGCAAACATTTAAGAAATAATCCACTAGAATTTTTCCAATATAGACATTTATGTAAAATGCAGTAATTTACAGATTTCAACTTTAAAAATCTTGCCTTTGTCTTAGACAAACTAGGAGGTGTATTCAAATTGAGAAAAACGTATGAAATATCAGCATACCAAGATGAATTCAAAAAATAATCCTTAATAATGGGAGTGGACAACTCCTCTTGTTCATCTAATGCATTTATCATGTTTATATCAAAAGCTTCAAAATTAGACTCAACCATTAATCTTGCTAGTCCTTGGCCTTTAATGAGCTTAGTGGGCTTGAATTCTAAATCATATTCAAGTATCACAGCTATCCACTTTCTTATTTTTCCATCTAGGTCCTGTGTTAAAATTTCTTTCACAACTGAATTTGGCACAAATGCAATTATGTGGGAGTGTAAAATGTAAACTCTGAAGTCTTTTAAGGCTTTGACTAAGGCAAAGGCTTTTTTTTCCATGATATTGTACTTCAGAGGTGCATCTCTCAATGCCTTACTAAATGCAATTGAATGCTCTTGTCCCTTTAGATTTCTCTGCAATAGGACAGCAGCCACTGTATGTTCTAATGAAAATGAAAAAATGAAAAAAACTTTTGTAAAGTCAGGACTTATAAGAACTGGTGTTTTGGTTAATACTTGTTTTACTAGTTCAAAATATTTCTTTGCTTCTAAGGTCCATTTAACTCCTTCCTTTTTCAGCATGTTTTTTATGTTTCTAAGGAGTTCAGCTAAGTTGGGTATGAAACTTCTCAAGAAATTAATCTTCCTAATGAAAGATTGAAGTTCCTTTATGTTTCTAGGATGGATGATTTGCAATATACCCTCAATCCTCTTTGGGTCTATCTTTATTCCTTCTTCTGATATGATGTGCCGAATAAGTTTACCTTCTTGGAGACCAAACATTGTTTTCTTTGGATTTAAAGATAACCCATATTTCCTGCATTTCTCAAGGACTTTTCTCAAGTGTTCTAGGTGTTCTTCATCTGTTTTGGAAAAAACAGTGATATCATCAAGGTAAATAATGACGAAGTAGCCTAATTCTTCCGAGAATGAAATATCCATAGCTCTCTAAAATTTAGCACCAGCATTCATTAAACCAAAAGGAATTTTCACATACATGAAAATGCCCCAAGGTGTAGTAAAGGTTGTTTTGAGTTTATCATCAGGATGTACTAATATCTGATTGTATCCTGAGAAGCCATCTAACAAAGAAATCCTTTAGAATCAACTACCCTTTGTAAAATATGATCCATCTTCGGTAAAGGGTAGTTGTCCTTTGATGAGACTTTGTTTAAGTTCATAAAGTCAATAAAAAGCCTTATTTCTCCTATTTTCTTCCTAACTGACACTAGATTAGACACCCACTCTGAATATCTAATAGGAACAATAATTCCAGCTTCATACATTTTCTTGATTTCTTTCTCAACCAAAGGCAATTGAACAAGGTTGATTCTGCGCAATTTTTTGTTTAAAAGGTTTTTGGTTTTCTTTGAGGGGTATCTTGTGTTGAATTATCTCTGTGTCATAGGACTTTAGATCTTCATAACTCCATGCAAAAACATCAGAAAAATCTTTAAACAGCTCTATGTATTTTAGTTTGATGTGAGCTGGTAAAGTTTTAGACAGTTTGATCATCTTTGGTTTTAGTTCACTGCCTATATTACACTCTTCTACCTTAGTTTCCACAGGCTCCAGCTTTGGTTTCTTGGCAACATCATTGAAACCAAAGAATTCTTCTAAGGGGACCAGACCTTTTGGAAAACTTTGAGTGTTAGATTGCAGCATTTCTAGTTCTTCTTTTTGTAAATCTGCACTAATCTCTGTGTTATGTTTAATTTTATTAGCTAACAGATTTATCTCAGAAATCTCTGGAGACTCTACTTCTTCATCAAGTAGATTTTCCTCAGTAGAATATTCATCTTCATAATCTAAATTTGAACTTGGTAGTTCAAATTCATTTCTGGACTGTAGGAAGTCTTCTATTTGTTTGTCTCCATCAAACACTTGCCAATATTTCTCATTATCAGGGACAGCTGGTCTAAATTTTATTTGGGTAGTGCATTTTTTGGTTTCATAAGGTGTTAAACATGTTCTAGCAGCAAAAGCTAAACTATGGGCAAGGATATTTTGGTCTCTTGGGACAAAGATAAGTTGGGATTCCTAAAATTTTATTAGTAAGTCCATGACATCATTTCTATAGCCTCTAAGTCAGGGGTGTTTGGCACTATATTCCCCATTCACTTGCCTAAAAATTAACTCTGAATCCCCATGAACTTTTATCGTTTTGGCTCCTAATTTTTTCAACAAGTGTAGGCCTAAAAGGAGGGATTCATACTCAAATATGTTATTTGAACATTGAAAATTTAATCTGTAGGAATTCCCTTCAGTGTGATTATTTTCAGTGTTATGTATCCAAATTCCTGCACCTGCATTGTTCTTAGTGCAAGATCCATCGAAATTCATACTCCAAAGAGGACTAGTTTCAGGTCCAGTAGTTTGACTACTATCCTCTTTATCTTGTGTGCTTTCAGCTTTCTCTTGATAGTTAGTATTGCATTGAAATTGTTCTAGTTCCTCATGTTCTTCCTTAAGTTGAGGATTATTTTATTTGTTCTCAAATTTAAAAAGTAATGGATGACTGTTTTGTAGCTCGAGACCTGTGATTAGTTTACAGTGATTTTCTATTTTGATAGACTATTTTGACCCTTCTGTCATGTCTCCTTTCTTTTCTATGTTTGGAACTACATTACAGTGAGGAGTGGCCATTAAATCAGTTAAGATTTCTTGCTCATTAAATATTTCATGATTGAAGAGAATAAATGAGTCAAGGCCTATATGTACAGAATATATAGGAGATTTTTCTGGTATTTCTTGGCTACTTACCATGTATTTCATATGAGATTCCCTATAAAGTCTTCTTGTTTGATTAAAAATAGGGATAGAAGCATATGTCATATCCATTTGCATTGTTCCTTGTAATTTAGCTCCCCAAGATCTTGATAACAGCATACCATACTTGGGGGGTACATTAGCCACTACAATATCCATTACTAAACACTTGGTTGGAATTTGTGCTAAGTTTATGCAAAGGTATTTGATCAAACCTAGGCATTTCACTCTACTGGAGTCAAAGGAGTATAGATCTTTGTATGGTCTGGTAATTTCAAGGCCTAGGCTCTCCATTACTGATTTGGGCATTAAGTTATGAGAGGCCCCTGAGTCATGCATGGAATTGTGTAAAATTTTGTCATGAATCTTCAAACTAACATAAAATGGAGGAACTGGTCCTTCTTGGTATCTTCCCTCAATCTTAGGCCCAAATAAATGCGCTGGTTGGTCATCATTAAGATTGAGAGTGTCGTTATTTTCTGTTATGTTAAAAGCCTTCAAAATTTGTGATCTATATACATCTTGGGTGGCTAATTCAGTAAGAGGAACATAGATTTTTATTTTGGAAATTTCCTACTCCAAACTAAAAGGCAGCTGATTTTTTACAATGTTTGTTTCAGCCTTATTAACCACCACTTTATTAGCAAAATCAGCTTACTAATTTCCTCTATTTACATTGGTAAAAATTGTTTTAACAGGAGCACTAGCTGAGGTGCTAACGCTGCTAAGATCTGCACTCTGTTTTTCATTATTTTGAGTGCCCTTCTCTTTGTTCTTATCAGAATTTACAGCCATTGTCTTGTCTTTATGTTTGATGTTTTTAGGTTTAATTAGAGGGATGTTTTTTGCAGAATTGTCAGAGGTTTTACTTTTGGTAGTTTCTAGATTCTTTTTAATCCTAAGGTCATACTCTTTTGGAGTTTCTATGATGACATTTTCCAGCTCTTGATAATAATATTCATCCTGTACTCTTTTATCATCACAGGGTGTTTAAAGACCTTGTTTTCTATTGTAATAAACATCAAAAGTATCATTATCTACTCCCAACATGTTAATGTCATCTTCCTCTGTTTGTTCAATTATTTCTTCAAACTCGCTTACATAGTTTTGATGAAAAGGAGGTGTAATCTGTTGATCATCTTCCCTTGGTCTTTTTGGAGGTTGCTTTCTCCTAAAATTCTGATTTTGATTTTGATTTCTGTTTTGAGGAGTTGATTGGTTTTGACTAGCTTGTGCTCTCTCAAGTATGCTCATCTTTTTCATCATTTCTTCCATCATTCTCTCCATTTTCGAGCTAGATGTGGAAGGTGTGGAATCTTCCCTAAATGATACTTTCTTCTCATTCCTCATTCTAGCTCTTTTCTCCATTATATTTACTTCCACATCTAAGGCTCCTTTCTGCATATATTCTAAAGTCAGAGGGTCTCTTTCTCTAAGTTGATAAGCCATTTCAGGATCAAATCCTTCAGGGAATTTGTTTAAGGCTGAACCTTGTGTAGGTTTCAATTCTGGGGGTAAAGCATTATACACACTATTGAATCTAGTGCAATAAGCTTGAACACTTTCCCCAGTGTTTCTTTTGAGGCTATTATAATCTGAAAGTATTTGGAGAGGGTTTTTCTTAACTTCCCACTTGTTTAGGAATAACTAATGGAAGGCTTGAAGGTCATTGATATTGTTATGGGTTAAGCCTTTGAACCATTTTCTTTCTTCTCCCCCTAAACTTTGAGCAAACAATCTAAGTTTGACAGTTTCATCATCAATCTCATTTCTATCAAAATAGTCATTCATCTTATCCAAATGTTTTGAAGCAGTAGTAGAACCATTGGTATCATACAAAGGTATCTTGGATTGATAGTCCTGTGGAAGATTGACTAAAGGTAAAGGAAGGACCAACGGAGCATATCATGTTGCCATGATAGGAGGTAGAGGTGGATTTACAAGGGGTGGATTAACAAGAGGGAAAGTGGGTTGAAGTGGAGTATTTTGGACAATGGATGTATGAGGAACAGAAATGGATGGACCAATAAAAGACTGTTGAGCTGATCTTGGATGAGAGAAACCAAAATTATGAAGGAAATGTAAATTAGGTGGAGTAGGTTCTCTACTACGAAGATGTTCACCTCTATTTTCAGATGAAGGTGAGGACTCAAAATCTATCTGATCTATATCACCAAGTGATCTAGTTCTGAATGGATTTCTTAAGTCAACTTGTGAATCTTGTAGAGCTGCAAGGTTTTCAGGAACAGAATTAACTCTATGGAGTGATCTAACAATAGTTTAAGCTTGGGACTTAGGGGACTTCCTAAGTATTCTTTCAGGGTTATCAACTATCTCAGGAGGATCTGGGTCAGGATAGGCTCTAGTATGAACTCTTCTAGAAGCCACTATGCTATGCTTTTTCAGACCCAACTCACAAGAAAATTTTAACCAAATATGACAATCTTTAGGAGGATAACTGATCTTTAAACAAGAAAAATTTAATCCTTAAAGTCTTCTTAACTGAGTTTAAATGATGTTATGATGATAATGGGTTTCCAGGTGGAGTCTTAAGGTACGTTTAGAGTGTTGAGTTACCAGGTGGAAAATATTTAGCTCTTAAGGAGGTAAAATGTTTTATGGTTCCACCACCATGTTTATTATAATACCAATCTGAATTTTTTTTTTTTGTTTTTAAGTTCTATGGGTTCTAAGAGTGTCCTAAATCTATTTCAACACTTAGCTACGATGATGAGACAAAGAAAGTTTACTCTTATGGCTAATCTAGCTGATTCCTTCAAGGTTTGATAAGCTCTTATGAGAATCCTAAGGGTTCCTTAGTTTGTCACTTATTCAAATAAGTTTTATCATGATTACCATTTGAGCCCCAAAGATGTCCTTTTCTTTCACCAAATTTTACTTCATTTCCTTTGTCCTTTATCAATTATAGGCTTAAAAGATCAATAGGATTGATTAAAGTCACTTTAAGAATGCATACAATAACTGACTTACTAAACTTTTGTGGTCTTGTTGTTGTAGTGATTTTTTACTAGACTTAGCTACAGAATGCAGCCATTCTATAGCTAGTCGCATATTCCGCAGCTATCTTTATGTTCACACAGGTTACAGGTGTCACTTAAAGGAAAAATGCATATGGTTGAATTCCAGAACTCACCTACATCATTCCTTGCCCTCTACGAAGTTTGAGCAAAAATCTGCAAGTGGTTATGCACGTGGAGGAAACCAAAACTAAGAAGTAGACTTCTACTAGGACAAGGACTCTGCAGGTGTCTTTAGCAAAGTACGAGGCCTCAACAGGAGTTCTAATTCGATTTTGATTGAAAAATACACCTATCCCTATTTCTTCTCAATGACATTTATGTATTTTGTTTATAAAAATAACTTGGTGAATCGAGAGACAGTTAGTTAGTTGATGTTTTGTTGTTAAGTTGTCCAAGACTGTAATGCTTTGTTTTTGAAGCTTTTTCCTTTAATGAAAGAAGTACAACTTTAATACATGATCTGAAGCAATCTTGAGGAGATTCGTGTGCCAATTCGATGGTAGAGGGCCCCTACTGTCCGAAAGGCTTTGTGCATATTTTTTTAGATAAGTAACTTTAGCTCTGTTTCGTTCTTAATTTAGGCAGTTTTCTGAACTTCATGTTTTATGCTTACTTACATCGAATAGTGTAGTCAATCTTGTTCTCATGAATTGTTCCAAAATATCACTAACACTGAATGAGATAGAGCTATAGTATTTCGAAGGCTAATTGCGTATTAGCTCAGTTTTGTTCATTGCATTTCAAATTTTATTAGCTAGTTGTATTCTAGTTCTATTAAATTCAACTTAAAGGCCTTCATTATTTACAAATTGCTCTTGTTCTTAGTCTCTTCTAACACATTGTTATCATATGGACAAGAATTAGTAATATCATTTTTAGGTCTTGACTGTTCTGCAATTTCTCATAATTTTACAAACAACCTTTTTCCAAAGCTATTCCAAGAGATCTCTAACCCTTGAATGAGGCTTAATAGTAACATTTTGAGTTGCAGAATGGGTTGATTTTAGTGTCATAAGTTAAATTAGCATAGATTTCCTTACTATGTTGCAGATAATCTTTTCTCAATGTGTTCCAACAAATTTCTAACTATGGATGAGATTTTCTCTATGATATTGTAAGTTGTTGTTTACTTAAAAGAACCTCATTGCATCAAACTTATCATTTTCTCAAGTTGTTCCAACATATCTCTAATGAAATGAATTGGACTGAGTTAATGTTATGAGTTACTTTCCTTGTCAAGCTTTGCAATTGGTGAATTAGCATTTTCTGTTCTTAGGTGCCATACATAGTTTAGAGTAGATTTTGCTTTGTTTTAGTGTGACCAATAACTTCTCTTTGCCAACAATTTAGTTCTTTTCCTCTTAGCACAAAAACACAAAACCAAAAAAACTAGAAAAAAACTAAACACAACGAAGTAGGAAGAAGATACCTAGGCACATATAGTGCACTTCACTTTAACAGTTTACTAACCCGTTGCACCAGACATCAATTTAGGAACACTTAAGTTGAGCAAGATAATTAATGGATTGTTTTGGTAGTGCTTGAAGAGGGCTACTTATACTACACTGAACAATTTTCTTGAATCAAGGGTTTTTCTTGTGGTCTTAAGGGTATCTAAGATGAAATTCACTCATAAGTCCCGAGTTGA